>JBBBDQ010001215.1:4327500-4502500 GCA_037127315.1 Ascarosepion bandense
TCCTCTTTGTGGTTCTCTCCGGCCTGCTCAGCCGCCATTGCCCACAGGAACCATTACTTCCGTCTATTCCGGAGACAGTCATCTGATCACAATAGGCGCCTGTTCACATCAGCTCGCAATGAGTGCAAGAGAACACTAAATGACGCCAAACGGTTGTTTTTTTTTTTTTTGCTGAGAGAATGCGACAGTGCATCGCTGACCGCAAGTTCGTCTCCAAGGACTATTGGAGGATTTGCAAACGAGTGCTCAACAATAGGAAATCCTCAAGACCTTCTTTAATCCATGATTTTGAAATTCTCACGTCATCTGCAGATTCTCATCCAACTCCACATTTGACTCGTCCGGAGTACACCCAACTGACTTCCTTATTAGAACTGAGGCCAAACTGCACAACGTATATATTACCCCGACAGTAGTATCCCGAGTAACTCGATCCCCATAAGACGAGTGGAGACGATGGAATCCCGGTGATAGTCCTTAAGAGGTGTGCTCCTGAACTTTCCCCTGTCCTCTCTAAACTGTTTGTTTAACTACTGCCTTTCTGTTTCCTGCTTTCCTGCATGCTGGAAGTTCTCTTCAGTCGTTCCTGCATTTAAGAATTGTGGTGAACCCTCGGACCCATCCAACTATCGCCCTATCAGTCTTCTACCGATATTCGGGAAAATATTCGAGGCCATAATTAATGCTGAAATAGTTCAACATCTCACTGCCCGCAAACTTTTCTCTGACAGGCAATATGGCTTCCGCTTTGCCAGGTCCACGGCCGACTTGCTAACAATCGTAACGGAGTACATGCTCCAGGCCCTTGATGAGTCTGACGAGGCTCGCGCGGTTGCTCTGGACATCTCCAAGGCTTTCGACAGGGTTTGGCACTCTGGCCTCTTAGGCAAGCTACGGGGTTTCGGTATTACCGGTTGCCTGCTTGACATAATCCAATCTTTTTTAAATAACCGCAAAATGAAGGTCGTTTTGAATGGGTGTGCCTCTTCATCCTACAGCACGAATGCTGGTGTCCCACAGGGCTCTATCCTGGGCCCGACGCTCTTCCTTATTTTCATCAACGATCTCCCAGATGAGATCAAGTCCCGAGTAAGCATCTACGCAAATGACACTACAATATCCTCCCGCAACAGTAGGAAACCTCTCGTGGCGGACAGACATAATCTCGCTGCTGACCTTGAACGGGATCTACACTCTGTGGTGAATTGGGGCAAGAAGTGGCTTGTCAACTTCAATTCCTCTAAGACCAAGCTGTTGGTCTGTCAACAATCACAGGCAACCTCTTCTGCCTCCCATAAGCATGGACCAACGAGTCTCCCTGAGAGCAACGCACTCCACCTCCTCGGCCTTACCCTCTCCTCAGACCTCAAATGGAACCACTATGTTGAATCCATAGCAAAATCTAATACTAAGAAGGTTGGGTCACTATGTTGATCCAGGATGTTTTTTCCGCCTGAATCCATCCTGCATATATACAAGTCAACCATCCGTCCATGCATGGAGTACTACTGCCATTTATGGTCAGGCGCCCCTGCCGTTCTCCTCAGTGTTCTCGACAGGCTCCAAAGGAGAGTCTGTAATGTGATAGGTACTGATCTGGCGGCTCGACTGCAGCCACTTCCCCACCGTCGAAATGTGAACTCCCTTTGTCTGTTCTATAAATAGTTTCATGGCTTCTGCTCGGACGAACTTAAGTTACTGATACCTCCTCAACAGGTGTTTACTCGTGCAACCAGACTGGCAACTGGGTCCCACCCATTCACAGTCAATGCAAACGAAAATTCTACTCCTGCAACTTCTTCTCCCGTACTTCCCGCCTGTGGAACTCGCTCCCATATTCTTGCTTTCCTGACGGCTACAACCTCCAGAAATTTAAATACAATGTCAATACTCATCTATTAATCACTGGACTCTATCTCCCTCCCCAACCCCGTATATCCTTCCCTTTCTTTCCACCTATGTATCTGTCATCGCATCTGCATTCTCAGCTTTCTATTGCTCCTTTCTAACTAGTTTGTACTCCTCACTCTTTTACAATTAATCTTTTTACAGTTATGTAGCCCCCCGCTCATCAGTGGCATTTCTGCCTTGCTCGGGGTGAAATGATTAAAAACAAAAAAACTTGTACAACTGAGGACCCTAGATGTTATGCCAGGATTTCTCATCGAAATGCCACAATTTGAACAACATAAGTCACGCAGATGATACAGTGCTGATAGCAGACGCGGAAAAGAAACTACAAGAACTCCTACAGATGGTAGCTGATGAGAGTGACAAGAAAGGACCAAAAATAAACTGCAAAAAACCTGAATGCGTGGTCATCAGCAAAAAGAGCAATCCAAAATGCCAAATACAGGTGGTGGTGGTGGGGGATACTAAAATCAAGCAGGTACAGAAATTTAAATACCTGGGAAATGTTCTAACAGAAGACTGAAAGTGCGACACAGAGATCCGAAGGCGAATTGGCATGGCGAAAAAAGTTTTCCAGAAGTTGAGTAGAGTATGACAAGACAGGAAAATTTCGCTAGAAGCAAAGAAAAGAGTACTGGATTCCTATGTGATGTCGATTCTTCAATATGGCAGTGAATGCTGGACAATATCATCGAAGATGAAGGAAAAACTTGAAGCAATTAAAAAAATGTGCTTCTACAGAAGGATGCTGCGGATATCGTAGACCGAGCAAGTGAGCAATGATGAGGTTTTGGAAAGAATAGCAACGAAAAGGAAATTGATACTGAGCATCAGGAAGTGACAGCTAAAGTTCCTGGAACATGCAATGAGGAAGGAAGGCTTGAAGAACCTGATACTTAACAGGCCAGGTAGAGAGAAAAAGAGGCAGGGAAAAACAGCGTGTAACATATTTGAAGGACCTGAGCATGGATGAGAGAACGAAAGTTGCGTGGTGTAACAGAAGAAAGCCTGTTTCGCTGTATCACAGCTCATCAGTGTGGCTTGACATTCACTTGCTTCCAGCCGATTTGGTGTCAATCGGAGTCCCTATTCCCTAAGTCATGGGCACATGGAATGAGAGAGGCGAAAATTTTAGCGTGTTATATATATATGCTGTGTATACATACACCAGCCACCCGGAGAACTCAATTCATTACCGAAAAGTAATGCGTAAATCGCAGAAGTTGTAAGTGTTTTTAAAATGTTCCTCTCTGCAGAGCTCAATCGTAATGAGTATCTTCAGGCGATTTACAATGACTGGTTTTAGCGTTTTTCAAGAATTAATTTTGTTTTACTTATAAATAAACATGTGGAAATTTGATGCATGTAGAGTCTTGTGTATGTTAAGGTAATTCTTGATAATGGCTAAAAGTATAGCCGAAAGCGCTCGAAAGTACAAAAGCTTTGGACAATTCGTGTATAATTTAAGTTCCGAAAAGAAAAAATATATACGAACACATGAAAAATTATATAAAAAACTTAATGATAATACCTTGTCTGTCATTTTAATGAAACCTGTATAAAAGAGAGATTGTTGCACAAATACACATTATTTTTTTTTTAATTTTTAATTTTTATTTTTTTCTAAAAAAACACCTGAAGATGAAGCCGACAACATAATGGGCTGGCTTCGAAACACGAAAATTTTTATGTAGTGATACTATGAATTTATAAAAACATTGTAACAACCATTACAGTATATATATATATATATGTGTGTGTGTGTGTGTGTGTGTGTGTGTGTGTGTGTGTGTGTGTGTGTGTGTGTGTGTGTGTGTGTGTGTATTTGCCCGTGTATGTCTGTTTGTGTCGGAAGAGAGCTATAATAAATTATAAACACGTGGTACTCGAATTATAGAAGAAAAGGCATACTTAAATATGTAATAAAGATAACGAGACGATGAATCCGAGAGAGGGTGAGAGAGAGAAGGAGAGAGAGAAAGAGAGAGCGAGAAAAAGAAAGAGGGATAGTAAGAGAAAAAGAGAAAGATAGAGAGTAAGAGAGAGGTAGCTAAAGAGAGAGAAAGAGAAAGAAAGAAAGAAAGAGAAAGGAAGAGAAAAAGAGAAAGAAAGAGGGAGGGAGGAGAGAAAGAATGGTTGGAAAAAAGAAAAGAAAGAATAAGAAACTCTTTAAATGGTCTACGTTACATTGATGTGGGTGTGAAGAGGAGAGGGCAGAGATCTGCACTTGAATAATCTCCCGGGTCGTTCTCTGCTGTCTCTTTGCTTGCATCCCTCGACGCGGCGAGAAGGTGCTTTCCAATCCGTTGTTCTGCGGGCCTGCTTGCTCGTACTACTACTACTGCTACCACTTCTGCTACGGTCGTTTCTTTCTTTTTTTTTTTTTAAATATATTTTCACTATCATCATCAACCTTGGCTATCAGTGCCACTGCCTTATTTTTGTTACCTAGCAAGTGATGGGGTTATCCTCCGGACGACAGTTACTCCATTAGTGCAAACCAAAATTGTAGTGGTCAAGATAGCCAAAACTAACGAAATTTGCTTCGTTTTTTTTTTCTAAAACCTCAAACAACCCCTCATTCTATTTGCTTCTTGCACTCTTCTTTTTTTTTATATATATCGTTCGTACTCTCTCTTTCTTTTTCTCTTTATCGACAGTACATATTTTCGTCCCTTTTCAAGATCCTTCTTTTGACATAAGCGGTCCTTTAAGGGCTGCTGGAAAGGAAGAAGCAAAACAAACAAAAAGAAATTAAGCGGCGAAACGTTTTTGGAAACTACCCAGTGAACATTTGAGTGATTTATTTATTAACGCCGTTAACATTTACAAAGACAGAACTAGAGAGAAACAGAGTGTAAAAAGAGAGAGAGAGAAAACTCTCCCCAAAACTTCCGAATAAGAAGTAGGTAAGTTGAATGGATTTATTTCTGTTTGTATTTCTGCTTTTTATTTGTTATTTACTCCGGCCCAACTATTATTTTCACTAAAATTTAATAATAAAAAAAAAATTGCTTAAAGAAAGAACAAGCTTAAAAACGCATGAAAAAATTGGAATAATTATTAAACCAGTTGAAAAAAAAATTTTTTACTAATGTTTAGAGGACCCAAGAGCCCTCCAAGTTGAGGGATATTGTTTGAGCCATTTGAACATGAGAAAATATTTATCTTTTGCTTCCTGTTTATAACTGGGTTTCTGGTTACTTCTAAAGCCTTTTCTTTATGTAATCCCCTACTTTGACTGGCTCTTGAGCTTGTACAGGAGGAATATCATTCTAAAAATGTGTAAGTGGTAAGAAGCTCAATTTATGAGGATATGTGGCAAAGATAATGGTTAATTCTAGACTTGAAGAAGTTAAGATTGTAATAGTTATGAAAGCATTTTTTGGGAGTCAGACACAATGTAGAGGCTCGTTGGAAGAAGCTGTCCGAGTGGAACCTCTTCCTTACTAATGGAATACGAAAATAATGAGGATGGTTCGAATTTGTGTACTTGGTATATGGGGGTCTGCTGATAGAGTTAAAACTTGTAGAAATGAGGAATGTAGCTGGTCAGAATATTTTCCAGTTAAATAGCGATAGAATAACGTGGGGCTTCACCTGGAGGAAAAGGGGTCGTAAGGAGAAGAATAATTCATCACCCACATGGCTGCACAGACGTTTTTGAATTTTACTATGACTGGAAAGTGAAGATGTGCAAGCTCCAACCCAGATAGGTCAAAGGCATGAATTACAGTTCCGGGGTATAATTATATATAAATCTGACTCATTTTAAACTTACTTTCTATATATGTCAAATTAAATAATTGCAAACACTATGTTTGCCTATTTTTAATAAAATTCAACTGATTCATTAAAACACTTAAGCCGTCAATTAATAGAATCAGCTACAAATACTCTAGTAATGTTCTAAAATGTTTGTAAAACGAACAGTTTTTCATGCTTTAACATGTGCATGACCATGACATTACAACAGAAAAAAAAATTCCATTTTGGATAATTTTCACGTTCTAATGAACGCTAAGCAATTTGTCAACCGTTATATTTGAAGCAGGAAACACATTTACTGTAATTTTTTAGCAACACAGTTTTCCGGTTTCATTTTTTACCAATACTCACACTCCTGAAGATGATCTCGGAAAGTGGTTGAAAGTACTTGGGTACCTTAAGAAATGAATGAAAATAACATCTGTCAACGTTACAACTCACTTATGACATCTTTTGATTGTAATACGTGAAAGATTATCCGTTAGTATGAACGGATTTTATTAAAAATAAGCAAACATAGTGTCTGCAAATGATTTAATCTGACATGTTTAGAAGAAATTTTTCTGCCTAAATACACAAATAGATATATATATATAATGGAACTAAACAAGGTAAACTTCATACTTACAGGCATATACATGATGACAAATAAGAAACAAGAGAACGACCTTTGTCGTGGATATATATAGAAAAGTTATGTACATGTTCTAAAATATAATATATATATATATATATATATATATATATATATACATATTGGATAATTTACTCGAGTATAGTGCAAATTTTTAGGTTCAATATTTTTTACAACTTAAACTGGGGGGACACTGTACATAGTTTTTTTTTCTAATTTTTTTATTTTTTATTTGTTTTTGAACAGTTTAAAAAATATGCTTTTGAGCTGACCAAAAGGCAATTAAAGGTAATCTTTTTTTCTGGACGGATTAGAATTCGTGTAAAAAATTTAGTTCTTGCATTATACATGAAGTCGGCTTAAACATAAGCATATACAGCATGTAATAATTACTGTTTAAAATTTTCTATATTGCTGTTGCGGGCGTGTTTTGCCTCATCGGATCGACCTCAGCCTGATGTTCCGTAAAACTTACAGCGACTATGCCGTGGCCATTCAGATATCCACACTATCTATCTAAATATCTATCTTAATCAGTTCATTATCTATCTATCTATCTATCTATCTATCTATCTATCTATCTATCTATCTATCTTAGTTCATTATCTATCTATTTATCTATCTATCTCAGTCTGTTTATCTATCTCAGCCAGTTCTTATCTATCTATCTATCTATCTATCTATCTATCTCTAGCACGACAAATTAATAATTATCTATCTTTATTGATATCTTTCTTTACCACGGTAAATTAATATCTATCTATCTCTCTCTCTCTCTCTCTCTCTCTCTCTCTATATATATATATATATATATATATATATATATATATATATATTGTGGGAGAAAAAAAAGGAGATAGACGTGGGACGACCCAGATTTCAGCTAAATTGATTTATAGTAACATCTAATTTCAACAATCTTTTTCCACGTAAATCATTTTGGCTTCTATCTATCTATCTATTGCAATCATGAGGTGCATATTATGAACTCATAATAGTGTTCATAATATGCACCTGATGATTGCATAATGTCTCGAAAGAGACATGACTGACTGGGCAGAAGATTATCCCGCAGTAGGTTGCCATTGCTTTCTGCGGTAGACTGGTTGCCGACCAAGGCTATAGAACCCAATCTGTCTTGCTATTTAACCCATAACTGGAATGAAGAGACGGATTAATACCTTTCCCAAGGGTATTTGCGCGTAAATGAATACAATTATCATGCTTAAAACGTAGGATAATATGTATATTTATAAATATATACTTTTTGCTCTGTAAAACCGCATTGAGCACTGATAAATAATTATTATTAACACCTGATGAATAATTATTTATATATTGATGTGTTTCTGAGCGTATATACATATATATGCTTATTGACACCCATTCATATATATATATATATATATATATGCACATACAGAGTACTTTAAATAAACATTTACTTAAGTTTACAGTATTTACATTATTCGGACTATTGTCTTCCTCTTAGTTGCCATTTGTACGACGTTTCGGCCGTTGTACATTTCGGCCTTCTTCAGGTGCTAGGAATTTCGAACCGAACCCTTTCTTACAATCACAGGGTTATAAGAACAATTCCTTGCGTAGAAGTCCCTTTTTTGTAGGCCAGAGCACACAACGGCCGAAAGGTCGTACAAAGATGAGGACAATAATCCGAATAATGTAAATACTGTAAATACTACCTCATCTCAGAAATATAGACAAATATGCTTAAGTTTTATTAAAATTTTAATCATCATTTTTAAAAACAGTAAATTTTGCCGAGGAGTGGAGGTGGTTAAAATAATAATGGTGTCAAACTGTCCATTTTTTTTTTTTTTAAATTTTTTACTGGCCTCAATCTCAAGTGATAAAAAGTACATGATGAATTTGTGTTTATAATTTTTGGGGGATTTTGAGAAGTTACGAAAAAATATTAAAACTTTTATTTATTTTGTCCAATTTACATTTTTACTTTTTTGCACGATGATGTTTGCGAAGTTTCTTTGATAGATAGATAGATAGATAGATAGATAGATAGATAGATAGATAGATAGATAGAATGAAATAAAGAAAAATGAAGCCAAAAAATAATGGTGTAGAAAAAATGAAAGAAAGAAAGAAAAATGACGGACTCTATCTTTGTATTTTCTTCTTTTGTCTTGGCTTTCCTACATCTCTGTCTCTTTAATTATTTCTATGTTATGTTTCTCTCCGGCTTCACACGCATATATATATATATATATATATTTAAATATTATATATATATATATATATATATATATATATATATATATATATATATATATATATATTATATATACATATATATATATATATATATATATTATATATACATATAATATATATATATATTATATATATTATATATATATAGATATAGACATATATTATATATATATATATATACATATACATATGTATATATATATACGTATATATATATATATATATGTTTGTATACACTGTTGATTATTGAAGCTGTGAAAATACTTCTTTCTTATCACCTTTGTTATTTTTTATGATCCTTTTGGATTATGGTGGCCATGATTCTCATTAGTTACTCAGTTTTATACTCTACCGACGATTGTTGTTCTGAAGAAGTGTAGGCTGAAAGGCGCCTGACATATTTTAAGCGTTGATACTTCTGTATCTCATTTTATTAGTAAAATATGAGTTCAATATTTGTGATACAGCTGACACATTCGTGATTTTGTGACCCTGGGTTTCACGCTCTTGCGATCCTCAGACAAACTGATTAATTTTTTAAATAATTGGCTATATGTAGCGTGAAACCCAGGGTCACAAACTCACACCTATCTCTCTCTCTCTCTCTCTCTCTCTATATATATATATATATATATATATATATATATATACTAGCAGTGTAGCCCGGCGTTGCTCGGGTGTAATGAAAGCTTTAAAACTAATCCATAGTCCTGGGGCTCAGACTCTTTTGACGTTGGCACGAAAGACTAAAATGCAATAGTTGTTTCCAGTTAAAGCGAAACCTTAGTCTGAAAGAAAATTGAATGGATATAAGTCAAATTTTGATTTCCTGGTATCGATATAAAATTTTCTGCACTTTTGTAAGAACTGCAGCCTTGAAACTTCTGAATATCGTTTCTTATGTCTTTTTCTATGAGTGTATCAAATTTGATTAAAATCGGACCACTACTTCCATTACTCGATTTTTTCGATTATCGATTTTCGATATTTATCGGGAGTACCTCGACACAAAACCTTGCTAAGAACACTCGCAGACGCTTATTGTACAACTGTGTAAATTTTCAATAAATTTTCAATCGGTTCAGCCGTTTTGGAGTCTATAGGTAACGGACACACACACAGAGACACACACACAGACAAAGTTCCATTTATAAATAAGTTTAGATATGTATTTGTCTATACTTCTGGGATGAAGTAGTATTTACATTATTCGGATTATTATCCTCGCCTTCATTGCTATTTAAACATTGCAAGACTGTAACAAAAGAGGATATACAAAACTCAAGCGTAGCTGACCACATATGAAAGAAAGAAAGAGGATCACCGCTCCCTATCAGATGAAGTTGAAATAATAGATAGAGAACGCCACTGGAAACTACGTAAACTTAAGAAATCAGCACATATGCTAAGCTACAAAAATGTCGTAAGCCGACCAAGCATAGAGATGAATACAATATGGGAACCAGTAATACGGAATGCCAGAGAAAATCATTAGTGTCAACAATTGCAAAATAGCTCTGGTGAAAATACTATAGAAAATCGTTAACATCAAACACTTGCAATATGAACTCTGGTAAAAATAAATAAATAGAGAAAACAATTAACATAAAAAATTACTAGAGAAAACCATTAACAGCAAAAATTGCAATATGAACTCTGGTAAAATAACAGTTTATAGGTCCCAGAAATTCATTTGTTGTTGTCTTCATGGACACTTGACCCAGGGGATATAGTCTCTTCGGTTAGTTCTAATGATTTGAGCCAAAGAGTTGTGAGTCCAATACCAGGCTACAGCAGTAGTGGACAAATAACTTAAAGAGTCAGGTTAAAGGGAAATAACACACGGTCGCAAAACAGTTCAAATAATGTAAATAGTATATATATATATATATATATATATATATATATATGTGTGTGTGTGTGTGTGTGTGTGTGTGTATGTTTGTAAGTGTTCACCAAAACGGTGAAGTAGATACTGCTAACTGCTAGTGATTTGCTATCCAGTATAATCACTCTACTCTACCTCTCTACCTATAGCGTCCACGTATTTAAGAGGATAGGAACAAACGTATTCCTATAGTTATACAATATATATATATATATATATATATATATATATATATATATATAATAAAAATAGAAATAAACTAAACAGCTACACAATAAAATAAACCAAAAGAATATCAACCAATCATGAACAAAAAAGAAAAAAAAAATCAACCATAAAATCACATCATGCTCTATATAAATAAGAAAAAAATGGGACCCAACGGTAAATAGCCCTGACGAGTAAGGATATCATAACGGTGTCTTTACGAAATATCGAAGTCGGCATGAATTAAAGTGACAAATTCTTGGTTCTATTTGTAACCATTAATCATTTGCAGACGGGTACCAAAAATTTATAATTCTTCTATGTGCCCTGTTCATAGGCGATCACGGTTTCCACATCTCTCCCTCCATGGTGGCTCTTAGCACGCTTTCTCCTGTTACACCACACAAATATCGTTCTGTCATCCACCTGATCAGGTCCTTCAAATATGTTGTCCGCTGCTTTCCTGTCTCTTTTTCCCTCCATTTGGCCTGTTAGTATCAGGTTCTCCAATCCCTCCTTCCTCATTACATGTCCCAGGAACATTAGTTGTCTCTTCCTGATGTTCAGTATTAATTTCCTTTTCGTTTCAATCGTTTCCAAAACCTCATCATTGCTCACATGCTCAATCCATGATATCCGCAGCATCCTTCTGTAGAACCACCGTTGAAATAAATTATAGTTTGTAACCGCCTTAAACGATGCATTTAGATTTTTTTTGTGTATATCATGTTGCTCTGGATAGTACCTTGAGCTCTCTGTATGGATCTATCTGTTTAATAATTTATATAAAAATGATTGATTATCCTCTCCGTTTACGGAGAGGATAATCAATTTTACATCATTATCTATCTATCTATCTATCTATCTATCTATCTATCTATCTATCTATCTATATATATATATATATAAATTGTGTGTATTTTGGCAGCATTTTTCATTAATATAGGTTTCGTTGAATAATATAGACAAGTTTTGTCTATTTTGTGTAGGATCCGTCCGTATCGTCTGATAAGCTTGATGGTGCTATCGTTGAAAAACAACAAGAAATCACAGACAGTGACAAAATGGTGGCGGTGTGATCTGATCAAGAACCCCACCACCACCATTTTGTCATTGTCTCCGGCCATCCGCCACGGTAAAAATGGACTTGTCTCTTTGATTTAATTCTTTTTATTTAATTCCACTTTGTTAATAGCTTAAATGTTCTATGTTCAATATATGTTAATGTTTATTCTTTGATAATGGCTTATGTAAGACGAAAGCTCAGACCTGATAAAAAAAATCAACAATTACTGTGATTTCTTGTTGTCTTTCAACGATAGCACCATCAAGCTTATCGGACGATACAAACGGATCCTACACAAAATAAATAGACAAAACTTATCTATATTATTGAACGAAACCTGTATTAATATATATATATATATATAGAGAGAGAGAGAGAGAGAGATAGATAGATAGATATATAATTATTGATCAGTTATTAGTCAGAATATACAGTTGTATTACAAAATACACTATATATATATATATATATATATATATATATATATATATATATATATATATATATATATATAACGTAGAGTTTTAAAACATTTTTATTTGAAATCCAAATGATAACGCAACCTTTATTTCAACCTTTAGGTATCTTCAGGTGTTTCATATCAACTGATTTTTATAATTTTTAAAAAATTTTAAAGTAAGGGAGCAGTTTTTACATTAAAATTTTAAAATTTTTTATGTAAAATTTCAGTTATTATTTGTTGTGAAATTTTCTGTTGTTCGTTTGAAATAAATCGCGGGAGAATTAGTTGATGTAAAATGCCTGAAACGGCCGAATGGTTGAAACCAAAGTTGCGTAACCAACTGGCTTCTAAATATATATATATATATATATATATATATATATATATATATATATATATATATTTAACGTCGAATATTTGGTATTTAAGACAGGTAAATTCCGATAGGGACGAACTCAAAAGAACTCAATGTTAAATGTATTCATTTAATTTAACAGAGTAATATAATCTAGAAAAGAATTTCGATATTCTACAATTTCATGGGTAATACGTATTTCACAGCAAATCAGCTGCTCATCAGACCCAAATGATACAACAGTTACTATTCAAAATAATCCCCCCACGTGCCCATATCGAGAATAGACATTTGTAACGGTAATCTACAGAAACATTTCCTCGCTCATGTGAAATACGTATGACCCATTAAATTGTAGAATATTGAACATTTTTTCTAGAGTATATCTAATCTAATCTAAAATTATTTATAAATGGAACTTTGTCGGTGTGTGTGTGTGTCCGTTACCTATAGACTCCGAAACGGCTGAACCGATTTTCTTGAAAATTTACACAGTTGTACTATAAGCATCTGCGAGCGTTCTTAGTTAGGTTTTGTGTCGAGGTACTTCCGATAAATCTCGAAAATCGATAATCGAAAAAATCGGGTTATAGAAGGAGTGGTCGGATTTTAATCAAATTTGATACACTCATAGACAAAGACATAAGAAACTATATTCAGAAGTTTCAAGGTTGCAGTTCTTACAATAGTGCAGAAAATCGATAATATATATATATATATATATATATATATATATATAAAAGGCAAGATGTTTTTGTTTGTGTCTGTTTATCTGCCTGTATGTCTGTATTTTTTTTTTCAGCCCTCTTTTTTTAGGTTTGCTTCGGGTTTGGCTCTAAGTAGGCATAATTGTAGTTCTTAGTCTCAGCTATGATACCATTTACTCAGAGTACTTATTTAGCCTTCAAAATTCAGTTTACGAAGAAAAACTTATTTGATATCGATACCAGGAAATCAAAATTTGACTTACAACCATTCATTTTTCTTTCAGTCTACGGTTTCGCTTTAACTAGAAACAACTATTGCTTTTTAGTCTTTCATGCCAACATCCAAAGAGTCTGAGCTGCAGGATCATGGATTAGTTTTAAAGCTGTCATTGCACCCGAGCAATGCCGGGCTATACTGCTAGTATATATATATATATATATATAGATAGATAGATAGATAGATAGATAAAAAGAAAACCTGTTTTTGTCTTCGTATTTCTTCTTCAGACGGATCTTATCAAGGCAAATGTGCTCGTGTTTGTAATGATTGTTCACAAAATAAAATCATTATCGTCACTTTGATAAAATCATTCAAAGAAAACATCGGCTAAGATGATTTTTTTTCTTTTTTTTTTCATATTGTTCTTTTAAATATATTCTATGTCTGCATTGTTTTTACACTAACACAGCTATTCTAATTGCTACTTTTCTCGCACTTCTCATCTGTGGAACTCACTTCCGTTTACTTGCTTCTCTGACAGCGACAATCTCCAAAAGTTTAAATATGACGTCAGTCTCTATCTATCCTGTTAATCTTTTATCCTTTCCTCAATACACCCTGTACCCAGTTTTTTTTTCTCTCGCTGTTTTCCTCTGTGTAATAGTGGCGGTCTTGCCTTTGTTTGTGGAGAAATTATTAAACATTGAGGAAATTTTATGAATTTTTATTTTAGTTTTCTCCAACATTCTGACCTTTTTCCTTTTGCAGAGGTTAAGGGGGTGCAAAAATTGTCAGTATTGTCAATGGTCTCAAGAGCTTTCGATCTTTAGCCATTTTCATTACAAGTCCTAAAACAACCCCGCCCACCCCCGGAAAATGAGTAAAGAATTGTCCGGAAGGTGCTTGGAAAAATACGGACATTTTTTTTGCATTTACTCTCACTAAGCGGAAACGTAAAAATGTTGGAAAATTAATTGAAAAATTCATCAAATTTTAATTTTTTGTCATCTTCAACAATATATATATATATATATATATATATATATATATAATTGTCTATAATTCAGAGATTAGGCAGTATTTATATTTATTTACACTCATGTTTACGACGTACACTACGGGCTCCTTCTATTCCTAGGAATTTTGATATGAACCCTTTATTTTGGTCACTGAGGTATATGATTCTTATTCCATGTGCAATGCTACTTCTGGATTTCTAGCACCTGATGAACGTCGGAGTGTACAACGGGTGAAACGTCGTATATACGACATTGTAGACAAGCAAAACAGTACGAACAGTGTAAATATTATATATATATAATTTTAAATCCAAAAAGGATAAGCAAATAAGTAACCCCCCCCCAAAAAAAAAGATTCTATTAATATTAATTTTATTAATATTAAAATTGATCAAGGTGGACAGCCCAATGTAAATAGTATTATCTATTTACAGTGACACGGTTTTATTTTCACTTTTTAACTTTAGATTTTTAGAGACGTATTGTAAAGTTTTCTAATATCGACTCATCAATCTTTGTGTCTGCCTTTTCCCCCTTTCTTATGTCGTGCTGACAAATACAAATATTTTTTTTTTTAATCACACCTCATTTTTAACTTCTTGTGTATGGATATGTTTTTGGGCTTCTTCCGGTATAGAAATTTTGTAACATATTTGAATTAATAAAGTTTTTGTTTTCGACCATTGCTGATGAAGCGAGAATTTTTTTCACTGAAATGGCCAGCCAACGAAATTAAATTTCGAAATTTTTTAATTACTTATATATATATATATATATATATATATATATATATATATATATATATATATATATAATGTCATAATATACTCAGTTTTAATCCGAGATTATGGACAGTATGGTTAACTAAAATAAAGCCAAGAGGAAAACTGTATTTTAAATCGCCTGCGCGTTTCGTCCGTGATGAACTTTTTCAAGGCAGAAAGACGAAATGAGCTTTATTGTAAATTACGTATCTATAAACACTAATTTTGTTTATAATGTAAATACTGCCTCATCTCTGAATTATAGACAATTATATATATATATATATATATATATATATATATATATATATTGTTGAAGATGACAAAAAATTATAAACGTATCTATAAACACTAATTTTGTTTATAGATACGTAATTTAAAATAAAGCTCATTTCGTCTTTCTGCCTTGAAAAAGTCCATCACGGACGAAACGCGTAGGCGATTTAAAATACAGTTTTCCTCTTGTCTTTATTTTAGTTAACCATATATATATATATATATATATATATATATATATATATATATAAAATTTGATGCTTGTACTACTAAACAAAACTTTTGCTGTTAAATTCCAGATGTAAGAACACTGAATCGTAATCATAAATAACCATTTTTTTTATAAACTCCAAACAGGGTAAGGTCAAAATTCTACACTGATAGGATCAAGAAAACATTTCCTGAGCATTACATCGCCTTTGTGAATGTTACTTTGATCGCTTCGACAAGTGTCTGGCAGTAAGTGTTCCGCAATTTTGGTACCCGCCTCTTTGCTGATAACAAGATTATCAAATTTCAAATCTAAATTGTTTCTCGTTTAAGATACTATACATTTAATAGAAATATAGTCCGTTTAACTACGGGAGTAATTCAAAAGTATGAGAAATTATAAGTCATTCAGGTACGTGCCATATCTGATACACGCTTAGGCGATCATGTCTCGAAAGAAACATAACTGACTAGGTAGAAGATTTTGGTGCAGTAATTGCCATACGTGATACACGCTTGGGCGATCATGTCTCGAAAGAGACATAACTGACTAGGTAAAACATTTTGGCGCAGTAATTGCCATACGTGATACACGCTTGGGCGATCATGTCTCGAAAGAGACATAACTGACTAGGTAGAAGATTTTGGTGCAGTAATTGCCATACGTGATACAGGCTTGGGTAATCATGTCTCGAAAGAGACATGACTGACTGAGCAGAAAATTATCCCGCAATAGGTTACCATTACTTTCTGCGGTAGACTGGTTGCCAGCCAAGGCTATGGAACCCAGTCTGTCCTTTTATTCAACCCATAGCTGGAGGTAAGAGACAAATTATAATCTTTCACAATGGTATTTGCGCGAAAATCAATGCAAGGAATTCCAGTTGAATTCGAACTCGGCTCCCCGATTTCTCGTTCCGAGCCGATATCTACTGCACCACAACGTACATCCGCAGAAGATTTCAATTTTTTTTCTGTGGTAGGCTGGTTGTCGATCACTGCTAAAGAACTTAGTCTGTCCTGCTAATTAACCTAACGCTGGATGGAAAAGAGATGGATTAATAATTTTCCCAAGGGTATTTGTCCGTTAGTGAACGAAACGAACTCGACTGGAATTTGAACACGGCTCTGCGATTTCTCATTTCGAGCCGATATTCATTGTACCACAACACACATCTGCATAAGAAAATATCAGTCAGTTAAGTGGCATATGTGAAACACGCTTTGGGCGATCATGTCTCGAAAGAGACATGACTGACTTGGCAGAAGCTTATCCTGCAGTAGGTAGCCATTGCTTTCTGCGGTAGACAAGTTGCCAGCCAAGGCTATAGAACCCAATCTGTCCTGTTATTTAACCCATGACTGGAAGGAATAGATGGATTAATACCTTTCCCAAGGGTATTTACGCGTAAGTGAATGCATTGAATTCAACTGGAATTCGAACTCGGCTACCCGATTTCTCGTTCCGAGCCGATATCCACTGCACTACAAATTCAGCTCAAATACAATTGTAAAAAAGAATTAGTTGGTACCTTAACTTTATGAATTTAAACGCAGTACTAGATTTTCGGCTATATTTTACAGATGAGTTGGCTAGGTGTAACCGTAAAATCTATGTTAACAGTTTCTTCTCTCGTACTTCTCACCTGTGGAACCCTTTTACAGCTTCTTGCTTCTCAGTCAACTTTGATCTTCAAAAATTTACGTGCAATCAACTGCTATCTTCTGTTTTCTTAATTCCTGTTCTATTATTGTTCTCTCTTTCCTTAGTTAAATTTTCTTTTTAATATTATTATAAATCCTATGCTAACATTTTCTTCTGTAGCTTGTGGAAATCTTTTCCGGCTTCTTGCTTCCCAGTCAACTTTGATCTTCAAAAGTTTAAATTTAGTATCAATCGTTATCTACAGTTTTTTTAATTCCTGTACTTTAAGTATTCCTTGTCCTTAATTATGTTCTTTTTTCGTTTTTTTATAAGCGTTTCACCCCGAGCAAGGCATGTCACTGCCACTACTGTGCAGGGGGCTACGTAGAGTGGAGAAAGGATGATCAAATATAGGAAATGTCAGAGGGTGGGTGATAGGCGGGTAAGGATACCGAGAATGAGGGTTGGGTAGATGAGAGTGTTCTGAGAATAATTGGGAGTTAGTGTGATAGGAGGTGTCTATTGACCCTACATTTAAACACCTGGAGATTGTAACTGTCGGGAAAGCAGAGTTGTGGAAGGGAGTTCCACAGGCGGGAAGCGCGCGAAAAGAAGCTGTTGGAGTAGAATTTACGGTTACATCTTATTTGTTTAACTGTAAAAGGGTGGGGCCTAGTTGCCAATCTAGTATCTCGTGTAAATTCGTGCTTAGGCGGCACCAGTGATCTAAGCTCATCGGAGGATCTTCAAAAATATAATGCAATGTCAATCGTTATCCTCTGTCTTCTTAATTCCTATTATTTTACTGTTCTCGCTCCTTAATTAAGATTTCTTCTCATATTTTTAACTGATTAAAATCTTGATTAATTGTGGATTTATTGCCTTAATTAGGATTAAATAATATAAATAAGAAAATATCAGTCAGTCAGTTAAGTGCCATACGTGATACACGCTTTGGGCGATCATATCTCGAAAGAGACATGACTGACTAGGCAGAAGATTATTCCGCAGTAGGTTGCCATTATGAGAGCAGTCGATAGTTGTGCTAGTACGGAGTCAAAAGTCATCGTGACATAGGATTTGAGCGTATTGGCTTTCTTCCGACGGTTGTTTATTCTAAATAACACTCTCTTTCCCATAAACTGTAACTAAGGTCCGCTTAGCATAGTTGCAGTATAAAACCACAAGTGGGCCCGGAGCAGAAAAAAAGAATTTATAATTAACATCAAAAACAGACAGTTGAAATTTTTTGGACGCACAGCAAGGAAAGAGTGCTTGGAAAATCTGATATTCACAGGACAAACTAAAAGCAAGAGTCATGTCAGTTAGTTATGTGCCATACGTGAATACACGCTTTGGGTAATCATATCTCGAAAGAGACATGACTTACTGGGCGGAAGATTATCCCGCAGTAGGTTGCCATTATTTTCTGCAGTAGACTGGTTGCAAACTAAGGTTATAGAACCCAATCTGTCCTGTTATTTAACCCATAACTGTAGTGGGGGGAACGGATTAATACCTTTCCCAAGGGTATCTGCGAGCAAGTGAATGCAAGGAATTCAACTATATTTGTCGTTCTGAGCCGATATCCATTGCACTACTGTGCATAGCCTATAAGAGAATATACTCTGTTTAAATACAAGAGTCATAAAATTAACTTCAAATACATGCAAATTTTGAATTAAACTCTTTTCCTGTTAAACAGTAATTGTTGCCAGACAGGAAAAAGAAAATAACCCAGTTATCTATTTCACGTTCATTTATATTATTTGTGTACGCATGTATGTTTGTGTGTGCGTATTTATGTCTTAATTTAATAAAAATTCTACAATTAAAAAAAAAATATCTTCAAAATAATTTAATTTAGTCTGAATAGTTTCTGTAAAGTTCATTTAAAACTTACAATTATTTGATTTAATATTTTTGTTTTGCCTTAACATATATGATTGTATTACTCAGCCCAGGGTGGTGGTTGTTCAGACTGAGTAGGTCTTTACACATATACGCATATACATTACATAATCGGCTCGTTTTTTATAATATCGACTAGCAGTACAGCCCGGCGTTGTTCGAGTGTAATGAAAGCTTTAAAGCTAATCCATGGTCCTGGAGCTCAGACTCTTTTGACTTTGGCACGAAAGACTACAAAGCAATGGTTGTTTCTAGTCAAAGCGAAACCGTAGATTGAAAGAAAAATGAATGCATGTAAGTCAAATTCTGAAGCAAAAACCAAAATAAAAGGGCCGAAACCCTGATTTTGATCAGACCCGATAAGTTATCGGGGTATCTATTTCCGATATCGGAATCAAATAAATCATCCAATGATATACTAGCCTAAGTAATTCCATGAAAACTTATTGTACCCATCGGGAGTAAAATTGGAGAAAATGAGCCATATTGATGGCTGAATATCGTTTTTTGATCAGATTCGATAGAATATGGGGGTACCGATTACCGATATCATGGAAAATAAATCGTCTGAGAAGATCTAAACTGCGTCTAGAGATTATATGCAAGGAGGTATTGTCAAATATTTTATGTAAAATTCATAGATATGTGTTATCCAATGAAATAATTTGTACTATTATGTATAGCGAGTAAGCATGAAAGCAATTAATCCCAATTTTCAATTTCAATATTTAGTATTTTTCAGTAATTATAGCAATTTGCAGTGTCAAGAGATTATTTGCAAGAACTAGAATTTACTATTATGGCTCGTAAAAAAGAACTAACAATGAATGGAAAGAACTATATAATCAAAGAAATTAGCAAAGAGAAGTCTTCGCTTCAGATTTCTAAGTATTTGAAAAGGGATCATTGACAATCAAAAAAATATGTCAAATGGGAATTTAACCAAGTCTCACGCTGAATTCAGGAATTTAACAAAGCGAGATTTATCACATATCCGAAGAGAATTAATAAGAAACCCAAATGCATCAAATGTGTTCATATTTGAGGCTGCTGGAGCTCCTCTGGTGTCAAGGGAAATAAGGTGTAAAGCATTATAGAAGTTTGCTGATATAAAAAATCAAATAAAAAACCCATTTTAACAAAACAAAAAAAAAACATAAGGA
Organism: Ascarosepion bandense; assembly: GCA_037127315.1. Taxonomy (NCBI): domain Eukaryota; kingdom Metazoa; phylum Mollusca; class Cephalopoda; order Sepiida; family Sepiidae; genus Ascarosepion; species Ascarosepion bandense. Next base: position 4,347,958 of record JBBBDQ010001215.1, read on the forward strand.
AAGAAGATTGCAGTGGGCAAAAAATACATGAAAACTGATTTCTGTAAAGTGCTTTTTACAGACGAATCAAGGATCACCCTCGATGGGCCCGATGGATGGGCTAGAGGATGCGTTTGCAAGCAACATGACTCAAGAAAAATTTTTAAACGCCAACAAGATGGGGTTGGGATTATTGGTAATGAGCTCGTGGGTCTATTTAAATTGAAAGACGGGGTTAAAATGAATTTCAAATGTTACTGTGATTTTCTCGAGCAATATTTCTTTGAATGGCTTGATAACCAGTCTTTAGCCAATAGTAGATCTATGATCTTTATGCAAGACAACGCACCAAGTCATGCATCAAAGATTACTAAATCCTGGTTGAAAGAAAAGGGATTTGTTAATGATTCTCTTATGGACTGGCCTTCAAATAGCTGTGACTTTAATCCCATTGAGAACCTGTGGAACAACCTCAAGAGAGATATTTATTCTAATGGAAGGCAATTCAACAGCAAGTGTGACCTCTGGGATGCAGTGAAAGTTGCTGCAAACAACTTACCAGCCACTAAAGTTGCAAATCTAACATCAGATGTTGACAATGGCTGCTAAGAGTTATTGAAAAGAAAGGAGCATTTCTGCAATACATTTTAGGAGGTTATTATTTGTTGTTAATATATATTTTATTTTTAAAATGTAATGTTTTTAATGTTTTTCCTTTGAGAAATTGACGAATTTGTTCTAAAATGTTTTCATATTATTTTTTTACATTAGTTTCACAATGTATACTAATGTAAATGTATCAAAATAAATAGTTGCAAATAAACTACTAACAGTGAAATTATTCTGTTTTGTTAATTTAGTAATTTTTTGTCCAAACAAAAGCAGTAGTTTTCTCTATCACTATATATCTAAGTTAATAATATTGAGTACAATCTAAACATCATAATAGGACTTTTAATATAAAAGACGCAACTCTTTATACCAATTCATAACTAGCATATAATCTCTAGACGCAGTTTACTAATGTTTGAGACTAAAAACTATAATTTTACCAAGTTAGAGCAAATTCTGCAGCAAGAACCACGATAAAAGGGCTGAAATTCTGATCAGACCTAATTGGATATCGGGGTATCGATTTTCGATATCGGGGGGAAATGTGTGAAGGTTGGTGAGAATCGAATAAAAATTGTGGATTTGTATAAAGGACATACAGACAGACAGATAGACAGATACAAACCCTTGCCTTTTATATATAGCGATATTCTAAATTAAGGTACGAGGTAGTGGGTTACTGAATGAGCTTATTAAAAGCAGATAATGGTTGAAGCGAAAGTAATCGGGGAGGTAGATTACGAGAGCCTTTTTCACAAAATAATGATTCTTTGGAAAAAGGGATCTGGATAAAGTTTTCTTTTTAGGATTAGGATTGGGGGTGAAGGAGAACAATTTAGCCCTGTTTATGTGGTAGAGCGAGTTTTAGCTTAAAAAGTATGAACGTGGGAAACAAATTGTGTAGCTCGTCGGAACATTTTTCATGGAAATAACGATAAGAGTAGCGATAGGCTTGCGATGTTGCGGAAAGGAATTGTAGGGTGGAAGATACATTCTCTTTTATTATCAGTAACCCCTTGCATCTTAGTGGCATTATCGCCTTGCTTCGGTTGAATTGATTGGGAAGAAAAATTTTCTGGGTGTACCTCCGAATAAAAGCTTAAAGCAAAGAATCTATTTACGAATGTAGCCATTTATAATCACCAGTGGTAAATCCATGTTTGATGATTCTGTTTACCCGACAACCACAGTTTTCACCTAAGATCTAGAACCAACCGTTACATTTCCCTCCTATCTATACAACTTACCCTTAACGTAACCGTCTATCACAAGTAGCCCTCGGGCTTTTTGCAGGATCAGCTATACCGTACAAAAAATAGTGATGTAGTAGCGATAGGCTTGCGACTTTGTTTTTTTGGAAAAAATGTTGAACAATCGAAGATTAGTCATCACCTTCCGGCACATTTGAATTCTCTCCTGCATGGAAAGAAATGATTGGTTAGATATACACCACTTTTGGTCTTATTTTATTCTTGTAAGGATATAGAGGGACAGAGATATAAGGAACATGCCATCAACTTCCGCGATGGATCAGATAAATGAATTCAACTTGAGGTTCGTTAAGAGTAGATAGGTTTACCTATCATCCGGTTCCCACTTCTGCCATGTATTTTGAACAATTGTAAAGGTTTTTCCCTTATTATTTTCTGTTTAGGATTAGATTTCCAGTTCCTTCTAAAGTCTTTTTCTTTCTATTCATTATTCGTAAACCCCTTGCATCTTAGGGGCATTTTCATCTTGCTTGGGAAGAAATTTCATTTTAACTGATGGAATACGTTTTCAATTACTTCTAAAGTCTACTTCAACTCTATACTTCTAACGTTTCTGCTTAAACAATAAAATTATATTTACTGTATGTTTTCTTCAATAGAAGTAGATAGGTTCGCCTATAGTTAGGTTCACACTCCTCATTGGTCTTTTGAACAAGTGTAGAAGTTTATCCCTTGTTTTCTGTCTAGGGTTGGGTTTCCAGTTTTTTTCTAAAGTCTACTTCAACTCTATACTTTTAACGTCTTCTCCTTATTGTCTTGTACAGGTGTAGAGGTTTATCTCTTGTTTTCTGTTTAGGGTTGGGTTTCCAGTTTTTTTCTAAAGTCTACTTCAACTTTATACTTTTAACGTCTTCTCCTTATTGTCTTGTACAGGTGTAGAGGTTTATCTCTTGTTTTCTGTTTAGGGTTGGGCTTCCGGTTTCTTCTAGCGTCTTTTAATTCTCGTTCTTTACCTGTCACGCATAGCGTCTTAGTGGCATTATTGCCTTGCTTTGGGAGAAACTTCATTTTAAATAATGGAATGTGGAAGGTGGTACGACCTTGTTTATGTGGAATGTCGGGCTTAAGTAAGATCATAAAAGGGGGAACAAAACTTGGGTTGGTCTTCAGGTACTCTATCTTATACCTAGCTAATCAGATTCACGACCCATACATACGTTACAATTTTTCTCACTCACCATAAAAATTTGTCCATCAACACTCATACTTATCATGTACCAATTCTATCGAAGTAGCGATAGCCTTGCGATGGTTCGTCTGCGTAAAACGTTTTTGTAGGGCAGAAAATAATTAATCGGGCACCAGGTCACCAGGACGCTTTAGAACTCGGTCAATGCTGTATAAAAACGATGGGGTTGCTTCAGCCCAGATAGGCCAGGTATGTCCAATTTTTGGTCAGACATGTCTTTTATAAAAATAGAGCATAAAGGAAAGAGTCAGGTTTTTCTTGAGGTGGAATAAGGAACCGCTAGCCAGTTTTCAAGCATCTTTAGCGATGGATAGCGAATTCAAATTTCGCTTAAGACGTTGGGTAAACTTGAATCCCAATTGACGTTCTCAGCTAAGCTTGCATGTAAACAAGTTCATTTACATGTAGGTTATTGGTTATCGTACACAAGCTGAGGTTAGCCTGTAGATAAACGTCACTCAGAATTTAATGTCTTTTTTTAGAATTGACGCATAAGACTATCCCAATTTTTAAGGGTGATTTAAAGGTCGTCTTATACGCGGACATATACAGTACTTAAACATTATTTTTAGTAGATACCCGTATTTGAGTTGAAGCTCCGTTTTTATTTTATTTTATTTTATTATTATTATTACTAAACAGAATATTTGTTTATTTTTGTTTACCGGCATAAATTTTCGAGAAATTTTATTAAAGACAAATACGGATTCTCTGGCAGTATAAGAATTTTTGTCTCTCTTGGTAGGAGAAACCATCGTTTAAATTCGACATGCTTTAAACAATTAAAGTAACGTTTGAGTAAGATTTGTCGGATTGGTACATAAAAATCCATCACTTCTTTATTATTTCATTAATCATTATATATATATATATATATATATATATATACACTGCTAATGCTCTCTTTACAATTGAGCACACTAGAGAGGGAAAAAAAAACAGTTACCACTTCTGCAATTTATGCATTACTCTGAATTCTTTCGGTGACTGGCGTATGTACACCCCGCTTATATACAACACGCTAAAATTTCCCTTCTCTGATTCCATACGACTATGACTTAGGGGGTTAGCGACTTCGACTAACACCAAATCGGTTGAGTTTCGATTCTGAGCAGAAGTATGTGGATGTCTAGCCACACTGATGAGCTGTGATACACTGAAACAGGATTTTATGTGGATGACGAATATATATATATATATATATATTTCCAAACATACGCACCGTAATGGGGGCGCTAGAGGGTGTCGTCAGTGATGTCATCTCGAGGATCACTAGGGGGTTTCGGGTCTTTCAACATCATACCCCACTCACCGCGCCGACCCGACCAGAGATGCTCAGCCTCCGGCCCACCCTATATATATAATTATTAATCAGTTTTGGGTCATAATTAAATTAGACCAGTATAAGGTTGTATTAAAAAGTACTCAATACATATATAATGTTGAGCTTTTAAATATTTTTAATTTGGAAACTAATTATTTACGCAACCTTGGTTTCAACATTTCGGTATATTCTAGCAATTTATAATTACTGATTTTCCAAGGTTTTCAAACGTGCACCAGAGATTTTTACAAACGCACGACTGCAAGTTAAAACAATTGAAAGTTCAAATTTAGGGGGGAGTTTTTAAGGATTTTAAATACTTTAATCCATGTTTGTATTATCATATATTCTAGTTTTTGATGTGCTTACATCTTGATATTATTTCTGATCTTTCATTTAGTAATTTTTTTGGCGGACATAAGGGAGATTACCACCACATTTAAATTTGCTGTTTTTCATTGTTTTTTTTTTTACTGTTTTCAATGTAATCTTATCAATTACACCCTAATTTTTCTGATTGTCAAACAAACAAAAAAAAAATTGGAAAACTTTCAATATTCAAACAATTTTAGGTGAGGGCTCAGTTTTTCATAAAACGTTATAGTAAATCGATCCTCCATTTTGGAACCACTCACCGGTATACCATTACCACCACCTGTAAATTTGTTGATTATGATTTTTTTTACTTTTTTTCGGTGCAATCTTATCGATTAAATCCTAAACTTTCCGAATGGCCCAAAAAGTTCGTAAAAATTTCAACATCTAAACAATTTTATGTGGCGCGGGGAGGGGGCACAGTTTTTCATACAACCTTATAGTAAATTGATCCTGTGCAATTAACTTTTTAGCTTGCGCATATTCAACTACTGAATCCTTTGCGAAATTTTTGAAAAAAGTAATTCTTGGAGTTTCCGAGGAAGATGCCACCGTAAGAACTAAAGAAAACTTGATAAAGACAAAAACAAGAGCAACAACTCGTCACAAAAAAAACAAAAAAAAAAAAAATGACCCCAGCGCGAGTGGTTCCAAAATATTGTAATTTTCCAAATGTAATAATCGATAAGACTGCGATGAAAAAAGTACAAAAAAATTGACAAACAACAAATTTAAAGGTGGTGGTAGTCTCCTTCGGGTCCGCCATTTTTTTTTTTTTTTTTTGTACTGGAAATAATATTATGGCTAATTTTTCTTCTTGGCTCAGTCTTCAGACATCACCGCCGTTGTAAGATTTGTTTTTTTTTATCATAATCCATTTATCAGGTCTTTTTGCCATGTCTGCTTTTAATTTCCAAACGTATTTAGTCAGTCTGTTACATTTTGTAAAGTATTTCCAGGTCGAATATATATTTGTGATTATCCCATTTGTTTTTGAAAATACCTTTTGTGGATTCTAAATATGTCTTTTTTTTTCTTTTTTGTCCATCTATATCATGTTTTTCTGCTTTGTAAATAGCTTTTCCTTTTTACAATGACCGTCAAGTAGGCATTTCTCTTTGTTCCTGCAGTTATATTCTTTATTAGCAATATTATATTGCATGTTATTTTTAAATTTCGGGTGTTTTGTTTGTTTTTATGTAATTTTCGAAATTATTAGTTCAGTTATAACTTAAATGAATTGTATTTCTGTTGAATATTTTATGTAATTCACAGTTTTTAGATAAGTGTTTATTAATTGATTTAAAAAAATATTTGCGCTATTTTGTAATTTACTTTTAAATTTAACAGGGGGCTAAGCCAAATAATCTTTCGATTTCTAGTATTATTTGTTTGTTTAATTGGGATTTGTATTCTAATTTACCTTTATGGCCACTTTAATTTAAGGATCTTTCATAATCTTTTTTCTTTCACCGATGATTGATTTATGAGAAGAATTTTTGATAATCTGTATTCTATTCCCTTATGGATATGTTTGATTTTTCTAGTTGGATGATTAGATCTAGTGTTTACGTACTTTAAAGCTGGATTTGTTTTCATATATGAGGAGACATTACCAGTTTGTAGATTAAATTCTACATCTAAATTTTAATGCTTCTAAAACGAATCTACTATCAATTAATCATCATAGACAATCGCACCTACCTCCTATTAGCATGGACCAGGCTTGCCTCCCAAAGAGTAAAACACTACGCCTCCTTGGTCTCACACTTTCAGCAAAGCTCAAGTGAAATGACGATATCGAATCCATTGCTAAATCCGCTACCATGAAAGTCGGTTCTCTGTGCAGGGCCCGGAGGTTTTTTCCGTCTGAATCTATCCTGCACATTTATAAATCTACCATCCGCCCGTGCATTGAATACTGTTGCCATATCTGGTCGGGTGCCCCTGCTATTCTCCTTGTGCTTCTAGATAAGGTACAGCGGGGGTCTGTAATGTGATCGATACTGACTTAGCAGACCGCCTGCAGTCTCTCTCTCACCGGCGCAACGAGGCTTCCCTGTGTCTCTTCTATAAATACTTTCATGGCTTCTGCTCCGATGAACTTAGATCACTGGTGGCCCCTAGGTTCGAATTTGCACTAGATACTAGATTAGCAACTAGATCCCACCCTTTTACAGTGAAACCGATAAAATGCAACCGCAACTTCTACTCCAACAGTTTCTTTTCTCGCACTTCCCGACTGTGGAATTCTCTTCCACATGACTGCTTCCCCGACGGCTACAATCTCCAGGAGTTTAAATGTAAGATCAATAGACACCTCTTAACAAACTAACTTCCATTCTTTCAAACACTCTTCCCACCCACCCAACTATCTATCACCTTCCTTCTGACATTTCCTATATTTAACCACTCTTTCTCATCCCCTTCCCCTATGTAGCCTCAAGCGCAATAGTGGCAGTGGAATGCCTTGCTTGGGGTGAAATGATTAAAACAAATATTGGACAACGTTTTTTTTATTCATTTCGACTTTTATTTCTAAATAGAGGTTTTGAATAGTTTGAAAAGCATTTTTCTTGTCATTTTCACTTCTTTTTTCCGGCGCGATCATTAACCTGTCATCTTTGTATAATCCGTGGTTGTCTATGTGGAGTATTTAGAATGTACAGTCATATATATATATATATATATAGAGAGAGAGAGAGAGAGAGATTGTTTAATTACTTAGTTTTTAGTCCTAATAAAATTAGACCAGTACAACATTTGTACAAAAAAGTGTTCAAAACAATTATTTTGTAGAACTTTTGAATATTCTTAATTTGTAAACGAGTTATTACGCGACCTAGGTTTCTACCATATATATATCTTTGTTATTACGCGACCTAGGTTTTCTACCATATATATATCTTTGTTGCCGCCAGAGTGTTCCTTGCAAGAAGCGTTTTAAAAAACTTGGCCTATGGAGTAATTTCTGATTAATTTCTGGGGTGAGGAGTTACTATTATTTACATTATTTGCATGCCGACTATCGTCCTCAGGCGATTTGCAGTAACTGATTTTACTGTTTATCGTTCATTTAAGAATTCTCACGTAACCATGAGTTTTTTGAACGCTCACGCAACGGGAAATTTTTGAACGCGTAATTTTTAAAATTACAAGAAATTATGTTTTCATTCATGGTTGTATGAACCTAATAGATATTTTTGGTATGGTTGCACTTGGTCATAATTTCTGTTCTGTCATTCAATAATTCATTCATAAATACATATTAGGTTCATGGATGAAAAGTTATAATTTCTAGTAGTTTTAAAAATTGCGCGTTCGAAAATTCCTCGTTACGTGAGCGTTCAAAAAAAAAATCAAGGTTACGTGAGCCTTCTTAAAAAAAAAATAGTAAACGGCAAGATCAGTTATTGAAAATCGCCTGAAGACACCACTCATGGTAGAAACGTAGGTTGCGTAGTAACTCGTTTACAAATAAAGAATATATATATATATATATATATATATATATATATATATATATATGCATATATATATATATACATATATATATGATGAACCTATATAAAACTTACTGGTGATAATGCTTTTAAGGCGAGAAACGTTCTAAATAAAATGATCATTATTAATATTGTTTCTTCTTATACATCCAATAAAATGCTTGAATGCTGCTCATGGTCGATGCTTACTGTAAAAGTTTTTACTGAAGTTGAGGAGGTTCTTATGTATTACTTTAACGATATTTTGGAATTATTAAATTTGTTTCGAGTGGGGATAAAATATAAATGTCTTTTTATGAGTTTGAATCGGATGAACTGAATCAGATGTTCCTTCTTATTAGGCTATGACAGGCGTTGCCGAACTACTGCTTAGTGGACTGAGATTCAGTATAGCAGGTGCAATAAAAACCAAAAATCCAGAATTAATAAAATACGAAAACCATTTCATAATTTATATTTATATTCATTATTTGAGTACGTGATGTTTTCTATATACTAAAAAAAACAACAGATATCCTAATTGATTTTGACAGTTACGAAACGTATTCAGAGTGCCTAGATGAAATAAAATAACTCCACTTCAACTACTGAATAAAAACCTTAATTACTAATAATGTTTTTTCAGTTTAAATCATTTTCATAAACTAAAATACCTTTCTTAATTTAAATACATTTTTGAATTTACATACAAATATCTTTGTTACCTCCAGAATGTGTTATTTGCAAGAAGCGTTTTGAAAAACTTGGATTATGGATTATCTGATTAATTTCTGGGGTGAGGAGTTACTAGTATTTACATTATTTACATGCCGACTATCGTCTTCATCTCTGTTGTTTTTATTAATGCGTTTTTTTAGCTGATTGTCGATCTGGGAAATACTTATTCAAGGTTTGTGTTTGAAACTACTCGAATGGGAAAGCCCCTGATGAAGACAGATATCACAAAAGTAGAAACGTTGTAATAATGATTACAAAGATGAAGAAGATACTCTCATTTCCAAATTCCTTGAAGACAACCGATAAGCACCTGAGGAAGGTCGAAGAGTACAATGGTCGAAACGTAGTGCTGATTACAACAAAGTCGAAGACAATTAGGTATATGGAAATAATATAAATAAAAAAAGTTTTACTTTTGAAATTTTTTAAAGGTTACTCGTGAGGACAAGCACCTGATGAGGGTTCGAGTGTACAACGGTCAAAGCGTTGTTATGATAATAACAATCCCGATGACAATAGTCTTTATGTAAATAGTATGAATCATAAAGTGTTCATTTAAAAATATGTGAAGGTTACTCGGGTACACAAGCACCTGTTGAAGTGCACAGCGATCGAAACGTTATGAGGCTAATAACAAAGTCGAACACAGTAGTGTGTTTGTAAATAATATAAATCATAAAGTGTTCGTTTCGAAATTCTCCGAAGTTTACCCGGATTGATCAAACCTCTGATGAAGGCGACTGGATTGCATAACATTCGAAACGGTGTGTTGGTAATAACAAAACCGAGGACATTAATGTGAATGATACTGATATAAATCATAAGTTGTTCATGTCAAAAATCCGTGAATGTTACTCGGGTCAACAAGCACCTAATGAAGACTGTCGAAAAGTCGTGATAATAATAACAAAGTCGAGGAGCCATGACTTTATGTAAATGAAGAAAACCATAAGGCGTTCATTTCGAAATTACCTGAAGGTTATCTGGCTCGACAAACATCTGATGAAGGTCGGAGGGCACGACAGCCGAAACGCCGGTCTAATAACAACCATAATTGGGACAATCCGTATGTAAATAATATAAATATTAAATACGAGAAAATTTTTTGTTAGAAGTATGATAATTTGGGGATTCTCCTGAAAAACGTAAGTTGACCTTGCTGAACCCGATTTATACTTACCCCGATAATATGTCACCTAAAAAAAAAAAAAAAAAAAAAAAAAAAAAAATTCGTATTAATAATGAGGTAGAATTTTGATAATACTGTTTTGATAACCCGGGATGTAATTTATTCTGTATTAAGTGGAGAAATAGTTTAGGTTTAAGAAAATATCGTGAAGTCATATTTTATAAAAATTCACATGTAAATTTCGTAAGAATTGCTATGACATAAAACTTATATCATAGTAATTTATTCATCAGTTTATCGGTCTAACCCTAACCATCATCTATAAGTTTGCATATCACGACGTACCACTGAGTCATTCTTCTGGAGGTTAGCATCAGCCATGCTGATGGAGGGTAAAAATGGTTCTCTTAGACGATTAAAAGAAAGAAATTTCGTTTTCGAGACGCTAAAATTAAGAAACTATTGTAGAGTATTTACGTTATTCGTTCTATTGTTCTCATCTTTGTTGCTATTTGTACGACATTTCGGCCGCTGTACGCTCCGGCCTTCTACAGATGCTAGGAATTTCGAACCGAAGCCTTTATTACAATCACTGGGGTATATCATTCTCATTCTTTGCGTAAAGCATCGATTGGAAGTCATGAATTATCTCCCTCTGACACTGCAAGTTACTTGTTCACCACTGCTTTAGCCTGGTATTGAACTCACAACTCTTTGGGTCAAGTCTCAGGAACTAACCAACGTCTATATCCACTGACCCATGTCCACTCTATATCAACGTCTATATTCACTGGGTCATTAGTTCCTGACCTTACTAGGCTGTTATTTCTTACTTCTGTCCAGCTCATTCCATGCAAGTTCAATTGTTCAAGATCTGGTGTCTGAGATGGCCAACACATAACTTTTAACACTCCGGCAGTTTCTTTTTAGTTTTAATTTTAAATAATTTTGGCACAATTTAGAAGTATGTTTTGGGTCGTTATCTTGCTGGAGGATAAAACTTTGACCCGCAATACGCAATCCAGATGGAATTGTATATATCTGTAAGATTGAATGGTACTGTTCTTTCTTCATAGTCCTCTTTACTTCAACCAAGTCACCTGAACTCGTGCCCGCCAAACAGCCCAAAACCATGAGTGATCCCATGCGATGTTTCAGCGATGACGGTACACACTCATCTTTCACTCGCTCCCAACCCTTCTCTGCATGTACACCCTCCTTTTACTCCCAAACAGTTCGAACTTAGACTCATTAGTTCACAACACTTTTGACCACTGTTCTGGTGTCCAGTTTTTGTGCTCTCTTCCTTCATGCTAGTCTCTTCTTCTTATTGGCTGGCCGAAGCAAAGGCTTCCTGGCTGCCGTGTAAAATTTTGCAAAGTAATAATAACAAAAGAACCATTCTATTTTCATTTAGAATTATCAACTTGGTAATAAATACTAAAAATAGTATGAAATACATAATTTTTCTAAACTGGAGTGGTCTAATAATTATGGCCGGTAGTGTATATAAAGATATATTCTTATATTTTTAATATTCGAGGATGATGCATGTGTAGAGCAGTCGGCGAGAGTTAACGCACACGAAAGGGTCGTCGGGAGTCGTTAGTTAGTCTCTGTCTGTTTAGGCAAAAATTCGAGACTGTATATAGACTTAAAACTCCCACGCATTTTGGCTTTTTTTTTGGTTGTTTCTTTGTTGACTTTATCTACGGCCGTATGTATCTGTCACTCACACTCGGCGGTCTATTGCTTTTCAAGTCAGTTCCCGTTTGTGTTTTTTTTTTTTTGGTTGCTCTTTGTTGACATCATCCACGGCCGGATATACCTGCCAACCACCCTTTTTCACCCCACCCACGACCGGACGCACTCGTCAATCACCCTCACCTTTCAAGGCAATATATTACAATTCTTTGCTCCAGTTAACAACTGATTAAAGATCATTTTTGAGATCAGTTACCAAGTTGAACAGCAGAATGTCTAATCTGGAAATATAAAAAAGGAGAACAACCTTCAAGCGATACCAAAAAATACAGATGTAGGTATACATTTCTCAGAGAAGTCTTCTTCTATATACCGTGTTGCTTCAGAACATAAGCGGTTATTGCTATTCACAATTTCATTGTTTTGCAAATCTTTGTAATGTTTGTCTTTTAACGTAGTTAGCACTTTTCATATTATGTACCCTAGAAATTTCAATTGTCTTTTTCTGATGTTAATTATAAGCGTTCTTTTTATTGAAGTTTCCTAAAAATTTCGTCTTTGCTCACATGTTCAGCCTAGGATGTTCTCAGCATCTTTCTGTAGAACCATATTTCTGTTTCTGTTTAGAAATTGTCCAGCATTCATATAGGAGGCCCGATATTACAAACTTCAGTACAATTTACTTTGTTTCTGTGAAAATTTTCCTGATTCTTAATACTTTATTTAGCTTTTTGCAAGCATCTCCAGAATTCGCTGCCAAATAAAGAGAACTGATATTGTATAACAGTTCAGTACACTTTTCTTGGTTTCTAACGAAATGTTCCTGTTTGATAATACTTTATTCAGCTTTAGGAAGGCATCTTCAGAATTCACTACCATACAGGAGGACCGATACAGCATTACAATTCTGCACATTTTTTTTTTTTTGTTTCTAACGAAATTTTCTTGTTTCTTCATACTTTGCTTAGCCTTTGGAAGTCATCTCTAAAATTCTTTGCCATATACGGAAACCGATATTACATAACAGTTCAGTACACTTTCCTTTGTTTCTAACGAAATTTTCCTGTTTCATAATACTTTATTTAGCTTTAGGAAGGGATCTTAAGAATTTTCTACCATATGAAAGGACCAATTCAACATTACAATTCTGCACATTTTTTTTTGCTCCTAACTAAATGTTCTTGTTTCTTAATACTTTGCTTACACTTTGGAAGTCATCTCCAGAATTTTTTTCTGCTATATAGGGAAACCGATATTAAATAATAGTTCAGTACACTTTTCTTTGTTTCTAATGCAATTTTCCTGTTTTATAATACTTTGTTTAGCTTTTGGAAGGCATCTTCAGAATTCACTGCCATACAGGAGAACCGATATTGCATAATAGTTCAGTACACTTTTCTTTGTTTCTAACGAAATTTTCTTGTTTCTTAATACTTTGCTTAGCTTTTAAAAGATATCTCCGGAATTTACTGCCGTATAGGAGGACCGATATTGCATAACTGTTTAGTACACTTTTCAGTGTAGCATGTTCTATCCTCTGTTAAAATCTAAATAGCCTAAAGATAATACTGAGTTAGTTAAACTTCAACAATTTAAAATACTTTATTCTCTTTTTTTTTTGCAATACACTGACGCGTGTTGAAATCCGCCCAGTATTTAATATTATTGAAGTTGTCTCAATCATTTTTATTGAGATTTACAAACTCTACGTTTCGTTCAATTTCGCAGCCTAACCGATGAAATGTAAAACTTAAAGAAAAGATATGTAAAAAAACAATATTACATTTTTTTAAAATCAGTATTTGCTATTTTAATCATTAAATTGTTTCTAAAAATAGTAAGAATATTTTGTATGTTAATTAAAATTTTTAATTTTTCAAAAGATGTATCGAAAACTTATTATACAAATCTACGCACCCTAGCAAAATCAACTATCATTTGTACCCTTACTTGTTAGCAATTTTTCTAAAAATTTGGTTTTGATCGGTCGTGACGGACAGACGGAAGTCACGTAATGTTGTATATAAATTTTAAACGATAATGCCCTAAAAGTATGTTTTGAAAAGAGCTTACAAATTCTTCAAAAGAATGTAATGTAATCAGGAGCAGAATATGGTCTTTCGTCTTATTCCTTTGCTATATCCTGATCCTGACTTCCTGCAGATTGCGTTCTCATGTGGCTATAAACAATGTTTGTCTCTTTAATTTATCTCTTCGTCCCGGCTGTGCCATCTATCCCCACAAGGTCGTTTGGTAGGTTAGTGGCTATTTCTCTGCGCCACTCCTATCTTCAGTTTGTCCTGAGTGTTAAATTCTCCAAGCTTTCTTTCCGCATTATGTGACCTGGAGGTTTTATCTGTCTTATTTTTAGTCTATGTGTTGTGGTACAGTGGATATCAGCTCGGGACGAGAAACCGGGTAGCCGAGTTCGAATTCCAGTTGAATCCATTGTAATCACTTACGCGCAAATACCCTTGGGAAAGGTATTAATCCGTCTCTTCCTTCCAGTTATGGATTAAATAGCAGGACACATTTGGTTCTATAGCCTTGGTCGGCAACCAGTCTACCGCAGAAAGCAATGGCAACCTACTGCGGGATAATCTTCTGCCAATCAGTCATGTCTTTCATGATCGCCCAAGCGTGTATCACGTATGGCACTTAACTGACTGATAGGTCTATTTTATAAAACTTCTTCGTTGCTCTGGTATTCAGTCTACAGTATTTTCACCATCTTCCAGTAAAACCATAATTCTATCGATTCGGCTCTCCTCACTATCTTTTTTTTTATCATTTCACCCCAAGCAAGGCATTCCATTGCCAATATTGCGTAGAGGGTTACATAGGGGAAGGCGGTTAGAAAGGGTGGCGAGATGTAGGAAACGTCAGAAGGAGGGTGATAGGCGGGTAAGGATGTAGATGGGAAGAGTGTTTGAGAGAATAGATGCGAGTTAGTGTGTTAGGAGGTGTCTATTGACCTTACGTTTAAACTCCTGGAGATTGTAGTTGTCGGTGAAGCAAGTATGTAGAAGGGAATTCCACAAGCGGGAAGTGCGAGAAAAGAAGCTGTTGGAGTAGAAATTGCGGTTACGTTTTATCGGTTTAACTGTAAAAGGGTGGGACCTAGTTGCTAATCTAGTATCTCGTGCAAATTCGAACCTAGGGGGCACCAGTGATCTAAGTTCATCTGTGGAAATTGTCCCGGATCCACTGCCATATAGCCACATACATCAATATACAATTTTCCCTCTATTTTAATACTTTGATTGCTTACCAGAAGACATCTTCTGCAGTTACAATATATGTTTATGTATTTTGGGTGCTTACGTATTATCGGGAGGACCTTTAAAAAAACGACTCAAAAATTAAAGTAAATTATTTATTGAAACGGTTAAAACAATAAAATAACATTACATTTGTAATTCCGGAGGCCAGAACGTCGCAATTGCTTCCAAAAGTGACTCAAAGACATCAGTACAGGCAACATGCTTCCGCCACATGAATTCGGCCAAATACGACTCCAAATGGTGACGTGCAGTGCCACAGTGCTTCTTGTTTCGCCACTTTGTCGATCCCCATAGGCGTTCCACTGTCTGCGTATGAGCCCCGGTGTTCGAATCCACAAAGTTGTACTTGTGGTTGACGTTGAGGTGATGAAAGCCTGATTTTTCCAGTTCCTTGGTGTTATAAGCGGGGAAAAAAAAGAAAAAGTAAAAATCAAAGGTCCTCCCGATAATACGTAAGGACCGTATTTTGTTACTCTTTACCGCCTCACTTTGATCATGTTCTACCATCCGTTTACTCAAGTTGCTTACACGCTGTCTTTTTCTTGGGCGTGTTCGATTCTCTTGGTCATTTTTTCCTTATTATGAGGCCTACAATAGGAATCGGAAACCAACAGCACGCGTGCCACACGTAGCACGCCAAGAAAGTTCTAATAACTCGCAGCCGCCGATTCTATGACGACTACAACGCAAAGAAAATATTTAGCTGTTTCAAAACTACTCACTTTTTGTACTCTCTGCTTGTTTTATCTTCTAACAGCACCGCTAATAAGGACATCAACTAATTGTCAAAGAAACCTTTCTACTAACGTAAGTCTTATATTAATTCTACAACTAGCCGCTTAAAGAACGATTTAGGGTCTAACAGTTCCTCCGAGATCTTTCGTCCGTTTTAAAAAAAATACTTTTGCTTTTCTTTTGCCTTTTGGTTTAACTTATTCCTATTAGCAAATTTTATCTCGCATGAAAATAGTGTTAAGTCTACAACGAACACCTGAACATTTAGAAAATTGAGTAAAACTCAAATTAATATTATTTTGCTGATATTGAGCAATTGGCTAAGACCATGCAAGAGCAAAGCTCCCATTAATAATAAAAACTATTAAAAAACTTTAAAAACAGCTTATTTCTATTATTGCGATTTACATAATATTGCTGGATAGCACACATTTCCGCAATAAAATTTATCGTAAAACAATCAGGCCGGTAGATATAAATATAAAATACTGTTTAATTAAAAACAGAATATCTACTTAAATACGAGTATCGGTAAAAATAATGTTCAAAATAATTCATTACAAATTGTCGGTTGCTTATAACCAAGTTTCGTTAAAATTCGTTAATTTCCGTAACATATTTACATTTGTTGACATTTACGATACATTTCAGAGCAGATATGGTTTGTTTACGGTAGATCAAAAATTGTGTTATATAAGCATGATAAAAACCTCGTCTGATCAAGGGGCTATTCATGGTCAAGTGGTTAAAACAGTACCAGATCAAATGGTAGCTTCCCCTATGTAAATAGGGGTCGCAGGTTCGAATCCTACTGGATAGCACACATTTTCGCAATAAAATTTATCGTGAAATAATCAGGCCGCTAGATATAAATATAAAATACTGTTTAACTAAAAACAGAGTATCTACTTAAATACGAGTATTGTTCAAAATAATTCATTACATAATATTGTATATATTACTATTAAAGAAATGGCCTTCAAACAACCGACAGTTTGAAATGATTTGTTTGAACATTGTTTTTGATCGATACTAGTATTTAAGTAGATATTCTGTTTATAATCAAACAGTATTATAGATTTATTTCTACTGCCCTGATTATTTACGATAAATGTTTGTTACGAAAATGTAAACCATTCGGCAGAATTCGAACCTGCGACCCCTATCCACATAGGGGAAGCCACCAATTGGTGGCTTATTTATCGTAAATAATCAGGCCGGTAGAAATAAATATATAATACTGTTCGATTATAAACAGAATGTCTACTTAAATACGAGTATCCATGAAAAATCAAACAAATCATATCAAATTATCTGTTGTTTAAAGACCATTTCGTTAATCTTCGTTAATTTTCGTAACATGTTTACATTTGTTGATATTACGGTACATTTCAGAGCAAATATGGTTATTACAATGAATCGAAAATTCCGTTATATAGGATTGATTTGACTTCGTGTAGACTGCTGGTCATTCGTAGTGGAGAGGTCTAAGACGCGCTAGATAAATTGGTGGCGTCCCTTATGTGGATAGGAGTCGCAGGATAGGAGTCCTGCCGAATGACACATTTTTGTAACAAAAATTTATCGTAAATTATCAGGCCGGTAAAAATAAATATATAATACTGTTTGGTTATAAACAGAATATCTACTTAAATGCTAGTATCGATAAAAAATAATGTTAAAACAAATCATTTCATTTCATATTACTACATAAAATATATTGTATTGCAGATATACAGACCTCTACTTGTATGAAAATACGTATACTGTTGGCGCACTGAATAATTTTAAAACCCTAAGTCGGCACATTGATAGCAAAAGGTTGCCGACCCCTGCCAACTTACTACCGGATAATCTTCTGCCCAGTAAGTCATGTCTCTTTCGAGACATGATCGCCCAAAGCGTGTATCACGTATGGCATTCAACTGACTGACTGACTTATTTTGTAGAATAATGTTAGAATGGTACGAGAGCACTTCGGGTTTGCGCGCACGAGTCAGTCAACTTAATTGTGTATGGACCACGTCTGAGAACGAACAAAAACCTGTGATTAGGCATCGTCTGGTTTAGGATGTGCGTTGTGGTACAGTGGATATCGGCTCGGGACGAGAAACCGGGTAGCCGAGTTCGAATTCCAGCTCAATCCATTGTATTTACTTACGCGCAAATACCCTTGGGAAAGGTATTAATCCGTCTCTTCCTTCCAGTTATGGGTTAAATAGCAGGACAGACTGGGTTCTATAGCCTTGGTCAGCAACCAGTCTACCGGAGAAAGCAATGGCAACCTACTGCGGGATAACCTTCTGCCCAGTCAGTCATGTCTCGAAAGAGACATGATCGCCCATAGCGTGTATCGCGTATGGTATTCAACTGACTGACTGACTTATTTTGTAGAATAATGTTAGAATGGTACGAGAGCACTTCGGGTTTGCGCGCACGAGTCAGTCAACTTAATTGTGTATGGACCACGTCTGAGAACGAACAAAAACCTGTGATTAGGCATCGTCTGGTTTAGGATGTGCGTTGTGGTACAGTGGATATCGGCTCGGGACGAGAAACCGGGTAGCCGAGTTCGAATTCCAGCTCAATCCATTGTATTTACTTACGCGCAAATACCCTTGGGAAAGGTATTAATCCGTCTCTTCCTTCCAGTTATGGGTTAAATAGCAGGACAGACTGGGTTCTATAGCCTTGGTCAGCAACCAGTCTACCGGAGAAAGCAATGGCAACCTACTGCGGGATAACCTTCTGCCCAGTCAGTCATGTCTCGAAAGAGACATGATCGCCCATAGCGTGTATCGCGTATGGTATTCAACTGACTGACTGACTTATTTTGTAGAATAATGTTAGAATGGTACGAGAGCACTTCGTGTTTGCGCGCACGAGTCAGTCAACTTAATTGTGTATGGACCACGTCTGAGAACGAACAAAAACCTGTAATTCGGCATCGTCTGGTTTTGCTGGATGGTCGAAGAAGGAAATAAATTCATTTGTAGCACTTCCAATTCCGCGAATAACCGCTGAAAATCGCGTAGAGTTTCCAAACGGGAAATAAAAATAACTGAAAAAAAGAAAAAAAAATCAAATAGCAAAGACAAAACAAACATATAAATCAAAACAAAGAAATACATTAGCTAAATATAGATGGTGGAACATTTTTAGTAAAAGGATCGAATTGCTAAGAACGAACAACTGGAAGCCGTAGCTGGAGGTGTTATTCGAGGGCAAAAAGAATGGTAGAGATAACTAGAGTACTGAAAGACAGGAAAATCTCATTAGAAAGAAATAAAAGTGTGCTGGATTGCTGTGATTTCTGTCCTTCTGTATGGAAGTGAATTCTGAACGATCCTATTTCTGCTTGATGCATCAGAAATGTGGTGTTACAGAAGGATGCTGAGGATACCATGGACGGAGCACGTGTGTAACGATGAGGTGTTGGAAAGGATGCAAAGGAGAAGAAAACTGATACTAAATATCAGGAAGAGACAAATGAGGTTCCTGGAACACGTAATGAGGAAGGAGCGCATGGAGAACTTAATACTCACAGGTTGGATAAAGGGAAGAAGAGACAGGGGAAACCAGCGCGAGACGTACTTGTTAGGTATGAGCAAATGGATGGCGAAGCGGGGATTTTTAGATACTAAAAGAAAAAATATTGAGAATGACAAGAGACAGAGCGAATTGGAAATCCATTATTGCCTACGCCTTGTCTTACGGCAGATCACGTTGAATACACCGGTTCTCGTTCGATCACCGAAGTTAAGCAACGTGAGCCTGGTCAGGACCTAGATGGGTGACTGCTTGAGAATACCAGGCGCTGTAAGCGTTCAGTGACGGATGTGCGTTGTGGTGCAGAGGATGTCGGCTTGGAAAGAGAAATCGGTGAGCCGAGTTCGAATTCCAGTTGAGTACCCTGCACTCACTTAAGCACTGGTACCCTTGGGAAAGGTATTAATCTGTCACTTCTCTCCAGTTATGGGTTAAATAACAGGACGGAGCCTGGAGGCAACCTATCTAGTGTTGGTGTCACAATAAAATCATCCTTGGTAGCCCTGGCGAAGCATCAAATATTCAGCTATTTGACAAGATTATGAATTTCGCTATAAACTGCGCCAGGGTTCTAAATGTACAGGGAATACTGGAGGTGTGTAGTGAGTTCTATCTCGGCCGAGGCTGCAGGACGACGACGTTGCCTACGCCTCAAAGCAGATTGTTGCTGGCGAAAGAAGATGTAACGAATAAGGAAAATAAAGATTGGCAGACAATAAACTTACGTAGAAAAGAGTATTGAACTGTTACGTGAATATCTCTCCTCTTGTATGGCGGCGAATGCTGGACACTCCCCTCAAAGATTAAAAAGGGACTTTAAGAAAGAAGCTGAGAATACCATGGACCGAGCATGTGAGCAACAACGGGGTTTTAGAAAAAATGAAAACAAAAAGGAAACTTAAGCATCAGGTGAGAAGGGAGTTGAAATTTCTGGGGCACGTAATGAGGAAGAAGTGCTTGGAAAATATGATACTCGTAGGACAGATTGAAGGCTAGAGTGACAGAGGAAAGCAGCACGTAACACAATTCATAAGCTTGAGTAAATGGATGGTATAACAGGGCTTGGGAGAATTAACAAAAAACAAAACTACAAGAGGCAGGAAGATATGGTGGGCTATGATCGCCTACGTGAAGAAACGTAGCATATAAAAAAGTAGAAAAGAGATCTTAGATCCTTGATTCGCGTACAATTACTTAATTACTATAACAACAAACCGTTTCTTTATCGATAATCTTAGATATGGTTTCCTTATTGCTGCCAGAAAAATTATTGGTTCCTCTAGCACATAGGTTCCCAAACTTTTTACTGCGATTACTCCAAAACACAATTTCACTATTATCTATTACCCCAATGTACAAATCCCCATAATATAGGAAAAGAAGTAATTATATTTTCATGCATTAAAAGCAAATAGAAATTGTTCAATACAATAGTACCAATTTATAATAATCAGAGGTATACTAGCCGTAACCTAACCGTGATTCTTTATGTGAGTGTTGAGCTTGTCTTGCCTGAGCCAGTTTATTTATTCCTGGCTTTGTGACTGAAAGGGCTATTCAGGCGCCGTTTGCCATGTTGAGTCTGCTACGTTTCTTGGTCTTCATTCCAAGGACAGTGTGAGATTATAAGCTGATTGCTTCTTCCCAAACCAAACATCCATTACTCCCAAAATATGGGCTCATTACCCCACTGGGGTAATTTACCCTAGGGTTGGGAACCATGGCTCTAGCAAGTACATGACTTGTCCTTGCTCTTCTTCTTTGATGTGTGGTGACACTTCAGGACGTTGGCAATCATGGTCTTCCACATTTCCCTATCCTTTGTAACTCTTAACACCCCTTTTCTTATTAACCCTTTCAAACCCCGTTCCACCATCTATTTGTTCAAGTTCATTAAGTATGTCACACGTTGCTTTCCTCAGTCTTATTTTTTCTCTATCCGTCAGCATTCTACAAGCCTTCCTTTCTCATTACATATCCCAGAAACTACAGCTGTTTTTCCTGATGTTAAGTATCATTTTCTTTTCATTTCCATACTCCCCAAAACGACTTCAATGCTCGACCCATGGTATCCTCAGCATCCTTCTGTAGGATCACATTTCGGTTGCTTCAAGTATTTCCGGCATCTTTGATGAGATTGTCCACCATTGAAAGACAGACATCATATAACAATCCAGTACTCTCTTCTTTGTTTCCAGTGAAATTTTCCAGGCTCTTAATACGCTATTCAGCTTCTTGAATGCATCTTTGGTCATGCCAATGCGCCTTCGGATCTCAGTGTCCCATTTATCTTTCTCTGTTGAAACACTACTCTGGTATTTAAATTTCTGTATTAGGCATTCTGAACTCCTTTTTTTTACTGATGATCATGCATTCCTTTTTTGTAGTTAATACGTAGTCCTTTCTTTCTGCGGTAAACTGCATTCGACAACAAGGCCTCTGATTTCGAGGTTGTTAGGAGCATGGAACCACCTCTTAATTGCTGTTGTGTCCAGGTCTACTCTGAGCCGGAGTGGTAGCACTTGTTAGGGACCCAACTATGGGCAAATAATTAACCCTTCAAACAGGGATCAAAACACTATGAAAGTATAAAACAGACTTTTATGAAATAAATACATAAAAATCTTTGAAGGAAAAATATTACAACAAAACTTTCTTGAGAATGAAAAATATTAACAAGAAAACATTTTTGAAGGAAAATGTTACCAACAAAAATGTTTTTGAAGGAAAAATGTTTCCAACAAAAATACATTTTTGAAGAAAAAATGTTTCCAACAAAAATACATTTTTGAAGAAAAAATGTTACCAATAAAAATGTTTTTGAAAGGAAAATGTTACCAACAAACATACGATTTTAAAGGAAAAATTATGCTAACGAAAATACGTTTTTGAAGGAAAAATGTTAGCAATAAATATATGTTTTTGAAGGAACTACTCCTGTTCAAGGCCGTAAGAATAGGTGAGACTCGGACGAACTTAAGTCACTGGTGCCTCTTCAACAGGTGTTTACTCGTGAAACCAGATTGGCAACTGGGTCCCACCCATTCACAGTCAGGTTAGCCAAATGAAGACGACAATTCTACTCCTGCAGTTTCTTCTCTCGCACTTTCCGCCTGTGGAACTCGCTACCATATTCTTGCTTTCCTGACGGCTACAATCTCCAGGAATTTAAATGCAATGTCAATACTCATCTATTAACCACTTGACTCTAGTTCTTTCCCCACACCGTATATCCTTTCCTTTCTCTCCACCTTTGAAACTGTCATCACACTTGCATTCTCATCTTTCTATTGCTCCTTTCTAATTGGTTCGTCTTCCTCTTCACTCTTTTCTAATTAATCTTTTTACACTTATGTAGTCCCCTGCATATCAGTGGCATTACCGCCTTGCTCGGGGTGAAACGATTAAAAAAAATAAAAAATAAAAAATAATGCTTTGGCATTAAATGACCCCCCAAGGTGTTGATATGCCGTAATACAAACCCAACCATGCCAAACCTTTCTTTCCGCTTTCTTCGTTTACTTCCTATTGTCCTCTAATTTCACAAGAAAGATCTAAGATCGAAAATAGGGTACTGCTGCCCAGTCTTCACTTTTCAGCGTCTCCACGTTTTTGTGGGTGGTGAATTAATTCCCACTCTAGCATCTCTTTCTCCACAGATGAATTAGATTCCACCAGTTCTAACGTTCACGTCTAATACCCGCCATGCCACACACATTGTATCGAATCCCCTTCATTCTCTGCGTATTACATTTGTGAGCTGCTACTTTCCACGTATTCTGCTTTTTCGAACAGACTTCCTAGGGGATGGTCTCCAGTTTATACAATCTTAACCCTAAGTCTAGGGTTAATCGTTATCTCTCCCAATATTCCCATAATCTGTACCTCTTACACTGTAACCCTCTTGGACCTTGTACTGAGTGAACATCATTGAAGATATTTGGAAGTAAATTTTTTTTATATCTTTATAGAATTTTTTAATCATGATATATTTAGCATTTTTCTCTTTGTCAGCGTGGCTGATGCTAACCTCCAGGAGAGCAACTAACTGCGCCTACTTTGACTCATGTTTTCCACGGACATGCAGTGGAATAATTATATTGAATCTAGGATTTGGTCCACTGTTTCATACCAGACAATTTTTTTCGTCAGGATCTATCTTGTACATTTATAAATCCACCATTCGTCCGTGCATGGAATAGTACTGACCTGTATGGTATGGTACTCAGGCTATTTATCACGAGGTTCTCAACTAAATTCAGTAAAGGGTACGCAATGTTATCAGCCTTTTCCTGGCATCTCGACTTCAATCTCAACCGCGAGGTGATTTCCATCTCACTTTGCCATAAATATTTTCATGAGAATTGTTCTAATCAGTTCTCTTCACCTGGACATTAAGAATTTATAAGTACAACTAGATTGGATATACGTTGTGGTGAAATCGGATATTGGGATGTGCGTTGTGGTGCAGTTGTTATTGGGATGTGCGCTGTGGTGCAATCGGATGTTGGGATGTGCGTTGTAGTGCAATCGGATGTTGGGATGTGCGTTGTGGTTCAATTGGATATTGGGATGTGCGCTGTGGTGCAATCGGATGTTGGGATGTGCCTTCTGCTGTAATCGGATGTTGGGATGTGCGTTGTAGTGCAATCGGATATTGGGATGTGCGTTGTGGTGCAATGGATATCGGCTCAGAACGAGAAATCGGGAAGCAGTGTTCGATTTCCAGTTGATTTCCTTGCATTTACTTACGCACAAATAACTTTGGGTAAGGTATTAATCCGTCTCTTCCCTGCAGTTATGGGTTAAATAATAGGACAGATTGGGTTCTATAGCCTTAGTCGGCAACCAGTCGACAGTAGAAAGCTATGGTAACTTACTGCGGGATAATCTTCTGTCCAGTCAGTCATGTCTCTTTCGAGACATGATCGCCCAAAGCGTGTATCACGTATGGCACTTAACTGACTGACTAGATTGAAAACAACATCTCATGTACTGTTCTACCGTTTAAATAGCTAGATGTAACCGTAAGTTCTATTTTAATAGCTTTTTTCTCGCACTTCTCACGTATGAAAAAACCCTTCCGATTTCTTGTTTTTCTTGCGATCTACAATTTTCAGTAATTTAAATACAACGTCAGTCACCATATTCTGTCTCCCTGAACCGTGTTCCTTCATTGTCCTTTCTTCTCGGTGAAATATTCTCTCATTGTCTTCTACTCAAAGCAACCTTTGAGATTTCACTTGCCAGACTCAGTCGATTAAGAACTTAATTGAGCGATTAAAGTTTATTGCTTTACTCGCCCGCTGTCGATTAAAAATAAAAGAAAATCTAATTCCTTTTACAACCCAAAAGTATGCCATTGAAGATTCACAAGTTACTTAGAATGACCTACAATGATATTATTTAACTCTTGGCTTTTATCGTCCCGGTCAGTGTAAACATTCGTTTAATTAACGCTTCCAGAGTGGAGCCAAAATGTCTCTGTCGCCCAGATTAAAGACTCTCACAGATTTTTAGAAAACACTTTTGAAAAATATCCTATATTTCCGCCTCGCTTAAGAAAAGTAAAAACGAACATTTGAAAGAAAGAAAAAAATACGCATATTTCTTTCAACCACGCACCGAAAAACAAGTTATACAAGTAACTTTTTTTTATAGAAAATTGTTGAGAAAATAGCATTTTTTATTTTTTTAACATCTCTGAGATGGAAGTTGTAGTCAAATAGAAGAAAGAAACTTCGAATTTAGGTACCTCCACTCAATTGCCAAAAAAACAATTAAAAAAAAACAGCATATCATGATGTTAAAAGGGTTGAAACTTAATAAAAACAAAGTTTTATCATCAAAATGCTGATGATATTATTAAGAGGAACTATCAAATTTTGTTATTATATTTAAAAAAAATTCTAAATCTTTTCTAATACGTTCGAAATTTTAATTAAAATTTCATTTTTTGTTTTTCGTCAACGATTCATGCTATGTTTACGTAAGGCGACTATTAAGAAAATGGAGTCGGTCGAGTAAAATTATTTTGGCGCGAGTATTTTTTTCCTCGCTCTCGACCGCCGGTCGAGTGATTTCTTTTTTTAAATTTCAAAGGCTGACTTAAAGTAAACTGTTGTGTCTTATTGAAATCCTCCCCTTACTAGGAGAGAAGTAATTAATAAAAAGCGTTCTAATAATAAGTACAAGACGTTTTTTAATAATCGCAGTGGTCGGAAATTTTCTTACTCAGCAATGAACAAAGGTCTCAATAAATTAAGGTTGAGCAATCATTTAATGTGTCGAAAAGTGCGGAATTAATAAGCAGGGTGGTCTCGATAACCTCGGGGGAAGTCGGAAAAATCCCTCTCTCACACTAAAAAAAAAAAAATGAATAAATAATGAACGTTTCCCGTTTGTTTGTTTTTTTAAGTGCATATGAATCGTGTTTCTTCTGTCTTTCGTTTCTTTCTTTTTATCGTTTGCGTTTGTTTTATTCTTTGTTTTTTTTTTTGTTTTTTTTTATATATAATTGTGCTATGGATTTTATTTGCCTCTCAACCGACCGACTGACTACCTCCTTCTCACACAGTAGAAACTTTGCTTGTTCGCTCTCTCTCTCTCTCACTCTCTCTCTCGTTCGCTCTCTCCGCCTGAGATATTTTCGCACTAATCAAAGCCTTTATTCTACAAAGGCTACCAGTCCAAATAAAATTCCAGAGATTATTCTTAACAATCTTAGCCCAGGGTTATCTCCTACCGTGGCAAACTTGTTTAACATTTTCATGAAAAGGAGATATTTCCCAGGTCTATGGAAGGTGTCAGGTGGATCAGGAAAAAATATATAAAATTTTATATAAGAGAACAGTATTAGAAAGTGGAGAAAAATTAAAAAACAGAAGTGTGAACAATTCTTACAAAACCAACGAATCAAAATATATTATTCCAACCACTAACTTTATCAAAACTAAAACTAAATAGAATTTATCTAAGCTTATCACAAAATGTGTTACAATTACTTCTAAAATAATAAAACAATAACATAAAAAAATAACTTAACTTTTAGCTTACTGTATAGCCAGTGATAATTGTCAGAAAAAATACATCGGAGAAACCTCAAGGAACATCAATAAATAATTAAACACAATGGATCTTTTATAAAATAACATTAAAT
The DNA here is from genome assembly GCA_037127315.1 of Ascarosepion bandense. Lineage (NCBI taxonomy): Eukaryota > Metazoa > Mollusca > Cephalopoda > Sepiida > Sepiidae > Ascarosepion > Ascarosepion bandense. The sequence goes on from JBBBDQ010001215.1 coordinate 4,374,488, forward strand.
GCATTAGTTACTCACCGTAATGAGTTTAATCATAATTTGGACAAAAAAAAAAAAATGCAAATTAATTAAAAGAAAAGGCAATTTACAAAGATGAACGTGAATAGGAAGTGCTTTGATCGTTAGTTCCTCAACAGTAGGTCTATATAGAGATACTTACAACATTTCATTATTTTTTGGCAGATCTGTTATCGCAATGTGGGATACCGAAGAACAAAAAAGATAAAAACATGAGCAAAAAGAAACTAAACGAAATTTTCAAAACCCAACTCATATTAAGGAAAAATAAATTTAGAATTTTGCTGGGTCACCATTCCTCCGTGCGCATGTGTAGTCACATCAACGTAAAACTCATTTTAGTCTGATGAAGTTCTAATAAACGAAACACGTGACACGAAATTTTTTTTTTACACACGGTCATTAATTTTCCGGACACACACACACTAGAACTCTCCTCTGTCCTCTCTAAACTCTATAACCTCTGCCTATCTGCTTCCTGCTTTCCTGCCTGTTGGAAGTCCTCCTGCGTAGTACCTATATTTAAGAATTCTGGCGAACCCTCGGACCCCGCCAATTACCGTCCTATTAGTCTCCTTCCAATCTTTGGCAAAGTTTTCGAAGCCATTATCAACGCCGAGGTGATTCAGCACCTTATGACCAACGGGCTTCTCACTGACAAACAGTATGGGTTTCGCTTCACCAGGTCTACTGCTGATATGCTAACGACCATTACCGAGTACATATACCAGGCACTCGACAAGAATGGTGAAGCCCGAACCGTTGCCTTGGATATCTCCAAAGCATTCGACAGGGTCTGGCATGCTGGCCTCTTGTGCAAACTGCGGAGCTATGGGATAACTGGACATCTGTTTGACCTCATCCAGTCCTTCCTCTCTAACCGCACATTAAAGGTGGTATTAAATGGGCATACCTCCCAAAACTACCAGACGAACGCGGGCGTCCCTCAAGGTTCTATCCTAGGTCCCACGCTATTTCTGATCTACATTAATGATCTCCCCGACACCATTAGATCTCAAGTTGGCATGTATGCCGACGACACAACAATCTACTCCCGCATCGATCAGAAACCAGGTCTGGACGACAAAGTGAACCTCGCTGCCGCACTGGAAAGGGACCTCCAATCCGTAGTGACCTGGGGTAGGAAATGGTTGGTAAATTTCAATGCCTCCAAAACAAATCTGTTATCAACTAACCACCATAGACTATCGCATCTACCTCCCATTAGCATGGGACAGGCTAGCCTCCCAGAGAGTAAAATACTACGCCTCCTTGGCCTTACACTCTCGGCGGACCTCAAATGGAATGACTATATTGAATCCATTGCCAAATCTGCTGCTATGAAAGTCGGCTCTCTGTGCAGGGCCCGGAAATTTTTCCCACCTGAAACTATTCTGCACATATACAAATCTACCATCCGCCCGTGTATTGAATATTGCTGCCATATCTGGTCGGGTGCCCCTGCTGCTCTCCTTGGGCTTCTTGACAAAATACAAAGGAGGATCTGTAACGTGGTTGATACTAACTTGGCAGACCGGCTGCAGCCGCTCTCACACCGGCGTGATGTAGCTTCCCTGTGCCTCTTCTACAAGTACTTTCATGGCTTCTGCTCCGATGAGCTTAGATCACTGGTGCCGCCCAAGCACGAATTTACACGAGATACTAGATTAGCAACTAGGTCCCACCCTTTTACAGTTAAACAAATAAGATGTAACCGTAAATTCTACTCCAACAGCTTCTTTTCTCGCGCTTCCCGCCTGTGGAACTCCCTTCCACAAGTCTGCTTTCCCGACAGTTACAATCTCCAGGTGTTTAAATGTAGGGTCAATAGACACCTCCTATCACACTAACTCCCAACTATTCTCACAACACTCTCATCTACCCAACCCTCATTCTCGGTATCCTCACCCGCCTATCACCCACCCTCTGTTATGTCCTATATTTAACCAGCCTTTCTCCTCTCTACGTAGCCCCCTGCACAGTAGTGGCAGTGACATGCCTTGCTCGGGGTGAAACGCTTATAAAAAAAAAAAAAAAAAAAAATATATATAGTGTATTGTAAGATGAGCAAACGTAGCTCCGAAACGCAAATTTTTTTGTGTAGTGATACTGTGCTTTTATAAAACATTGTAACAACCATTACAATAATATATATATGTGTGTGTGTGTGTGTGTGTGTGTGTGTGACCTTTTTAATGGATAATCGTATTTAAGTGGATAGTCTGTTCATTCTCTAATTATGTTATAATTAAATAATGCATTTTGTTGGCTGCTCAATATATTCTCTAGTGCCAAAGAAAGAGACATGACTGACTGGGCAAAGGATTATCCCGCAGTAGCTTGCCATTGCTTTCTGCGGTAGACTGGTTTCCAGCTAAGGCTATAGAACCCAATATTTAACCCATAACTGGAAGGAAGAGACGGATTAATACCTTTCCCAAGGGTATTTGAGCGTAAGTGAATGCAATGAATTAAACTGGAAATCAAACTCGGCTCAGTATATCAGTCAGTTAAGTGCCATACGTGATACACGCTTGGGCGATCATGTCTCGAAAGAGACATGACTGACTTGGCAGAAGATTATCCCTCAGTAGGTTGCCATTACTTTCTGCGGTAGACTGGTTGCCGACCAAGGCTATAGAACCCAATCTGTCCTGCTATTTAACCCATAACTGGAAGGAAGAGACAGATTAATACCTTTCCCAAGGGTATTTGCGCGTAAGTGAATGCAATGGATTCAGCTGGAATTTGAACTCGGCTCCCCGGCTTCTCGTTCCCGAGCCGATATCCACTGTACCACAACGCACATATGTTCTTAAAAAACTCTGGAGAATATATATCTAATTGCTTTAATTCAGACTTTGGATACTATGATATCTTTTGTGGTTGAGTGGTAAAACACACCAGATCTAATAGTGGCATATTCCTGGTAGATTGGAGTATGCTGGTTCGAATCCTGGCAAAAGGTGGATATTTTCCAAACAAGTTTTCTCAAACATCTAGGTAGGTAGATAATTAAAATGTCCTGTTTAATTATATATAATTCAGACAATTCACTCAAATGCGAGTATTCAGTAAAAAATAATTTTAAAGCAAATAAATTCAAATAAATATACTGGTGAATACCAATTTCATAAATTACTGTATAAGTTTGTTATATATATATATATATATATATATAATAAATTCCGATGTTCAGATCAGTTGTATGGCCATTTCTACATGAAATCCCTAAGAGAAATTTCACGCATCATCGGCAACTTCTTTATTTCAAAATAAACCAAGATATTTTACTGGCGGAAGTTAAAAAATATATATACATCACAGAAAAAATTAATTAAAATTAAAAATTAAAATTATATATATATATTTTAACTTGAAATAAAGAAGTTGCGGATGATGCGTGATATTTCTCTTAGGGATTTCATGTTGAAATGGCCATACAACTGATTTGAACATCAGAATTCATTTTATTTTATAATTGGCTCTGAAATTTAAATATTAATTACATTGAGCCCTCCACCTTGATCAGTTTTAATATTAATGTAATTAATAGTAATTAGGAGCATAACTTAGGGATTTACCTTCCTGCTTTTCCTTTTGAATTAAAGTTATATATATATATATATGTATATATATTAGTCATCCGCAGACATATATAACACTCCACAGTTCGTAACATTTACTTTCTAACAGAGCTTGATACGTAGTAGACCAATATTTATAGTAATATTCTTATTATTGGTGTTTATAATAAAAACATTTTTTCGGTACACAAAAGTTGTTTCGTCGCTGCATCCAGTACTTCATCAGATGATCTGGTGTGGTGCTGAATACAGCGCCGAAACATGACAGCTCTTGCTAAAAAATGTTTTTTTTATAAACAATAATAAAAATAATATTACTACAAATATATATATATATATATATATAACGTGCGATGGGTAAATTGTTCCCATTTTATATATTTTATTTCACGCATGCGCGTTAATTTTTTTTATTTTGTCGGCTGCTCAATATAGTAAAATCAGCTAAGTTTGTAAGAAAAAAAGACTTACATGACGTAATCCCTTCCGCCAGAAATTTGGGAGCGGAATGCTGTACTTCTTGGAATTCGCACTGGAATTTCCAGTACGAACATTTTCGAGTATTTGTATTTCAATCAGAAGACAGTGCAGTGGATCTGGAAATCGCTGTATGAGTCTAATGGTGATTACGATGGGATTTGGATTATATACTAGTTTATCTTACTGCAGGGCCTCAAACTCGATACGGCGGCCTGCATGAAATGCTTTGAGGACGTAGTACTGCACTGCGTCAAGAAGATAGCTGCTGGACTCTGCATCATGCTACGCAGGGGAACCCAGTAATGGCTGTCAGACAATTTCTGCGATCCCATTACCCCTTATATCTGGCATCTAGCTCCCCAAACTGCAACTCCCTTGATGATTATGTATTAGGCGCGGTTGATCGAGGGACCTATAAAGCTCTTTGATGCACCAAAGCTGATCTGAAGGGAAATATTATGGCTACATTCACCAATTTTAACAAGGACCGCCGAGAAGATTTGCAAGAAATATCGAAGTCGTCTGGCAGGCGTCGTTGAAGTTAATAGCAATTTTATTTAATAAATTTATTCTTTAGTATTTCTAACTTAATATCTCAAAAACGAAGAATTTGCTGACATATGTTTAGAAGGAATTTCGTCCTTTTTTGATACCACGAACTCACCTCTAATGTTTGCAAAAGTATTTTAATACACCTTGCAGATACAGATTTTTTTCTAAATTACAGTTTTTAAAAATCAAATGATTTTGGCTCCAGCAGTTTTACCTGTGGATTATGAGGCAGTAAAAATCAGGAATGTTTTTTTCCCGACTGTTTGATGTAGTACAGTGGATATCGACTTGGAACGTCAAATCGGGGAGCCGAGTTCGAATTCCAGTTGAATTCCTTGCATTCACTTACGCAAAAAATACTGTTGGAAAAGTATTAACTTATCTGTTCTTTCCAGTTATGGATTAAATAATAGGAAAAATTGGGTTCTCTAGCCTTGGCTGGCAACCAGTCTACCGCAGAAAGCAATGGCAACCTACTGTGGGATAATCTTCTGTCGAGTCAGTCATATCACATTCGAGACATGATCGCCCAAAGCGTGTATCACGTATGACATTTAAATGACTGACTGACTGTTTGACGTACAAATTGCATATTATAATGATCAAAATCTAATGTTTTACTCGGGATCATTACACTTCAGGATAGATTTCCGTGTGAGCTTGCATGATTTTATTACTTCGGATCTTACATTTACTGAAGTATTTTGATTTGGTATTTCTGAAAGTACACGTCTTCTTCTATGTGCCTTGTCCTTTCAGGACGTAGGCGATCATGGCCTTCCACGTCTCCCTATTCCTGGTGGCCCTGAGCACACTTTCTCCTGTAACACGACGCACCCCTGTTCTGTCATCCACCTGCTCAGGCACTTCCAATATGTTATCCGCTGCTTTGCTCTGTCTTTTTCCCCCTCTATCTGGCCTGTTAGTATCAGGTTCTCGAAGCCATCCTTCCTCATTGCATCAAGCACGTATTTTACTCGTATAACCGAAACAGTAAGTATGCGTTTGTTGTATTTTGTTACATTTACACATGACCGCTTGGGAATACCAGGTGCTGTAAGCGTATAGTGACGGATGTGCGTTGTGGTGCAGTGGATATCGGCTCGTAAAGAGAAATCGGTGAGCCGAGTTCGAATTCCAGTTGAATACCCTGCATTCACTTAAGCACTGGTACCCTTGGGATAGGTATTAATCCGCCCCTTCCCTCCAGTTATGGGTTAAATAACAGGGTAGGACTTGGGGACCCTGCCCTTAAAAACAAATCCCAATAAATCTTGATACTCGAAAAGAAAAAAATATTACTAGACACAAAAACTTATATAAAAACAACAATAAATTGTTGAAAGAAAAAAGGTATTAGTAGCCAAAAATAAATAAAATTTAGTTGGCAATAAATGACCCGCCGAGGTTGATATGCCATAAAGCAAAACAACCAACCAAGCAACATTTACGCGTGATAAGAGATTGGCATCAAAGTCCCACCCTTTTACCGTCAAAGCAGTTGAATATAACCGCTTCTTCTATTCTAACAGTTTATTTTTTCGCACTTCCCGTTTGTGGAACTCCCTTACTTCCCTGATAGCTACAATCACCAAAAGTTTAAATGCAAAGTCCATTGCCATTTTCTATCTTCTTTATCCCCATCCTTCTCTTATCCTTTCTTTGATGTCTCCTGTATCGTGTTTGTTTTTTATAACTATACCCCACTGCGCACTAGTGGCGTTCCTGCCTTGCTTGGGGAAAAAAGAATATATATATATATATATATATATATATATATATATATATATATATATATATATATAGGGGGCGAGGGATGAATTGTCTAATTTATGAAAAAACGAGTTTACCATATCATCCATATTCTGCCGTTCTTTTACCCACTGGTTGCCATTTTTCAAGCACTTAAGCACATTTATAAATGGTAACGCTTGGGAATATTAGCTCGCAACGAGAGAACGGCGAGCCGAGTTCGAATGCCAGTCGAATTCGTTTCATTCACTTAAATACCCTTATGAAAGGTATTAATCCATCTCTTCTCCATTAAGCCATGTGTTAAATAATAGGACAGATTGGCTTCTATAGCGAGGTTTGCCAGATCTCAATCTCTTTTGAACCGCGGGGTAGGGGCTTCTGGCCGAGCGTATTTGGCTTCTCCGTCCCGCAGATTTGTCCACCAAAATCAAATTCACATAAATGGTCTCGTCAAACTCTCTTTGATTCGAGATTTATTTTATTCCCCCACTGGAGCGAGTTGTGACACAAGGTCAGTTTTTAACGTGGAGAATCTGGGCGCGTACGCTCAGGCCTTTGGTCAAAGATTAACCAGCACCCGCTTATACGGTAACTGGGTACCAAGCTTGTCTTAGCCAGTCATTGCTTGTCAAAGCTGATAAAAATCTAGTCATTACTTGTGAGGTTTTATTATCTATTTTTTTTTATATATACAAAAATAAGGCATCTCCATATTTTCTTCTTCTATGTACTGTATCTCTCAAAACCGCTCTGCCATCCATCCACTCAAATCTCTCAAGTATATCACGAGTTGCTTTCCCTTTTCTCTCCTTCACTCTATCCGTCTTGTGAGCATCAGATTCTCCAAGCAGACCTTTCTCACTACATGTCCCAGAAACTACCGCTGTCTTTTCATGAGGTTAAGTATCAATCAGTTAAGTGCCATACGTGAAACACGCTTGGGCGATCATGTCTCGAAAAATTATCCTGCAGTAGGTTGCCATTGCTTTCTGCGGTAGACTGGTTGCCGGCCAAGGCTATAGAACCCAATCTGTCCTGTTATTTAACCCATAACTGGAGGGAGGAGACGGGTTAATACCTTTCCCAAGGGTATTTGCGCGTAAGTGAATACAATGAATTCAACTGGAATTCGAACTCGGCTCCCCGATTTCTCGTTCCGAGCTGCTATCCACTGGACCACAACGCACATCCTATAAGTTTCCTTTTTGTGTCCATTCTCTCCAAAACTTCACATATTCAGTCTATGGTATCCTCAGCATGGTATCCTCAGCATCTTTCTGTATAACCAGATTTCGGTTGCCTTAAGTCTATCCTTCATCTTTGATAAGATTGTCCAGCATTCACAACCAGAACATACATAACATAACAGTCCAGTACTCTCTTCTTTGTTTCCAGCGAAATCTTACTTTATTTTTATTTTTATTTTAAAAATCATGCATTTTTGGTGACTGGTTGCAATATCAGTTAGTCAGTTAAGTGCCATACGTGATACACGCTTTGGGCGATCATGTCTCGAAAGAGACATCACTGACTGGGCAGTAAGTTACTATTGCTTTCTGCGGTAGACTGGTTGCAAGCCAAGTCTTTAGAGCTCAATCTGTCCTATTATTTAACCCATAACTGGAAGGAAGAGACGGATTAATTCCTTTCCCAAGGGTATTTGCGCGAAAGTGAATGCGAGTAATTCAACTGGAATTCGAACTCGGCACCCCGATTTGTCGTTCCGAGTCGATATCCACTGCACCACAATGCACATCCGTTGCAATTTAGACAAGTAAAAAGACGATTCTGGAGGGATTAAAATTTGTGCCAATAAATTCAGGGTTCGTACTATATATGGAATCGACTTATGCAATAGTGTATACGGTACTAATAAAAAAACAACTGGTACTTGAGATAACAGAAAAAAATTTTAGTTTACGCTAACTTTCAAGGCAAAGGGAAGACCCTGCTTTCTTTCCTCGCCATTTCTAGATTCTCATCGTCTGCCCTCAAAATAGTGCCAGTCACATGACCATTTAAAAAAATGTACACGAAAGGCAGCCATATATGTGAGTGGGATTGGTAAGTTTGATAGCAGCAGGATTTTTGTTATTCTATACTTTTCGCCTGACGCCGCCGAAAAGTAGCTTATTAGTAGCTTATTATATTGATGAGTCATCTTGACAAAGCATTTTAAGTGTGTAATTCCAGTTTATGAAAGGTTAAAAAAGAAGAAAAATCAAGGGAGATGCTAGTTTATAACACTTCAATCCGCCTAACAAATTTAATTCCTTATTCCACTTAAAATTGATAATAAAAAAAAAAAGAAACTGGCGTGATTTTATAAGCCGAGCCTTTTAGAGCGATTTAATATCGAATTGCGCCTAAGAGAAAATTGAACTCATCACTTAGCAGTAATAATCAACCCGACGAGATCCGAGAAATATAATACCATGTTGAAAACTCTGGAAATATTTTGAATGGAAAATGGGTAGAGAATTATTTTACTAAAAAAATTTATTTGAAGTGGCTTTACTATAACAATGCATTGAAAAGAATTTTCTTATGGAAATTCGTTGCAATTTAGATTAATTGAAAAATACACTGGAAATAATTTTACTAGGAAAAAACGCTGGGAAATGATTAAACATGATATGGAATTGGAAAAAGAAATTTCGTATGAAAAGAAAAGAAAGTCTTTAATATGAAAAAGCATTGGAATGTGACTTTATTATAAAATTGCATTGGAAAGTGATTTTACTATGAAAATGCATTGGAAAGGGATTTCACTATGAAAATGCATTGGAAAGGAATTTTATTATGAAAATGCATTGGAAAGGGATTTTACTATGAAAATGCATTGGAATGGGATTTCACTATGAAAATGCATTGGAAAGGGATTTTACTATGAAAATGAATTGGAATGGGATTTTACTATGAAAATGCATTGGAATGGGATTTCACTATGAAAATGCATTGGAAAGGGATTTACTATGAAAATGCATTGGAATGGGATTTCACTATGAAAATGCATTGGAAAGGGATTTTACTATGAAAATGCATTGGAAAGTGATTTTATTATGAAAAGGCATTGGAAAGGGATTTCACTATGAAAATGCATTGGAAAGTGATTTTACTATGAAAATGCATTGGAAAGTGATTTTACTATGAAAATGCATTGGAAAGTGATTTTATTATGAAAAGGCATTGGAAAGTGATTTTACTATGAAAATGCATTGGAAAGGGATTTTACTATGAAAATACATTGGAAAGGGATTTTATTATGAAAATCCATTGGAAAGGGATTTTACTATGAAAATGCATTGGAAAGGGATTTTATTATGAAAAGGCATTGGAAAGGGATTTCACTATGAAAATGCATTGGAAAGGGATTTTACTATGAAAATGCATTGGAAAGTGATTTTACTATGAAAATGCATTGGAAAGGGATTTTATTATGAAAATGCATTGGAAAGTGATTTTACTATGAAAATGCATTGGAAAGGGATTTTATTATGAAAATGTATTGGAAAGAGATTTTATTATGAAAATGCATTGGAAAGTGATTTACTATGAAAATGCATTGGAAAGTGATTTTACTATGAAAATACATTGGAAAGGGATTTTATTATGAAAATGTATTGGAAAGAGATTTTACTATGAAAATGCATTGGAAAGGGATTTTACTATAAAAATGCATTGGAAAGTGATTTTACTATGAAAATGCATTGGAAAGGGACTTTACTATGAAAATGTATTGGAAAGAGATTTTACTATGAAAATGCATTGGAAAGTGATTTTATTATGAAAATACATTGGAAAGGGATTTTATTATGAAAATGTATTGGAAAGTGATTTTACTATGAAAATACATCGAAAAGAGATTTTACTATGAAAATGTATTGGAAAGTGATTTTACGATGAAAATGCATTGGAAAGTGATTTTACGCTGAAAATGCATTGGAAAGTGATTTCACTATAAAAATGCATTGGAAAGGGATTTCACTATGAAAATGCATTGGAAAGGGATTTCACTATGAAAATGCATTGGAAAGGGATTTCACTATGAAAATGCATTGGAAAGGGATTTTACTATAAAAATGCATTGGAAAGTGATTTTACGATGAAAATGCATTGGAAAGTGATTTCACTATGAAAATGCATTGGAAAGGGATTTTACTATAAAAATGCATTGGAAAGTGATTTTACGATGAAAATGCATTGGAAAGTGATTTCACTATAAAAATGCATTGGAAAGTGATTTTACTATGAAAATGCATTGGAAAGGGATTTTACTATGAAAATGCATAGGAAAGGAATTTATTTCGAAAATGCATTGGAAAATCCTTTACCTATAGAAATGCATTTGCAAATGACTTAAAGTTAACTTAGTTGATTTTACGTTGTTGTTTTTTTTAATGCCGAATTTTGTTTAGAACCGCCATTGATGGTCGGATTCATTACAGAGTAGAAATGGTCAACAGAGCTTGCCCCTTAACTGTTGCTCCACGCCGAGTCACTTCTTGAAAGCGAATATATATTTTCTCACGTGAAATGAAAGACGACTATAAAACTTTGATTCTTGTCCGAAACTATTTCATTCATAACGTTTAGTTGGTTAGATGATTGCGCATTCAAATTCGATCTTATCCAAATGATTTTTATATCGAATGCGTATTTTCAAGCATCTCTATGAAGTCTTTGTGGCGTTCTTTGTAGAACGCCTTTGCGTAGTCTATAAAACACAGACACACGTTCTTCTGCATTTGTATTGCTTTTTCTCATAAAATTCTTAGCATAAAAATCGTGTTCCTTGTTCCGGTGTTATTAACGAACCCGCACTGTTCTTATCCTATCTCTGACCCGATTCTGCTGCACATTCTGTTCATCAGAATCCGGATGATGATTTTTGTTATGCGGCTCATAAAGCTGATTGTTTAGTGGAGTTCACATTCCTTTAGCCTTCGGTAATCCTCTCTACGCCGAAATCCTCTAAGACTGTGTGAATCTCTATTACTATACCGTCTGGTCTTGCTATTTTGTTTCTATTCCATTTGGTCAATGCTGATTCCACTTTGGTTTTTAATATTTCTGGTCCGTCTGTATTGCTCTCTCTTGTCGTGGATAAGATCTCTGATATATTCATTCCATCGCTGAAGTATTTTTTTTTCTTTAATATTTGCGTTCAGTCCTTGGATTTTACGCATCCTATTGTTAAACTAGTCTGTTTTATTCTTAATGTATATCTCCGTTATTTGTCTTGCTCAGGCTCTGTTTCTGCACATTTGTCACTGAGCCAGTCTTCTTTAGATCCACTGCATTTACTCCTTATTCTTTGTGTAGTTTCCTGGATTCTGTCCCATGTCTTGGCATTGTTTTCTGTCAATGAATCTCCTTAGTAATTCATTCATTTTACCGTTTAAGTCCGTTTTTCTCGAGTATAATATAGCTTACTGATGTTACTAGAATTCTCTTAGTGCATGCCATTTCTAGTGTCCGTTTCCAAGTTTCTTTTTGCATTTTCTTTCCACAATGTCTGAACATTTTTCCTACAGGTTCGAGTCGTTCAGGAGTCTGTTGTATTGCAATCTTGTTGCGGTGTTCTTCTTCTTCTATGTGCCTTGTCCTTTCAGGACGTAGGCGATCATGGCTCTCCACGTCTCTCTATCCTTGGTGGCTCTTAGCACGCCTTCTCCTGTTACACCATGCAACCCAAGTTCCATCATCCACTTGATCAGGTCCTTCAAATATGTTATTCACTGCTTCCCTCTGTCTCTTTTTCCCTCTATCTGGCCTGTTAGTATCAGGTTCTCCAAGCCCTCCTTCCTCATAGCACATCCCAGGAACTTCAGTTGTCTCTTCCTGATGCTCAGTATTAATTTCCTTTTCGTTTCCATCATTTCTAAGACCCCACCGTTGCTGACATGCTCGATCCATGATATCCGCATCATCCTTCTGTAGAACCACATTTCAGTTGTTTAAAGTTTTTCCTTCATCTTTGATGATATTGTTCAGCATTCACTGCCATATTGAAGAACTGACAAAACATAGCAATCCAGTACACTTTTCTATGTTTTGTACGTGGCCGAGTGGTCTAAGACACGTCAAATCTAAGTGCGTTTTTCCCAAGGAGATGAAGTTTCGTATCCTGCCGGAGGACATAAATTTTGCTGACAATATTTTTCGTTTATTAAGGCTCTAGATGCAAAATAATTAAATATAATCTTAAAGAATAAAAGCAAAGCATCTACTAAATACACCCTTGTGCAAATTAATTGAAACAACTGCTTTAGTGTTCCTTCTTTAACCATAAGGTCAGTGTTAAACCCACTGGATTTATAGAGTGCAATCGATTTCTATCTTCTTCCCCATATTAGGTCATTTGCAGTAGTGTGCACTAATATGAATCTATTTTTGGGGTGTATGATTAAATTTATTTGGCTCTGAAAAATATTGCGTCTTTCGTAATAGCGTCAGATATTTATCACACCTAAACACTATTGACTCGACTGTAGATTTGTTATCCTACGGCCATTGTCTTCATTGGACGTTACTCCAAAGAAGCGCGCGAAGACTGTAAAACACTGCACGAACAAACTGACAAGCATTGCATTGAGATTACGGATATTGTTGGTATCAGCCTTTCAACTGTCATTCGTGTCATGAAGGCGAAGAAACATGGATCCATCAGTCTGAAACGTAAAGTAAAATGAGGTCAGAAGAGAAAACGCAACGCCAACAGACGGCGTATACGTGATCAGGAAAAGCGTGAAAGATCCTAGGAAGACATTATTCGTTTTGTCTCAATTAATTTGCACACGGTTGCATGAGTATCTATTAAAAATAATGTTTAGATTAAAAATATAACAGATTTAATCCATTTCTTAATATATCTATATATTGTGCATATATATATATATATATATATATATATATATATATATATATATACTAGCAGTATAGCTCGGTGTTGCTCGGGTGTAATGAAAGCTTTAAAACTAATCCATGGTCCTTGTGCTCAGACATTTTGGACGTTGGCACGAAAGACTAAAAAGCAATAGTTGTTTCCAGTTAAAGCGAAACCATAGACTGAAAAAAAATGAATGGATGTAAGTCAAATTTTGATTTCCTGGTATCGATATCAAATAAGTTTTTTTCGTCGTAAACTGAATTTTGAAGGCTAAATACGTCCTCTGAGTAAATGGCATAATGCCTGAGACTAAGAACTACAATTATACCTACTTAGAGCCAAACCCCCCCCAAAAAAAAGACTAAAATAAAAGGGCTGAAACAAATACAGACATACAGGCAGATAAACACAGACACACACAAACATATTGCCTTATATATATATATATTATCAATTTTCTGCACTATTGTAAGAACTTCAACCTTGAAACTTCTGAATATCGTTTCGTATGTCTTTGTCTATGAGTATATCAAATTTGATTAAAATCGGACCACTCCTTCTATAATCCAGTTTTTTTGATTATCAATTTTCGATATTTATTGGGGGTACCTCGACACAAAATCTAGTCAAGAACACTCGCAGATGCTTATAGTACAACTGTGTAAATTTTCAAGAAAATCGGTTCAGCCGTTTCGGAGTCTTTAGGTAACGGACACAAGCACACACAGACAAAGTTCCATTTATAAATAACTTTATATATATATATATATATATATATATATATATATATATATTATAAAAAGGAAAAGGAAAGACAGAGAGGAAAAAAGACAAAGAGTAAAACAATTTTTTTAAAATCTTTCTTTTTTTTTTATTTCTTATCTTTCCTATCCTCTTTATCTAGTAAGAACATTTTTCTAAAAAGGAAGTGAATTTTCATCAATTTTTTATTACCATCATTATTAAATAACTGATGAGACGTTGTTCTTTCAATATCGAAACTAAATGTGTAATATTCATTGCTCTATTTCTATGTTGAACACTGTTTGAAATTAATGTCTTGAATGTTGTAAATATTTTCTTCGTTCTTTATTCATTTGTATATATATATATATATATATATATATATATATATATATATATATATATATTATTTAAATTTTTGGTCGATCTTAAACTAATATAAGTGGCCAGTTTTTTCTTCCTTCCACAACAAATCTTCTGTAATTGCTCTAAGATAAGAATTCCTGGCTCCATTTTTCGACTCAAAGATACAACGTGATATCCGCTGGGCAAGGACCTGGTGACCTAGATGCTTCTCTACAGTGAATATCTCGTGCTACGCTGCTACATATTTGTTTTAATTGTTGAGTGTGTGATTGAAAGGGGGTGAGGTTCACAAATAACTCTTTTTTGATGACCACAAAAAAGTTAAGCAAGGAATTTCGGCAGACTAGAGAAACAAGCGCACTCTTGTCTGCTTCGTTTGTTATTCCTTGGATCTTAGAAACACAGAACAGAAATTCTTCTATCATTGATCCGTTATATGAAAGCAAATACGACGAGGAAGATTGATGTAAAATTTTTAATTGGAGTAGATAGACTAAACTATCGCAAAGGTTCACACTCCAACCACGTCTATTGAACAGGTGAAGAGGCTCATCCCTTGTTCCCTGTTTAGGATGTGGTTTCCAGCTTTCTCTTTTCCAATCTTTTCACTCTTTTCTTTTTTTCTTTTTTCTTTTTTTTCAATTGGAGTAGATAGACTAAACTATCGCCCGGTTCACACTCCAACCACGACTATTGAACAGGTGAAAAGGCTCATCACTTCTTCCCTGTTTAGGATGTGGTTTCCGGCTTTTTTTTTCCAATTTTTCCACGCTTATGTAGCCCCCCCCCCCCCGCGCATCAATGGCGTTACCGCCTTGCTTGGGGTGATATGATTAAAAATAAATAAATTCTACAGAAAATACCCATTTACTCGATGACAATATTCTTGATCGGTTAAAGAGTTCAAAGGCTGGTTATTAAAGAGATGTGAAATCTTGTATTCATTACTCTCGACTTTTCTTATTAACCCAAGAACACTAAGCATGGGTATATAATCATTCAGTCAGTCATTTATGTACCATACATGATACAGGCTTGCGCGATCATGTCTCGAAAGAGACATGACTGACTGGGCAGAAGATTATCCTGCAGTAAGTTGCCATTGCTTTTTGCGGTAGAATAGTTGCCAGCCAAGGTCATAAATCCCAATCTGTCCTATTATTTGACTCTTAGCTACAGGGGGAAGCGATGTATTATATTATTAAGTAGTAATTATTGAGGGATCAGTTCATTACTTCATAACAATATAAAACTGATCCCCCACTTTATTACCAGTAAAAGCCTTAATCATATTTTCATCTATTATATTCAGTCAGTCAGTTAAGTGCTATACGTGATACACGCTTTGGGCGATCATGTCTCGAAAGAGACATGACTGACTGGGCAGAAGATTCTCCCGCAGTAGGTTGTTATTGCTTTCTGTGGTAGTCTGTTTGCCAGCCAAGGCTATAAAACTCAATCTGTCTTATTATTTAACCCATGACTGGAGGAAAGAAATGGATTAATACCTTTTCCAAGGGTATTTGTGCGTAAGTGAATGCATAGAATTTAACTGGAATTCGAACTCGGCTCCCCGATTTGTACTTCTGATTCGATATCCACTGCACCACAGCGCACTCCTTATTGGTCAGCCAATAAACCTTTAAAGTTTAACAGCTCTAAATTCACTTCTTTCTTCTGAAATTGTTGAATAAAGCTTCACTGCGTTTAAAATTTGAAAAGAAACCCGAGACGTAAAAATAAAACAAAATACTGTTATGAAACTCACATTGATCTGATTTTTTTTTAAACGCTTCACCACCAAGCCAGGTGATACGACCACTAAGACGCAGTGGGTACAGTGAGCAGAAGTGAATGAGAAGACTTTAGTGAGGAGACGTTTGCAAAGGACAATAAAGGAACAGGGCTGAGATAGACGGAAGAAGAAGATTTACGTTGTGTTTGAATTTTTGAAGATTATATTTGGCAGGGAAGCAAGAAATTGAAAGAAAATTCTACAGTAAAAGAACGTGAGAGAAGAAGCTATTAGAATAAAAGTTACGTTTGCGTCTCGCTAATTCTAGAGTAATGCGGTGAGACCTAATTGCCAATCTAGTTGCCAATCTAGTTAGTTAAGTGCCATACGTGATACACTCTTTGGCTATTATGCCTCCAAAGAGATATGACTTACTAGGTAGAACATTTTTCCACAGTAGTTTGCCGTTACTTTCTGCAGTAGACTGGTTGCTCTGCTATTTAACACATAGCTGGAGGAGGAAGAGCTGGATTAATAACTTTCACAACGGTATTTGCGCATAAGTGAATTCAACTAGAATTCGAACTGATTTCTCATTCCGAGCCGATATCTATTGCCACACAGAGCACATCTAGTAGTACGCTTACATTCATGTATTCGAAGTACTTAAGAAATGAGCTCCTCAGAAGAGTTGCGTTGAAAGTATTTGAAGGAAAGCCAGAGGGTAGATATTTAATATCGGTAAAGTTAAGATGCTAGATCAAGATAGACCCCATTACAAACCTGTTGTGGACCCAGAATAGGTCCGTAAAAAAACTCGAACTCGGGAATTAGTGAAACATATATATTAAACGGAAAACAAATGCGAGTGCAACACGTCAGTCTGACTACCAAGTATTAGACCGGGGTGACTCAATCCAACTCAACTCCACCCCGAGAGTCATATTCTCCAGGTATTCATAAAAATAGGAAGAGTTCATTATAGTTCAAAAAGGGTAGGTCCCATAACACTATCTATCTCAGTCTCTTCACTATCTATCTATCTATCTATCTCTTGTGGACCCAGAATAGGTTCGGAAGAAAAGCACGAACTCGGGTATTAGTGAAGCATAGATATTTAACGAGAGAACAAATACAAAGAGTGTTACTTGCCAGTCGGACTGCCAAGTATTAGACCGGGGTGACTCAACCCAACTCAACTCCACCCCGAGAGGCATATTCTGCTGGTATTTATAATAATAGGAAGAGTTCATTATAGTCCAAAAAGGGTAGGTCCCATAACAAGACCCTTCTCTGTATTTTGTCAAGTATCCCGAGATATACAGCAGAGGCACCAAACCAGATATGGCAACAGTATTCAATGCACGGACAAATGATAGATTTGTAAATGTTCAAGATGGATTCTGACTAGAAAAATTTCTACCATGACACAGTGAACCAACTTTCCTCGTAGTAGACGTAGCAGTTGATTCGATGTAGTTGCTCTGCTTCATATGAGTGAAAAAGTGAGCCCAAAAAGGTGTAGAACGTTGCTCGCTTGGAGTCTACCAGCAGCCATGCTGATGGTATACAAGAAAGGTTCACTGTTGTGGTTAAATGAAAGCAGTTTTGTTTTGAAGACGGTAAAATTTGCAAGCCGATTCTTGCCACTGACTAAAAACAGTTTCTGAAAAATGTTTGAAATTATCTCTTGCGCAAAACTGTCTATAAAATAAATAATCCTGAGTTAATTTTAATTTCTGCTCTTCATTGATGAAACCCTAATTCTCAAATCTCGTTCTTGACTTTCATTTCAGCAGTGGTACTTGGTTGTTGAACGACAATCATACAAGTGATTCG
The DNA here is from genome assembly GCA_037127315.1 of Ascarosepion bandense. Taxonomy (NCBI): domain Eukaryota; kingdom Metazoa; phylum Mollusca; class Cephalopoda; order Sepiida; family Sepiidae; genus Ascarosepion; species Ascarosepion bandense. The sequence continues at coordinate 4,392,453 of JBBBDQ010001215.1, forward strand.
AGGTTTGTTCCTTTACTTTCTCATCGTTCTCACCCACTTTTAACCCTGTGTTTGAAATAATTATCCTTCCGGGTTGCCCCTAAGCAATTTTCTATAAAACTGATTGGGCTGTTATTCAAAATATTTTCCTGCTATTGTATTTCTGTTTGTCAGAGTAAATGACATTTAAGACGAATGACAATCATTAGGGAAATCAACGAGTGGCTATGGAATCACTTATCTAAAGTTATTGATAAATGGAAGTTTTTCTGTGTGTATGTGTGTGTGTGTGTGTGTCCGTTACCTATATACTCCGAAACGGCTGAACCGATTTTCATGAAAATTTACACAGTTGTACTATAAGCGTCTGCGAGTGTTCTTAGCTAGGTTTTGTGTCGAGCTAACCCCGATAAATATCGAAAATCGATAATCCAAAAAATCGGGTTATAGAAGGAGTGGTCCGATTTTAATCAAATTTGATACACTCATAGACAAAGATATAAGAAACGATATTCAGAAGTTTCAATGTTGCAGTTCTTACAATAGTGCAGAAAATCGATAATACAAATATATAAAAGGCAAGATGTTTGTGTGTGTGTGTGTGTGTCTGTCTGTCTGTTTATGTGTCTGTATGTCCTTTATACAAATCCACAATTTTTATTCGATTCTCACCAAACTTCACACAAATATTCATTAGGCTGAGTCTGAGCTCCATGACCATGGATTAGTTTTAAAGCTTTCATTACACCCGAGCAACACCGGGCTATACTGCGAGTTTATTATCCCTAAAAATTGTTTTAGAAGAAGTTATTCATCGCCAATCATCCGGTTGTCCCTTTTCCTTAATCTTTTAAAAGAGAAGCAGAAGTTATCTCTTGTTTCCTGTTTAGCGTTGGGTTCCCTCTAAAGTCTTTTCATTCACTTGTTTAAGTTGCATTTTACCTTGCTTGAGATGACTTGTTTAATATACGGGGTTTTCCAAAAATAGGTCGACATTAAAACATAATTTTTGATGTGGTATTATGATTTTTTTTATCAGAACTCAAATTATATAAAGATTGTCCCAACGTTTTGTACTTTCGAGTGCTTTCGGTTATGCCATTATCAAGAATTAATTTTTTGATAATTGTTAAAAATATAGCCGAAAGCGCTGGCAAGTACAAAAACTTTGGACAATTCTTCTATAATTTGAGTTCTGAAAAGAAAAAAACACATGGAAAATTATATAAGAACTTAATGATAATACCTTGTCTGTCATTTTTAATGAAACCTAAATGAGATATTACGCGACCTAGGGTTCTTCCATGAGTGATGTCTTCAGGCGATATGCAATAACTGATTTTACCGTTTATCGTCTTTAAGAACGCTCACGCAACGGTGATTTTTTGAATTCTCATGTGGCAGGGAATTTTTGAACACGCAATTTTGAAAATTACAACGTTTTTATCCATAGTTGTATGAACTGAATAGATATTTTTTAGCATGGTTACACTTATTCATAATTTCCGTTTTTCATTCAATAGTTCACTTTTGTTTTTGGAATAGAAAAATCTCTAACTTTTCTTCCAGTGTCAGGAAGATATATATATATATATATATATATATATATATATATATATATATATTTCTTCTAATAATATATTTATATATAAATAATATATATATTTATATATATATAGACATCCGCAGACAGATCTGTTTCGCTGAATCACAGCTCATCAGTACGTTTAGACATGCGATTGCTTTTAACCCAGGATTGAAACCCGACCAAAATGGCGTCAGTCGGCAAGTCTACCTTTGAGCTATGGGCGCTCGGTAGAAAGAGGCAGACTTTTAGCGTATCATGTATCATACGCCAGTAGCCTGTGTGCTCTAATTCATTACTGAATGAGCGATGCGTATTATATATATATATATATATATATATATATATATATATATAATATTTGTATTATTTACATTATAAAAAAATAGTTACCTACTTTTAATTATTTGACAATAAATGACATCACTTTGTATCTTCCATAATTTACCTTGACTTTCTGTTTTCCGGAAGTATTTTTATTTGCGTTCTTGAAATTTAAATATTTTGGAAAAATTAACGACATTTTTGCTGTTGTTTGTAAATACTTGTTGCAAGATAAAACCCTTACATTTATCTTGATGAAGACACGTGAGGCATACCTGACCAATGAAAAAAAAAAACAAAAAAAGAAAAAACAGAAAACACTAATAATTAATTTCTCCCGAAATTCCGTTGAAAGATAAATAAAAGCGAAACATGTACATTTATGAAATCTTATTTGTTTCTTCTCTCATTCTATCAAACAGTAAATCCATATTTGGTCCCAATTTGCACACACATCTGTACATGTTTTTTATCTACATGCAATCTCAGAATATTTGAATTTTTAATATTGTTATTAAAAAAGCCGTAACTTAATTTTATAAAATATAATTCAAATGAACATCGAGTAAACTTAAATTTAAATCTATTAAACTGTCAGTTTCAAATATGCACCTGATGATTGCATAACGCATGAAACATTAGCCGCGCCATCGACTTAGGACAATGTATATATTTATTCATATATATATTAGCAGATATCCCGTTGTGATGAGCGATTTGCGTTGTGGTGCAATGGATATCGACTCGGAACGAGAGATCAGTGTGCAGAGTTCGAATTCCAGTTGAATTCATTGCATTCACTTACGCACAAATACCCATGGAAAAGGTATTAATACAGCTCTTCCCTCCAGTCATGGATTAAATAATAGGACATAGTGGGTTCTATAGCAACCAGTCTACCGCAGAAAGCAATGGCAACCTACTGCGGGATAATCTTCTGCCCAATCAGTCATGTCTCTTTCAAGACATGATCGCCCAAAGCGTGTATCACCTATGGCACTTAGCTGACTGACTAAATAGAATAGATGAAAACCTGATTAAGGCTTCTACTTGTCATAAAGTGGGGGATCAGTTTTATTTTGCTATGAAGTAATAAACTCATCCCCCAATAATTACTACTTAATAATATAATACATCTATTCCATCTCTACCTAAGAGTCAAATAATAGGACAGATTGGGATTTATAGCCTTGGCTGGCAAGCAGTCTACTACAGAAAGCAATGGCAATATACTACAGAATAATCTTCTGCCTTGTCAGTCATGTCTCTTTCAAGACATGATCGCCTAAAGCATGTATCACGTATAGCACTTAACTGAATATTACATCATGTTATATTTTTTCTTTATTTCTCTTTTCCCATTTTTCTTTCTCCATTTTATGTATCTATCCCTTTTTTTCCTCTCTTCTTTTGCTAGCATTTCTTATAACGGCTCTCTGGCGTGTTGTTTTTTTCTTTTTTCTTTCTCCTTTAACTCTTTCCCTGTCTACCCCGTTGTTTTCTTTTTTCCTTTTCTTTCTGTTTTCCCTTTTCCCTACTTACATTCCAGTAACACGCCTAATTTTTTATTCCTTAACACATGTAATTTGAAAGTCATTTTCAATGATCGAGTTTTGAATCCCTTTCGCCGTCTCTCTTTTTTACCCTTTTTCTCTATTCTCCTTATCAATGTCTAGACAAAAACTTTTTAACATAATCTACTCTCCCTTTTAACACCCCTTCGACTATTCTTTCTTAATTTATCTTATTTTTTCCTTTCATGTAAACCGCCGATGTATGAATTTCTTTTTCAGTAAACTTCTGATATATCAATTTTGTCCTGTGTTTGCATAATGAAAACATTTGTCGCTGAAGAAGCTCGGTTTAGCCTCGCTGAAATGGCCATATGACATGTGTAATTTTGGAAGTTTTATTTGAAAATATATATATTTTTTCATTTATAAATATATATTCAAACATGGTGTATGGGTAGGTTTTGAAGTAGGTTTTCAATTGTTTTAAACTTTTTATAATATATAATGAGTTTAATTTGATTATTACTTTCGACTGATTTAACAATTCTACGTATTATGTTTTTGAGAGTTTTTTCATCTTGTTTATAATTATTATGTATTTGGTTGCAATAGTATAAGTTAATAGTGTTATGTTTATTTTGATGTAAACCATTATTATTAATATTATCATTATTGTTAGAGCTATTGTTAAGTTTGTTGAGATACATTTTAATTTGTTGATTAATAACGGAGTTAGGAAATCCATTATTGACTAGTGTTTGCTTAATGTTGTGTAATTCTTTATAAAATATAGATTTGGAAGAAGATATCATTTGTGTGCGTTGAAGTAAGTTTTTTTATAACAGCTAACTTATATCGTTGGGGGCATTCACTATTATAATTAAGAAGACACGAATTTATGCTAGTTGGTTTCCTATATAGAGAAGTAGTAAATTTATGTGTGCTAGAATCAATGAGTACATCAAGGAATGGGAGTTTGTTATAAAACAATTGACCTCATAGTCTATAATAACCCAACAAGCACTAAACTAAATTCTTTACAAAAAACCAATGTAGTGTACCAATTTACATGCCCATTCAGAGATTGCATCTCTGATACTACTCAAAAACCTAGTACATATATTGGTTTTACCACAACCACGCTCTCCCGTAGACTTACATGTCATCTTTCTGATCAGAGTACTATTAAACAACATTTCTCTGAAAAACATAAACATGTAGGTAATATCAGACAGATTTTGGTCAACAATACGGTAATCCTTACTCATACACACAGTAAGAGGAACCTGCAGATATTGGAGGCCATGTACATAAAATCAAAACAGCCAACACTCAATAAAATCAACTTTAAAACAGGAAATAACATATTACATTGCATTTGACTAGATGGTTATTTTGTCATTTCGCGCTATCCCGCGGTGTGACGTCATAAAACCGCATCGCAAACTTAAGAACTGCGTTTATTATTTTTGGTAACTATTTCCGTTGCCAAACGGAGTTTTATGTCAACACAAAATAAAATCGTCGGTGATGGTGGATTTTATAATATTTCAGTTTAAACTACCTCTCTGAAGATGGCTCATGTGAGCCGAAAGCTTAGAAGAAAACCAATAAATAATTATCCAAATGTTGGAGAATTTTTGTCTTTATTTTCAACTGAAATTAAAGCAAAAATACGACGTTTAGAACGGCTCATGATTAAACATAATATATATATATATATATATATATATATATATATATATATATAAGTAGAGGGATCATAATCCTTATCTCACATATCAGTTGATCAGCTCAAATTGGATATGTCAAAAAAATTTTTATTTTTTTCGCGAGATGAGCCACACCTGAGATATTAAGAGACATAAAAATTAAGTGATGTTCAGAAAATAATCTATCGCCGTTGGAAGGAAACATTATCTACAAAACGCCAAATAATTTTTTTTTTTCTTTAGCTGCGTGTTTTTTTTTCCCTGTGTTGAACTTTGTGTTATTTTTTCCCACAAATTTCATCCCTGTCATTTTTAATTGTCAGATCTTTATGCTTGAAACTATGATTTTGAATCGTAAAGTTACGTTTGCCAAAAGAGCCATAATTTCTCTTAACAGGAGAGATAAGCAAATGAGGAATGTTGATATACTTTCCGTTAACTTGAGGATTTCTGAGGTCTTGAAAGTTACTCCTCAAATTGGCACAAAGAAACGAAAATAAAACCGAATAACCGAAATGTTAACAGGATTAAATAGTCATCGCATACGAGTTTTTTTCTTGACTCATATATAAATGTATATCAAAAAAGATGTTTGGATTAAAAAAATGCGGAAGTTGTTTTGTGGCTGTTAATGCAACCATATCCCCGAAGACTAATTTGAAAAGATGCCTGGAAGGTTACCAAGTGCATTGCTGCAGGGTGGGATGATCCATGAGGCAAACTAAAGCAGCTCAAGTAACAATCGTCTTTGCAATATGAGCCAGGAAAAATAATTAAAACGCAATGCGTTGTGGTGCAGTAGTTTATCTCCCCCTACCCCTGTAAGTTACTTGTTCACCACTGCTGTGGCCTGGTATTGAACTCACAGGAACTAAATAACGTCTATATCCACTGGGCCATGTGCCCTTAAAGACAAGAACAACTGAATGTTTGTGACTTATAAACATAATGTCCAGTAACCCTTTTTTTTTTTTACCAGAGTTCATATTGAAATATTTTTATCTTAATGGTTTTCTCTAGTTTTTTATGTTAATTTTTTAGGTAAATTATGATTACCAGAAGAGTCTCTAGGCAAGGAATAAGAATGATATACCCCAGTGATTGTAATAAAGTGTTCGGTTCGGAATTCTTAGCACCTGAAGAAGGCCGTAGCGTACAACGGCCGTAACGTCGTATAAATGGCAACAAAGATGATAACAATAATGAAAATACTCTAAATACTACCTCATCTCAGAAATATAAACAAAGACACTTTTCTTTCCTTCTAACAACATTTTTCCATCGTTTAGTACTTTGCTTAATTTCTAAAATAAATGAGGAGTATTGAGTGCCGTAAAATATATTAGCTATTACATAGCAGTTTAGCACTCTTTTATTTGTTTTAACGGCAGTTTCTTATTTCTGAACTAGCATCATAGCCCGGCATTGCCCGTGCAACTCAGAACATGTTTTAATTAGATGATTAATGCAGCGTGTTGAGATTTCCGACCGCTTGTAGTCGACGCCCCACCTTAAAACTCAGTTATATAAAAAGATATTAATATAAAAAATTGTTAAAAAATTTCATTAAAAAATCTATTTTCTTTTGTTTTGTGACATTGTAAACAACATTGCGTTTTTGTTTCAAAATTACGGGGAAAATATTTACATTTTTTCGTTGAATAAATGAATTTCAGAAATTTTCGAAGAATATATAAAAATGTAGACACTTAATTTTAGATGAAAAAGTTACATTAATGCCACACAAATTACAGACATTTGGTTTCTTGCATGAAATATTTAGCGAAAAAAAGCTTTATTTCTTTTTAATTTTATTTTCTGAAATATGAAATATTACATCTGAGAAAAAAAGACTTAAAAAAACTTTAAAAAAAACTTAAATAATTAAATTAATCATTGGCACATTTTTTTTTTACATATTGTTTTTGTTTGAAAAAACACTTTTTGTGAAAATTATTTCTTTTGTTTCAAAATAACGTGGAAAAATATTCACATTTTTTTGTTGACCAAATGAATTTTTAAAACGTCTGAATAAAAGGTAAATATGAAGCTCATTTTTTTAGTCGCGTTTAACACGTGTGATTTGATTTCTGTGACGTAATCTAGCAACCATCTTAGCTCTTAGATGTTTTACGGAGCAAATGTAAACAATCGGCTCCATTGGCCAAAAAGTGCGATAGGGAAAATTGCTGAACTTAAACTAAAAAAAAAATATGAATCGACCTGGCGTCCTGTAGATATGTGTCCCCAGAAAGTTTGAATGGCGTAGCTTAAAAATGTGGGCATGCATAGGTTACACACAGACTCACAGATTGCCTTCTATATATATAAATAAATAGCTTGCTTTCTGAAAAGTTTGAGGAGATTATCTAGCCTTGACTGCCATATAGAAGATTATCTATTACATAGTAGTTCAGAATTTTTTTCTTTGTTTCTAACGATATTTCACTATCTCTTAATATTTGCTTAGTTTCTGAAAATAGCAGTGAATGATGAACACTCCACTCATCGATGAAGAAAATACATGCAGCAACAAAAAATGGCACTACAGAAACATGCTGAGAATACTACAGACCAATCATGTGATTTATTTACGGCTTCTAATCTTTTTGTAGGTCATTTAATGCCAGAAAATGTTTAGATTGTAAGAATCTTTTTAGAAATTTAGTGATATCAGTGTTACTGATTAATCCATAGCCGGGAGAAAAGATGGAATCCTAACTTTCAAAATCATTTTTGTGCGGTCGGTGTAATGTATTGACTCGGAATTTTTAATCAAAGAACCGAGTACCAATTCAAGTTTGGTTCTTTATATTTAGTTACGCACAAATACCTTTTGGGAAAGGTATGAAGCCAACTCTTCCCCACCTATGGGTTAATTAGTAAGAATTGTAGAATGAACTAATCATTATCGCAAAAAATTCTTACAATCTAAAAATATTTCTGGCTTTAAAATTTTGATAATCCGTAAAAAACAGGTTATTCAATGTGTGTGTGTGTTTGTGCGAGCTGTATGTGTGTGTATGTATGTAAGGACATGTGTGTGTGTTTACCGGGCTAGAAAATAAATACCAAAGGATAGCCATGAACGAAATAGGTCTCCCATAGTCGAAGCCCCGTTCAAAACACAGTTCAGGTACCACTGGTAGGGTGGGATTGCTGCCTTCCGCAACAGTCCGGGTTAAGAGGCTAACATGATATAATATTATCATTAATAACAATGGTGTTTTCTTTACGGCAAAAATATTTGAATAGCAGCATCACTTCCATTAGTAGGGCTAAGAGAATTTTCATTCGTAGTAAGATTACAAGTTGTAGTATCCGCGTGATTTTTCGAGTTTTCCTCTTCGGAATATCGCCTTCCGTTGATTCCCTGCAGAGCATAAGGCTGACGTATTGCAAAGTTCCAACCTTTTCCGCACGGGAGAATGCATAATTCTTGGCGCCTGGCCATAACTTCCATTCCAGATGGCTTTCTTTTCCCTCCAAAATGCTCTTCCTCCTCCGCAAAGCCATTCCTAGGATTGTCTTGGGTCTTTCAGCACACTACCTACTTAATTCACATTCCATTAAAAGACCCACATGTTTTAACTATTTTTAAAATAATTTTCTTCCTTTTTTCTTTTTTATTGACTTTTTTATTTTACTATTTTGCTTTTTATTTCAGTTTCCCAAAATAAAAAAAACGCTGGAAACTTTTTCAGCTAACAATTATATATATATATATATATATATATATGACGGAAATTAACGAAGATTAACGAAACTGGTTATAAACAAGCCGTCTTAGACCTCTCTACCACGAATGACAATCAGTGTGACGATTAATTTGACCTTGTTTAGACTGATCGTCATTCGTGCTCGGGAGGTCTAAGACGCGCCAGATCACTTGGTGGCGCAGGTTCGATTCCTGCCGAATGACCCAAATTTTCGTAACAAAAATTTATCGTAAATAATCAGGCCGGTAGAAATAAATATATAATACTGTTTGATTATAAACAGAATATCTACTTAAATACGAATATCGATCAAAAATAATGTTAAAACAAATAATTTCATATATATATATATATATATATATATATGAATGAATCGAATAAGTAAAGAACAGATAGGAAAACGTGTGATTAATGTAGCATATTTCGCTTTAACAAACTTCTTCAGAGATTTTTTAAATACGAATGATTTTTTTTTTTAAGTTTGAAAAATAAAATCCAATATGTTGTTTGAGGTTTGATTTAATTTGTCAGATACACGTCACATGTAATAAAGTAACAGACGAACATTTTTAAATGTAAAAAAAAACATGCCTGTTTATATGTGTGTACCAGGTGTAATAAAAGCAATAGATGTTTATTTGATTGATTGATGAACTGATTGCTTATTTTTGGGTCATAATAAAATTAGACCAGTGCACATTTGTAGTAAAAAGGTGTTCAATACAATTATATTTTAGAACTGTTGAATATTTTCCATTTGTAAACGAGTTATTACGCGAACAAGGTTTCTCCTATGAGTGGTGTCTTCGGACGATTTGCAATAACTGATTTTACCGTTTACCGTTTTTTTTTTTTTTTTTTTTTAAGAATGCTCACGTAACAGTGGTTTTTTTGGAACTCTCACGTGGCAGGGAATTTTTGAACGCGCAATTTTTAAAATTACAGGAAATTATAACGATTTCATCCATGGTTGTATGAACCTGATATGCATCTTTAGTATGGTTACACTTGGTCATAATTTCTCTTCTTTCATTCAATAATTCAATTTTGTTTGGAAATAGCATAATCTCTAACTTTTCTTCTTGGCACAGTCTACACATTTTGCCACCGTTGTAAGGCTTGGCTGTTTTCACTATACTCCACGTTATGTCTGGGTCTTACATATATATATGTATATATAGAAATATATATATATATATATTATATATATATATATATATATATATATATATATATATGTATACAGAGAGAGAAAGAGACAGACAGAAAGTGAGAGAGATCCACAACTAAATATTGTTTTAGTTTCACAAATTTGCTTATGCTTCGAATCACCCTTTTACTATCGTTTGGCACAAGGCCAGAAGTACTGGGTACCCAGTGAGGACTAAAATCGCTAGTCTATTAGTGGCTTAACAAATTATCCCACTAAACTCTTTGTCTTTGTTTTAATCATATGTTCCTGTCTCTTAATACTTTGCTTTGTTTCAGAAAGGCATGAAAAGATTGCCCAGCATTTACTACTATATAGGAGATTATATATTACATGGCTGTTCAGAACTGTTTTCTAACGACATTTTTCTCTGTCTTCGTACTTTCTTAAATGCATAAATGATTGTCTAACAGTCGCAGTTTTATCGGAGATTAGATATTCAACAGTTCAGCACTGTTTTGTTTATTTCTAACGACATTATCTATTTCTTAATAATTTGCTTTGTTTCTGAAAAGCATAAGAAGACTATCATTCATTCTATAAAGGAGATGAGCAATTACATAGCAGTTAAGAACTCTTATTTTTTCTTACGATATTTTTTTATTTTTAAAAACAAATAAATGATCGCCCAAAGCGTGTATCACGTATGACACATAACTAACTGACTGACTGAATGAATGATTGATATTACATAGCATTTCAATATGCATTTCTTTGTTAAGATATCACTGTCTCCTTCAATTTTGTTTGTTTTTGGAAGGTATCTTCTCTTTTCAATGTGACTTCGCAATTTGGTATCATACTTTCTATCCTCCGTAAAAGCGATTCCCAGATATGAAAACATCTTTGGCGCAATAAAGATGGTCAACACTTTACCTTGATTCATGTTAAAGAAGCTGGTGGAGTATAATTTGTGTTTAAGTTTTATTGGTTTCATAGTAAAAGAGTGGGGCCTAGTTGCTCATCTTGTGGCTCGAGTAAATTCATATACAGCGGGCACCAGTGAGCTCAGTTCATTGGAGCAGAAGCCGTGAAAGTATTTATAGAAGAGACACAGGGAAGTCATATTGCGCCGATGAGAAAGTTACTGTATCTGAGCTGCCAAGTCGGGATCAATCACATTACAGATTCTCCGGTGGATTTTGTGAAGGACACCTAGGTGGATAGCAGGAGCACCCAACCAGATATGGCGGCAGTGTTCAATGCATGGGATGATGATAGATTTATATATGTGCAGGGGTGTTTCAGGCGGAAAAATTTCCTGGGTCTACGCAGAGAATCGACTTTTTTGGAGCTTTGTATCTAATGATATATTCTCCTTCTATTTGTTTTTATTTTGGTTTTTGAAAGTCATCTTTTTTTATTCCAAGATGCCTTCGGATTTCAGTGTCATACTTTTTATTTTTTGTCTGTACTTATTTGTTTTTGATATCTCAATTATTTTCTTTATCTCTACGGAAACTGTCGAAAATGTTAATATTAACAGATATTCTTTAAGCATCCGGTCAGTAAGAATATTTGTGTGAGGTTTAATGAGAATCGGATAAAAATTGTGCATTTGTATAAAGGACATACAAACAGACAGGCATCTTGTCTTATATATATAGAGATTTTCGTTTTAGCTTTAAGCAAAAGCATCATAACCTTGTCTTAACGAAAGTTCGAAGTCGTCATGAACCTGCTCAGTTAAAATGACAATTCTTTTGCATTCAAACTATATATATATCATTGATAATGACTAAAAATTATAGCTGGAAGCGCTTCGATAAATAAAACATTCCGACAATTTTTATATGATTAATATAAGTTCACATGAAAAATTATATATGAGCCTTAACCACAGTACCATGTCTGTCAATTTTAACGAAACTTATATAAAAGAAGGGCTGATGCCTAACTACACGGCTGCACTTTACCCAAAGTTTTAAGTCTTCACACACAAACCTTTTAAAATATAACTTTCCACACTACGATAGGTATCTAATATGATGGCCTTTATTTATTTTTAGCTTAATTTTGTTATTTTAAATTTCCTTATCAATACATATATGACCAAACAAACTAGCCACATTTCACTGCCTGATGATGGTGTACTGAACACCGAAATTTAATAGCTTTTGAGTTACTGTATAATAATAATAATAATAATAATAATAATAATAATAATAACTATAATAATAATAATAATGACTATATATCTATGGTCTATCTCTGTACTGAGCACTTTTGAAAAGTAAATATCAAACTGTAGAATATATATCCATTAATATATATATATATATATATATATATATATATATATATATATAATAATTATTTAAACATATATTGTTAGATATAACAGACAATGAATGGCTATTATGTTTAATAATGAGCCGTTCTAAACATCGTATAAACATTTTATATAAATGTTTATACGCTGTTTAGAACGGTTTAAATAACTATCTGTTGCCGTAATACAGTATATATATATATATATATATATATATATATATATATTAGCAGTTTAGCCCGGTTTCACCCGGGTAGTTTAAGGAATAATAAAAATAAAAAAGGCATATCATGAATTTAGCTAACAAATACTTACACAACGTCCACCTTCGTCACTTTTATAGATATAGATATAGATATACATCTATCTCTATTAGATCTACAAACACTCCATTTGATTAGGGTGCGAGGGGGAGGGGCAACGTATATTGATAAAATAAAGTGGGGTGATCGATTCTATATTATAATCTATACATAAACTGATTCCTGACTTTGTGGGTTGATAATATTTTTTTCTACCCCTAATTTTGGCTTTCTGAAAAATTTCAAGGTGTTGTTAGCGTTCTAAAACTTTGATCTACATCTAAGCGCAACTCCCTTCAAGCTAGATCGCAAAATGCAAACGCTAAGTCGAAGTCGAATCTATCAAACAAACAAATACACAACGTCTACCTTTGTCACTTTTATATATATATATATATATATATATATATATATATATATATCAACGTATATTTGGCCAGAAATCTTTAATTTAAATATAATTTTGTTAAAAACGACTGACAAGAAAAATTTTATTAATTTTAATCTGGTCATTTTCAAGGATATTATATTCTTATGTTGTTATTTTGTTCTCATGTTTTGACTGTGACTTAATTTTGTCGTTTTTTTAAAAGGAGCCTTCTTTAAAGCATATATATATATATATATATATATATATATATATATATATATATATATATATTAACATAACTTTTATCCAAAAGGAAAAGTAGGAAGGTAAATCCCAAAGACCCGACCCTAATTAATATTAATATTTTTATATTAAGAAATGATACAGGTGGAAAGCTCAGTGTAATTAAAATTACAGAGCTAATTATAAAATAAAATAGATTTCGATGTTCAAAACTGTTGAAGGATCATTTCAACATGAAATCCCTAAATGTGGTAGTTGCCGATGAGAAGTGAAATCTCTCTTAGGGATTTCATGTTGAAATGATCATTCAACAGTTTTGAACATCGAAATTTATTTTATATATATATTAGTCTTCTGCGGACATTCCTGTTTTGCAGTATAACAGCTCATCAGTACGGCTAGACATTCGGTTGCTGCTAGCCAGGATCGAAAACTAACCGAACTGACATGAGAGCGCGTTCAAATTCATTACTGAATGAACAGTGGTGCGTAATATATAGATTCATAACTATGCATAACATCCTAGGCCTAAAGCACAACTCAAAGTTTCATGCACTACGCAATCATCAGGAGCATATATATATATATATATATATATATATATATATATATATATATATATATATATTCTAAAAACTGAACTCGGAAGAGGAAGTCAAGAAATACAATTCTTTATACTCTTACTGTAAGACATCCAAGAACATTACTGACGCAACAAGCCGAAACATTGTATTCAACTACACTGCATTTTTTCTCTTATTACATAAATAATAACAAGTAGATATTACAACCCAGAGAGGGCATGTTTCTTTTCTATCTCTTCTTTCGTCAATACGGTATTTTACTTGTGCTAAACTCATCACGGATGTTCTGGTTTGAAATCAGTCAGTAGTAAACACTTGCTACCTTCAGTTACATACCATCTGTTGAAACGGCCCAGCTATATTCCACACCCGAATGGACAATCGCTTCGTTTGGCAGGAAGAAAGAGATCACTCGCTGGAATTCTGCCCTATTTATATCGCCTCGCTTCGCTTCATTTAGTTTTGCTTTCATGCACAATTCACTATGCTCGTTACAAGTGCTTGGCGCTGGTCTAGCGTTTGGCTTTGTCTAGTAGGCGATTCTTAATGATGTGTGGTCGGCTTAATAAATACAACCACAAACGGCATTGCGAAGTATAATTACTCGGTAATTTAATTTGCAGTGTTTCCCTAATATTTTTGAGCCACATCGCTGATTTTATTTTTCTTTAATTTAATTTAATTTTAAGGTTGAAGACCCTCAAGGAAGAACTATGGTGCTAGACTTTCTTCATTTATCTTTAAGCAATATTTTTTCTGGATATTTAAATAATCAGTAAATCTCAATATTTTTATGTTGATCAGTCAGTCACTTAAGTGCCATACGTGATACACGCTTGGGCGATCATGTCTCGAAAGAGACATGACTGACTGGGCAGAATATTATCCCGCAGTAGGTTGCCATTGCTTTCTGCGGTAGACTGGTTGCCGACCAAGGCTATAGAACCCAGTCTGTTCTGCTATTTAACCCATAACTGGAAGGAAGAGACGGATTCATACCTTTCCCAAGGGTATTTGCGCGTAAGTGAATACAATGGATTCAACTGGAATTCGAACTCGGCTCCCTGGTTTCTCGTTCCGAGCCGATATCCACTGTACCACAACGCACATTTTTTCTATCAACATAAATATGTTGATAGAAAAAAGAAAAAAACTTTTTATATACTAATTTTGACCTAATATCAAGGTAGAAGCAAAGAAATATGCGATCTCCGACATTATTACTTTGCCAAGTTTTACAAGGCAAAGAAGCGAAGATGAAATCGTTCGAATCATCCGAAATTTTCTTCATTCTTTCATTGATGGAACTGCAATATAAGTAATTATTAAATATTCATAAATTCATTTGATGCACATGTTATTGGGCAGTGTTAACAAAAGAACCATTGCATTTTCATTTACAATTATTCACTTGACAATAAATACTAGAAAATAACATGAAATAGATCATTTCTTTTAAAACACCGGGGTGGCCTAATAATTATGGCCGGTAGTATATATATATATATATATATATATATATATATATATATATATATATGGTAAAACTCAACACATCAACTGAAGCGGTTATAAACTATAATTTATTTAGACAGGTAAGATTTTAGCACCCATTTCTTCAGGTCGTAAAAACATTCAAACTTACCTGTCGAAATAAATTATAGTTTATAACCGCTTTAGATAATGTGTTTAGTTTTTCTTTATGTATATTATACTACTCTGTTTAATATCCATTGCCCTCTCTATATAAATCTCTTTCTTTAATATTTTTTATTAAATATATATTTTTGGGCTATCTTCAATGTAGTTTTAATTATATTTTTTAATTTATTTTTTTAATGCTTTCTAACACGTTTGAATTTTTTTTTTTTTCTTTTGGCGAATGACCCGATTTTTACATGAGTTTACTACAGCAAACGTAATAATCCACAACTTATTTTTTGCCGGTTAAAAATACAATAAATAGGAAATACTTGCAAAAATCAAATGATGGTAGGATTTAGATGAAACTGTTCGAAATTATTCACAAATGACTGAGATTATTTTTAAATCATTATTTTTATAAAATGTTGTTAAAAATCCTTTTTACATTTGTTACAACCCTCCAAATAATTTCCTGAAATTTCTAGAAATTAACTACCGTTCTGAAATTTTTGTTAATGCAGGGAATGTAAATCACCATTTTTTCTTTCTAATAGTTACTCCAAAAACAAAAATAAAAACTATACCACTTTTTTATTAGGATTAATTTTTAATTGCTTTTATGAACAATATATATTAAGGATGTCATAGTCTGAAGAGAAAAAACAAATTGGATGAATAATGAATTTTTACAAGAATTGTTTTTACTTTATTTCTTAATTGTAACAATTTATGAAGTTTCAAAAATCTTTTAAAATTTCTTCCAATCATCATTGCAATTAGGTTATTTAGTTAATCAGTAAAGAATATATTTACTAATCGAAAACTGAAAAGGTTGATAAAAGTCTTCACGCAACAATGTATTCACAGCAATTGAAGCAGTTTTGTGTTTCTCTTTTTTTTTAATTCCATGGTAGTCCATAACTGCCTTATCATTAAAATGTCACGTGTTTCAAGGGTTGTTTCATTTACGAAACGTTCACGTAGTTTTTTTATAAATTTATGTCAATTCTGGTCACACACACACACACACACACACACACACACACACACACACACACACACACACACATATATATATATATATATATATATAACTTGTTTATATAAAATTAAAACAGTATTCAATATAAACAAGAAAAACCGTGATCTAACAGCAAAGAGCCCTGACGAATGAGAACATCATAACGGTGTCCTCAAGAAACTTCGAAGTCGGCATGAATCTGCTCTGTTAAAGAGACAAACTCTTTACACTCTTAGTAGTATTAGTAATATATATATATATATATATCGCTACTTTCACGGAAAATCAGTAAAGTGTCATACGTGATACACGCTTTGGGCGATCATGTCTCGAAAGAGACATGAGTGACAGGGCAGAAGATTATCCCGCAGTAGGTTGCCATTACTTTCTGCGGTAGACTGGTTGCCAGCCAAGACTCTAGAACCCAATCTCTTCTATTATTTAACCCATAACTGAAAGGAAGAGACCGATGAATTTGTGCGTAAGTGAATGCAAGGAATTCAATCGGAATTCGAACTCGGCTCCTCGAGTTGTCTTTCCGAGTCGATATTCACTGCACTACAAAGCACATCCTCTTCTAACCATAGCTTATCTAAACTGCGTTGACTGCTAAATATATTTGGGAAAGAGGTTAAAATGAAACCGAACTTATATTAGGAGCGAACCAAATCACAGGGATAGAAAATGAAATTAGACTAGGGTGCATCTTCTCATCTCATTTATTCATCCTCTGAAGCGAGGCTATCGTATAATCTGGAGATGCAACGGGTACAATTGAAACTCCGTAAAAATATAAATTTCATGATTTATTTAGCACTCCGACTCCAGAGTTTCGTAGATAAATTTTATTTTGGTAATATAAATCACTTAACAGGTTGATGTTATATTCAGACGACTTCCATGAGAGAGACCAAGGCATGTACATTTTAAATCCTCGTCTTACTGATTAGCTTTCAAGAGTTAAGAAGTAAATTTAGATGAAACAAATAATTTAAATTTATACATATTACAAGAAACTTAAAACTTCACAAGAATTTAATATGTGCGGATATAATGTTTAATAAATCAATTACACAGATGACAGTGTTGTTCACTGATGCAAGAAGCAAACTGTAGAAATTTTCGTGCAAAGAACTAAAAGAGGAAAAAAAAAGATTAACTATAAATTTTAAAGAATGAAAAAATAAAAAAAATATGTTCGTTTGAAAGAAAGACACCTCAAAAATAAGTTATGAACGGCAGATAAAATCGATAAAGCACAGAAATATAAGATATTACAGGTTAGCACATTCGCAGATGACATTTTAGAAGGGAAACTTATAGAAATTCTTAGACAATGTAATAAAGAAAAGCAAGAAGAAAGGACTAACCATCCGTCCGTGCATGGAGTACTGCTGCCATTTATGGTCAGGTGCCCCTGCCGTTCTCCTCAGTGTTCTTGACAAGCTCCAAAGGAGAGTCTGTAGTGTGATAGGTACTGATCTGGCGACTCGTCTGCAGCCACTTTCCCATCGTCGAAATGTGGCCTCCCTCTGTCTCTTCTATAAATACTTTCATGGCTTCTGCTCGGATGAGCTTAAGTCACTGATGCCTCCTCAACAGGTGTTTACCCGTGCAACCAGACTGGCAACTGGGTCCCACCCATTCACAGACAGGTTAGCCAAACGCAGACGACAATTCTACTCCTGCAGCTTCCTCTCTCGCACTTCCCACCTGTGGAACTCACTCCCGTATTCTTGCTTTCCTGACGGCTACGACCTCCAGAAATTTAAAAGCAAAGTTAATACTCACCTACTAACCACTGGACTCTAGCTCTCTCCCCTCCCCTGTATAATCTTCACGTTCTCTCCGCCCATGTATCTGTCATTGCACCTGCTTTCTCAGCTTTCTATTGTTCCTTTCTAACTAGCTTGTACTCCTCACTCTTTTCTAATTAATCTTTCTACATTTATGTAACCCCCTGCACATCAGTGGCGTTTCTGCCTTGCTCGGGGTGAGATGATTAAAAAAAAAAAAAACTATCAACCGCAAGAAGACAGAATCTATGGTTGTCAGTATGAGAAAAAGATGAAGATACGAACGCTGAAGCAGAGACGTCTAAATGAAACAAGTTTTATTTATGTTTTAATATCTGGAAAGTGCTTTCACAGAAGGATAGGAATTATTACATCAAAATCCGGAGACATATTGCAAAAAAAAAAAAAAAAAAAATAGGTGGCCTTCCAAAAACAATCGGAGTAAGAGGAGACAGTGAAATTTAATTAGAAGCAAAGAAAAAAGTACTGAAATGCTATGTGATATCAATTTTCCTATGTAACATTAAAATTTTCGGCAGTTTTCGTAGAGATAAAGATAAAAATTGAGATATTAAAATCAAATAAGTCAAGGCAGGTGATAAAAGGTATGACACCGAAATCCGAAAACATATTGGAATAGCAAAAGATGATTTCGAAAAACCAAAATAAATACAAATAAAAGGGGGAAATGTCATTAGATACAAAGCAAAGAGGAGCTGAAATGTACCAACTATTATATAGGGAGAAGTATATTACATATATCAGTCTTTCTATATAAAAATGCTTTATAGTGCAACAGTTATGGGTGAGTGGTTTATCCATATATCTACTTAGCTATTTTGTTCCTCATCGACCGGTGTAACATGCCAAAGACTAGAGATTTTTGCCGTGATATCTAGTAACAGGAAAGGACCCCACGCTGCATTTTCATAACGTTTTTGTTTGTCGTAATGGAATATAAGAAGATCGGTACAAATTCAACCTCCATGCCGACAACGAAAATGGTTTTGGTTCCTCAATATAAAAGAGGAAAGAAAGAAAGAATAGCTTCTCTGATTTCTGGCAGCATGACAAAAGAATTTGGTTATGTTGAAGAGAAAACAGAAAGCAATACCTGAGGAGGGAGTTTTCTGCCTCACCAAACATAAGGGCTGCTAGATAAAATGTCGACCATCTTTATTGCGTCAAAGAATTTTCTGCGTAAAGGACTTTGCTTCTAACTGTCTGGAGTGAAATGAGGTAATAACAGATTTAAAATAAGGTTACTTTTTGATTGGGGAGATAATGAACAATATCAGTGGTTCACCCTTGAAATATCTGAACTGCTTACAACGTTATTAGTATAACCTAAATAGTTACTGGGAACAAAAAGCCTGCATACTGATAAAAAATTAATTGAGCAAGTACACAAAAAACAAAAAACAAAAAGAGTATAAGACATCTGTTGTACTAACCTGATGTTGCACCTTTGAATTGCCTACAGCATTTTCTTAATAGGAAAAGTTTCAATTCTCTAAAAGCCTCCAAATGTTTATTTCATGTCCATAAAGATAACAAGTTCTAGAAGGATGGAATCTAGAAACTGTCTCAAAAATGGTGAGAGCTAGCGAAACAAAACAACATGGATGTGTTTGAAGAAATCGATGTACAAAAATCAAAGTATTGTCTTTATTAATTTACTTAAATTGATGTCCGAATCTTTGTTTCCACCCAATATTTTGTGGGGCTTCTAGTTAAAGCTGCAGGAAATTTTAGAAATTCGTTATTGATCCCTTTTCATTTTATTTATTACGGCGAAATCCACTATCTTGAGGTCACCTCAAACCGACCACATTTGTTCGTCTAATATCATTGATAATTCATGCAAAGTGACAATTTATTTCGAGTGTTCTCGACAGCATCTGAACTCCGGTCTTATACAATCTGCCAACAGCCATTTACACTGATTTCTAAAAGGAAACTAACTAGTGAAAGCTTTTGATCAGAAAACTGAGTAAACGTGAATGTCATTTTCTTCTTCCTTTGTTTTAATTTTTTCAGAATCAAAACTCTATTAAAAACGGATGTTGCTTTAATGATAAATTTAACCCGTCGTAAACATCAAAGGCGGCACCTATAAACTGAAAAGAAAACGCATGTTTACTTCTTCTTCTTCTATGTGCCCTGTCCCTTCAGGACGTAGGCGATCATGGTTCTCCACATCTCCCTATCCCTTGTGGGTCTTAGTATGTTTGCTCCTGTTACTCCTGGCAAACCCCGTTCCGTCATCCACCTGATCAGGCCCTGCAAATATGTTATCCGCTGCCTTCCTCTGTCTCTCCAAGCTCTCCTTCCTCATTGCGTGTCCCAGGAACTTCATTTGTCTCTTCCCGATGCTCAGTATTAATTTCCTTTTTGTTGCTATACTTTCCAACACCTCATCGTTGCCTGCATGGTCCACTATATCTGCAGCATCCTTCTGTAGAACCACATTTCCGCTGCTTCCAGTTTTGTCCTCATTTTCGATGATATTGTCCAGCATTCACTGCCGTATTGAAGAACTGACATCACATAGCAATCCAGTACTCTTTTCTTTGTTTCGAGTGAAATTTTCCTGTGTGTTAGTACTTTACTCAGCTTCTGTAACGCGTACCTAGGAAGTGTTCTAACAGGAGATGGAAAGTGCGACACAGAGATCTGAAGGCGAATTGGCATGCTTACTTAGTATTTGTTTATTTACCAGCAAGTTTAAATAAGGAACGAAGAAAATAATTTGAAAAACATTGTTCTTTCAATGTCGAAGCAAAATGTACAATTTTGTAGCAGATTGTAATTTGTACATGTTCTAAAGTATAATTTATGATATATATATATATATATATATATATATATATATATATATATATATATTGTTTAATTACTTAGTGTTTAGTCATAATAAAATTAGACCAGTACACATTTGTATTAAAGAGTGTTCCATACAATTATATTGTAGAACTTTTGAGTATTCTTTATTTTGTAAACTATTGTTATTACGCGACCTAGTTTTTAAACCATGTGGGGCCTTCAGACATCACATGGTAGAAACCTAGGTCACGTAATAACTCGTTTACAAATGAAGAATATATATATATATATATATATATATATATATATAGTTTATAAATGAAGAATATATATATATATAGAGAGAGAGAGAGAGATAGTGTGTGTATTTGGGCAACAATCGCTTACACAGCTTTCATTGAAAATGACAGACAAGGTATCATCATAAAGTTATTGAAGCTTTATTGATAAAAAAGATAAACCCAACACTCAGCAACATCAATTACGAACACGCTAAAAAGATGCTTACCATGTTCGGTAGATGACACATACAAACTACTCTACAACATACATAATACAATGCGCATTCTGTAATAGGCAAAATGACATCCATCTTCGAAAATGACTAAATATTTCGTAAAAGGCGCTCGGATAAACAAAACATTTAAACATTTTCTTTTTATAATTTATGTTCTCAAAAGAAAAACATCATAAGATAAAGTTAAAAATTCCATAATAAACTTAACCATACTGCCTTGTCTGTCATTTTAATGATACATGCATACATGGACATAATTTCTAGATGTATTGTTTATTTTGTTATTATTTATTTTGTTTATTAGTTTGAGCCATCTTCAAAGAGGTTACAGAGGCGTTAAGATAAAGACATCCACCATCAAAGAAAATGGCTCATGTGAGCCGAAAGCTTAGAACCAGCATAATAAAAATATCCAAATGTTGGACAATTTTTTAAAAATTTTCACCTAAAATTAAAGCCAAAATACAATGTTTAGAATGGCTCATGATTAAACATAATAGACATTCATTGTCTGTTATATTTAACAATATATGTTTAGAAAATTATCTGCTGCCTCGATACACTATATACTGTCTATTTAAGTATCAAATACTCTCCAAGTCAATTATTAAACACAACAGATAGTTACTGTCGATTAATTTTACTGATCAGCTTTTTCTAATTACGAATCTATCTATCTATCACACACTATTTTCTATGTAAGACTGTTGTGCCTATACACCTCATGACTCTCTTACTCATTTCATTATCTCTATATTTTTCTATTTTCTACTTACTTTCTATATATCTATTTTTTTCTTTCTTTCTTTCTTTCTTTCTAATTTTATTTCACTCTCTTCTCTATCGGTATATTTCAGTTTGTTCATACCAAAAACTCAATATTATTCGGTTCTTATCTATCTATCTATCTATCTATCTATCTATCTATCTATCTATCTATCTATCTATCTATCCCATTCTGTTCCTATCTATCTATCCCATTCTGTTCCTATCTATCTATCCCATTCTGTTCCTATCTATCTATCTATCTATCTATCTATCTATCTATCTATCTATTTATCCCATTCTCTTCCTATCTATCTATCTATCTATCTATCTATCTATCTATCTATCTATCTATCTATCTATCTATCTATCTATCTATCTTTCTTATTTGTGGTGTAATGGTTAGCAAGCTTGTCTTGCTGGAATCTATTACAAATGAGTAATGAGTTCGATCCTCAGTGTACCCCGCAGTTTCGGCGTTGTGCCACATCTAAGCGGCGCTTATAAAATCACCTATTTATCTATCTTATTGAAAATAATAGTTTTTTCCAAATTACGAATAATTCTTTTCATACAAAGAGGAAAGTCCGTCAGAAATTGTCCGAAGTTCATTTCGGAAGTAAAAAAATGAAATATAATTCAAGCTTTCGACTTTCTTCAATTATCATCAGTGTAGGTAGATAGACAGGGTACGACACAAAAAAGAGACAAAATACAATATCGTCTGATTAAACTCGTAGCGTTCGGTCTTGTTGCTTTGAGTTTGCACTTGAAGAATCTGCAGTTTTAAACCACTGTGCAAAATTCAGCGCACAGATCTCCTTGAAGTCCCGACTTACTGTGACAACCGTCTGGTGGATTTATGGGGCGACTGCCCCAACTGGTCTCTGACGTCTTGAACAAGACCCGGAGTCCTCGCTGTGAACTTTATGACACAATCGCCTTCGTTAAGCGCTACAAGGGATAAGAAATTTCACAGAGGTACAATAGCCTATGTCTTGAAGAGACGAGGCACAATGAAGAAGAAGCCATTAATTTACATTAATTTCCTGCTCGCTTTTCTTTTAATTTTTTTTTTTTTTTACTAATTTTCTCTATTTCTCTATTTATAAACCAAATTATACCCATTCCCATAAGTAAAACGGAAATTCCACCCAAAAAACTTCTTTCCACTAATCGCTACTTTGTAAAACGAACTTCCAAGAGAATGCTCTCTCAGCCACTTGGGATTCTGGACATAAAACGTTTAAAAACCGGTTTACATACAATCACAGTTTATTATGGAAGCTTGGATGTGCGGGTGGTCTAATGAATAACGGCACGGAATCAAAAATCGCAGAGCAGTTTCAATTCCAGTGGGTCTTGTTATACCGTTACAATCCACCTTTTCTTTCCTCCAGCTATGGGTTAACTAGTAAGAAAATCAGTAAATCATTGTGAACTTTACAAAATGGTGGCTTTAAAGAAACTGAAAAAAGGTTGATAAGCCGTAAAAAACAAATTCAGTCAATTAATCTCGACCACTATGAAATTAATCTTTTCCAGTCTATGGTTAACAGTTAACTTTCCCACATTTCCTCATGCACAGCGCCTTTTACCTTACCGTACATACTACAGACTTCTTCAGTAGCCCTCTATAATGAATGGCTCTTGAGCCTTGTATAGGATGAACAGTTATGAAAAATATTGATTTCTTTTATGATAGTTAAACTTTGAACTTCGTTGTCTCTGTTTTTTATTTCCATTTCAACTTTGGTTTCGTTATTTTAATTTTTTTTTCTTTTATTCTAGATTGATTTAAGATTTGCTCCGTTTTTACTTTTACAATTGACCTCTTTTATCCTCTCTTCCGTTGACTAACCGCTCTTCAGCCGTTTCACAGATGATTCTTGTATTCAAATAGCAAAGGTTATGTCAACATTCGCCTCATACCAAAATATTATCTGATTTTATGTCAGCCGAGACTTTTCTTAAAGACTGATTCATTATCAAAATCTATCTATCTATCTATCTATCTACATACACACATCAATATATATATATATAAGGTAGATACATACACACATCAATATATATATATATATATATATAAGATAGATGAAGGGAATATATATATATATATATATATATATATATATATATATATATATATATATATATATATATATATATATATATATATATATATATATATATATATATATATATATATATATACCGAGAGCCAATAGCTCAGAGGTAGAATTGCCGACTAACGCCAATTCGTTCGGGTTTCAATTCTGGGTAAAAGCAATCGGATGTCTAACTGTACTGATGAGCTGTGATGCAGCGAAACAGTTCTGTCTGCTGCTGACTATATATATATATTCCATTCTTCTATCTTATTCTGTTAATCTATCTATATATCTTCCCCCATTACCTATTTACCAAAAATAACCTTTTCTCTTTTAAAGAAAATAAATTCTCGACTTGAAAAGCAGACGACAGGTGCAGCTAAAACTCGTCTAACCTGATTTCCATCAAAGCAAAAATGCTCGCTAGATTTTTATAATCTAATACATCAAAAGTTTATAGTTTCATTTTACCCCGTGCTTTGCAGGTATTCTCTAATATATTTTTCCCGCTTTGGGTGATCATGTCTCGTAAGAGACATGACTGACTGAGCAGAAGATTATCCCGCAGGAGGTTGCCATTGTTTTATGCGGTAGACTAGTTGCCAGCCAAGGCTATAGAACCCAATCTGTACTGTTATTTAACTCATAGCTAGAGGGGGAGAGATATATAATTAAGTAGTAATTAGTGGGGGATTAGTTTATTACTTCATAATAATATTAAACTGATCCCACACTTTAAGCCCAGTAGAGGCCTTAATCATGTTTTCAACTGTTATATTTAGTCAGTTAAGTGCCATACGTGATACACGCTTTGGGTGATCATGTCTCGAAAGATTATCCCGCAGCAGTTTGCCGTTGCTTTCTGTTGTAGACTAGTTGCCAAGGCTATAGAACCCAATCTGTCTTATATTTTAACCCATAACTGGAAGGATAAGACGGATTAATACTTTTCCCAAGGGCATTTGTGCGTAAGTGAATACAAGGAATTCACTAGCTTCACTAATCGGTAATGTTTGCTGTTTAAAAAAATGATCTGAATTGTAATAAAACCTAAACATATCATGAAAGTTACTCTATACATTTTTTTGCCCTTAAGAACTGATAACGAAAATAATAAACACTATTTATCTATTAGATTGCTTATTAGAATTGGCAAAACGTCCGCTAATTGCCAACCGAATCAATTTTTATAAAATAGTAAATAATAAGGCTTCTTTATAGTTAATCTTGGAATTATTTCAAACTTTAGTTCGAATCTTGGTTGATATAGGTGTTAAAACAGACACAGCGTTTCGACCAAATGCGCTCTGATCATCATCAGATGTCCATAGATTGGCTGATGTCGATTAACTCGTTGATTATTGCGAAATATCCTGTGAAATCAATTATTGTTCTTTCACATTGAAATTTGGTTCATCACTAACAAGTCAAAGGCTCGAACTCATGACCACGAGGCGATAATAGCACATGTATAACCAACTACTACACCCACGACGCCACCGTCCCGAAGGACTTTAGTGGTGTATTTTTATAGTTACTGTCAGGTAGATTTTGGCAACAACTGGATTATGTTAGTAGGTTCGTGCCACTTGTCATAATTCCAACGCGAAAGGACAACAATTGATTTCACAGGATATTTCGCAATAATCAACGAGATAATCCACATCAGCCAATCTATGGACACCTGATGATGACCAGAGGGTACTTGGCCGAAACGTTGTGTCTATTATAACACCGATATCAAGCAAGATGAAAACAAAAGTTCAAAATAATTCCAAGATTATTGAAAACTAGCAGTATAGCCCGGCGTTGCTCGGGTGTAATGAAAGCTTTAAAACTAATCCATGGTCCTGGAGCTCAGTCTCTTTGGACGTTGGCACGAAAGACTAAAAAGCAATAGTTGTTTCCAGTTAAAGCGAAATCGTAGACTGAAAGAAAAATGAATGGATGTAAGTCAAATTTTGATTTCCCGGTATCGATATCAAATAAGTGTTTTTCGTCGTCAACTGAATTTTGAAGGCTAAATAAGTCCTTTGAGTAAATGGCATCATGGCTGAGACTAAGAACTACAACTATACCTACTTAGAGCCAAACCCGAAGCAAAAACTAAAATAAAAAGGCTGAAAAAAATAGACATACAGCCAGATAAACAGAAACACACACAAACATCTTGCCTTTTATATATATATATATATATATATATATATATATATATATATATATTATCGATTTTCTGCACTATTGTAAGAACTGCAACCATGAAAGTTCTGAATATTGTTTCTTATGTCTTTGTCTATGAGTGTATCAAATTTGATTAAAATCGGACCACTCATTCTATAACCCGATTTTTTTATTATCGATGTTCGATATTTATCGGGGGTATCTCGACACAAAACCTAGCTAAGAACACTCGCAGACGCTTATTGTACAACAGTGTAAATTTTCAAGAAAATCGGTTCAGCCGTTTCGGAGTCTATAGATAACGGACACACACATATGGACAAAGTTCCATTTATAAATTAGTTTAGATTACTCGTCTCAAATAAATACAAATTCCTTATATTTGTTTTATATATTTTAACATTTTAGTAATTTTTTATAAATTTATGAAGAAAAATGTTTTTTCACATTTATTTTCTTATTAATTGGTAAATGATAAATATTGAATTGCATTCGTTTGAATTGTGTTAGCTTTTAAAATGTTGTAAATAAGAATTATTCTTGTAAATAAACAATCTAATGAATGAATAGTCATGTATTTTTGTTGCAAATTCTTCAGAGCAAATTAACTTTCATCAAATGCTTGTGTTTTATTCCAGTTCGAATCATCACTTTTAAAATAATAAACATTGCCGAAGAGCGAAGGTAGTTTAAAAAGCGATATCATGGGAAAAATAGTCTTTTTAAAACTCCGTTTTATTGCGGGCATGTTCATCTATGTTTGCCTAAGGAATAATATCATTATTATAACAAAACGAAACAACTCAGCTATTTTTCTATGAACTCATGTCTCTTCATATATAATAACAAATATCTAAGGGATACAAAATTAAGTAAAATGATTTATATATTTTAATAATTTAGTAAATATTTGTAAATTTATGAATCAAAAAAATGTTTTTTCACATTTATTTTCTTATTAATTGGTAAATGATAAATATTGCATTGCATTACTTTTAATTGTATTAGCTTTTAAAATGTTATAATTCAAAATTATTCTTGTAAAAAAACAATCTAATTAATGAATAATTACATATTTTGTTGTAATTTCTTCAGCACAAATTAACTTTCATCATATGCTTGGATTTTATTCCAGTTCAAATCATCAATTTTGAAAAAAAAAACAAAAAAACCTTGCCGAAGAGCAAAGGTAGTTTAAAAAGCGATATCATGGGAAAAATAGTCTTTTTAAAACTCCGTTTTATTGCGAGTATGTTCACTTAAGTCAGTTAAGTGACAAACGTGATACACGCTTAGGGCGATCATGTCTCAAAAGCGACATGACTGACTGGGCAGAATATTATCCCGCAGTAGGTTGCCATTGCTTTCTGCGGTAGACTGGTTGCCGACCAAGGCTATAGAACCCAATCTATCCTGTTATTTAACCCATAACTGGAAGGAATAGACGGATTAATACCTTTCCCAAGGGTATTTGCGCGTAAGTGAATGCAATGAATTCGGCTGGAATTCGAACTCGGCTCCCCGATTTCTCGTTCCGAGCCGATATCCACTGCACCACAACGCACATCATGTGCATCTATGTTTGCCTAAAGAATAATATCATTATAACAAAACGAAACAACTCAGCTATTTTTCAAAAATCACGTTTTAACAAATATCTGAGGGATAAAGGATTAAGCAAAATGATAACATCAGCAAGACAAAAAGAAACTTAAGATGCAAGTTACGAATTGGAGATATAACCATAAAGCAGGTGCAGAAGTTCAAATATCAGAGAAGCATTTAACAGAGGCTGGAAGATGCGCCACCGAGAGATCTGAACCCGCATTCCAGAAGCTAAGCAAGGTGCTGAGAAACGGAAATAAATTCTTTAGAAATAAATGCTGGGTTCCTACATAGACAACATTTCTGCCAGCCATCAGAATGGATGACGCTAGTCTGCAGGAGAGCAACAGACTTCGCCTGATTCATCATCATTTATCCATGACACCCAGATGGTGCATAGAGCAGCAACTTTTTTGTTGCTGTAACAAACTTTTTTTTACGGGGCAGGGTTGTTAGCCCTGCACCCAACCCACAAACATGGAGGATCGGTGAACCATTCTTGGTCCTTACGTTTACAGCACCTGGTATAACCAAATGGTCCCCCATTTAAGTACAAACCAGGCACGATGTTGCGTAACTTTGGTGATCGGACGGGAACCGGTGTATTCAACACGATATAGCCGTAGACACTGCGCCTGATTGGCCTCACTTTTTTCAACCGACCTTTAGTGGAACTACTATACGAATCTATATCTAGGAATGCTCTGTCACTGAGTCGGACAAGAAAGTTTTTCTCTCATTAGAATTTATCTTCCACATCTAATACTGTTGCCATATCTGGTCGACTTTTTTTTTTATATTAAAAAAAAATTTTTTTTAATCATCTCACTCCAAACAAGGCATTCTATTGCCGCTGTTGCGCAGGGGTTACATAAAGGAAAGTGATGAGAAAGAGTGGTTAGTTATAGTAAATGTCAGGAGGAGGGCAATAGACAGATGAGAATACCGAGGATGGGAGTGGAGTAGATGAAAAAAGAGCTTGAGAGAATGGATGCGAGTTAGTGAGATACGAGATGTCTATTGACCTTACATTTAAATTCCTGGAGATTATATCTGTCGGGAAAGCAACTATATGGAAGGGAATTCCACAGGTGGGAAGTGCGTGAAAAGAAGCTGTTAGAGTAGAAATTGCGGTTACACTTTATCGGTTTCACTGTAAAAGAGTGGAACCTAGTTGCTAAAATAGTAGCTCGTGTAAATTCATTCCTAGGGTGCACCTACTATTTTTTTTTAATCATTTCATCCCAAGCAAGGCATTTCACTGACACTGTTGTGCAGGGGGATTACATAGGGGAAAGTGATGAGAAAGTGTGGTTAGAGGTTACAAAGGGGAAGTGATGAGAAAGAGTGGTTAGGGGGTTACATAGGGGAAGAGATGGGAAAGAGTGGTTAGGGGTTTACATTGGGGAAAGTGATGAGAAAGAGTGGTTAGGGGGTTACATAGGGTAAAGTGATAGGAAATGTCAGAAGGAGGGTGATAGACGGGTAAGGATACCGATGATGAGGGTTGCGTGGATGGGAAAAGTGTTTGAGAGAATGGTTGCGAGTTAGTGTGTTAGGAGGCGTCTATTGACCTTACATTTAAACTCCTGGAGATTGTAGCTGTCGGGGAAGCAAGTATACGGAAGGGAATTCCACAGGCAGGAAGTGCGAGACAAAAGAAGCTGTTGGAGTAGAAATTGTGGTTACATCATATCTGTTTCACTGTAAAAGGGTGGGACCTAGTTGCTAATCTCGTATCTCGTGCAAATTCATACCTAGAGGGCATGAGTGATTTAAGTTCATCGGAGCAGAAGCCGCGAAAATATTTATAGAAGAGGCACAGGGAAGCTACGTCACGCCGGTGAGAGAGTGACTGCAGCCGGTCTGCCAAGTCGGTATCGATCACATTACAGATTCGCCGTTGTATTTTGTCAAGAACCCCGAGAAGGATAGCAGGGGCACCCGACCAGATGTGGCAGCAGTATTCAATACCGGGCGGATGGTAGATTTATAGATGTGCAGAATAGATTCAGGCGGGAAAAACCTCCGGACCCTGCAGAGAGAGCCGACTTTCATAGCCGCGGATTTAGCAATGGATTCGATATAGTCATTCCACTTGAGGTCCGCTGAGAGTGTGAAACCAAGGAGGCGTAGTGTTTTATTCTCTGGGAGGCAAGCCTGTTCCATGCTAATGGGAGGCAAGTGCGATTGTCTATGACGATTAATTGATAGCAGCTTCGTTTTGGAAGCATTCAAATTTACGAGCCATTTCCTACCCCAGTCCACTACGGATTGGAGGTCCTTCTCAAGCTCGGCAGCGAAGTTCGCTTTGTCGCCCACACCAGATTTTTGATCGAGGCGAGAGTAAACTGTGGTGTCGTCGGCGTACCTGCCTACTTGAGATTTTCAGAGGAGGATCTGCAATGTAATCGATCCTGACTTTGCATCCCGACTTCAGTCACTTTTTCACTGACTGTATGTGGCTTCTCTCTGTCTTTTCTACAAGTATTTTAATGGCAACTGCCCTTACGAATTTTTTTCCATCGTGCCCCGTCAACGGGAACTTAAGCGTGCTACTAGAGTGGCATCTAGGTCCCAACCCTTTTACCGTTGAAATAGCTAAATGTAACTGCCATTTCTCCTCTAATAGTTTCTTTTCTCGTACTTCCCGCCTGTGGAATGCCCTTCCATTTCATTGTTATCCTGATAGCTGCAATCTTCAAAAGTTTACATGGAACGATAATTGCCATCTTATTTCTCCTTGAATCTTATCTTTCTCTTATCTTTTCTTCAATATCCCATGGAGACAGTCGTTTCTCTCACTGTAACACTCTACGCATCAGTGGCGGTCCCGCCTTGCTTGGGGTGAAATGATTTTAAAAAAGTGTATGTCATATAATTTCTCTGCGAATAAGAATAAAAAACTAGAACCATTAGACATGTGGAGAGTCATGATCAAATGCGAACTACACAAATTATTTTGCCGTTATGCGTGTTTATGTGAGAACGATATGCTGATTTCTGTATCACTGTAAACAATATCTCTGTCATTTGTTTTACCAGACATATATGCTAAATTGTAGGTATTGCTGTCAAGATATCTGTATGTACAACTGTATATGAACTTACTCGTGGAACAAACAAGTTTTAAAAGACATATCATCGTCAGGCACAAACAATATCTCTGTCATTTGTTTTACCAGACATAGCAGACAACCCACTAAATTGTAGGTATTGCTGTCAAGGTATCTGTATGTACAACTATATATGAACTTACTCGTGGAACAAACAAGTTTTAAAAGACATATCATCGTCAGGCATGAAATTCTCAATTGGCGTATTCGATTAAAATTCCGTTCTTCTCTTTGCCATTGGTTTCTGGCTACAGGCCAGCGGATATAAAAATCAGTGTTGCCTCTCTACAAGCAGATCAAATGAACCACCAAACTAAACCCCGATGAACTGCGCAGGAGACCCTTTTTTCATAATTTCAAATCCACCTGGACGGAGCATTCATCGCAAACGATCTTGCAGCCAGTGCGATGTCAGAAATACAGACTCTTTGGTTTCGAATAACGCTTCTTGTTATTTCGTGTATTTTGGGGGCCACCCACACGCAGCACCAGAACATCACACTCTCGGG
The DNA here is from genome assembly GCA_037127315.1 of Ascarosepion bandense. NCBI lineage: Eukaryota > Metazoa > Mollusca > Cephalopoda > Sepiida > Sepiidae > Ascarosepion > Ascarosepion bandense. Next base: position 4,424,361 of record JBBBDQ010001215.1, read on the forward strand.
ACCCACTTGGAGACTTCCAAAACTTGTTCCTTTTCACATAAATATATACATACGCTATGGTAAATATTCACATTCCCATAGTCGCCTGTTTATTGATGAATACTTTTTGCTCTGGGTTTTACGCTCTTTTAAACATTTTGTTTGTCGGTCTGTATGTCTATCTATCTATCTTAGTCTGTTCATATCTATCTATCTATCTATCTATCTATCTATCTATCTATCTATCTATCTATCTTCGTATGTTCATTATCTATCTATCTATCTATCTATCTATCTATCTATCTTCGTATGTTCATTATCTATCTATCTATCTATCTATCTATCTATCTATGTTAGTCTTTTCATATATATATATATATATATATATATATTCTAAACATACGCTGTTAAATATAAGAGACAATGAATGTCTATTATGTTTAATCATGAGCCGTTCTAAACGTCGTATGTATTTATGTGAGCCGAAAGCTTAGAAGAAAACCAATAAATAATTATCCAAATGTTGGAGAATTTTTGTCTTTATTTTCAATTGAAATTAAAGCAAAAATACGAGGTTTAGAACGGCTCATGATTAAACATAATAGACATTCATTGTCTCTTATATTTAACAGCGTATGTTTAGAAAATTACTTACTGCCTCGATATACTATATATATATATATATCCGTATGTTCATATCTATCTATCTATCTATCTATCTATCTATCTATCTATCTATCTATCTATGTTAGTGTTTTCATATATATATATATATATATATATATATACATATATATATATATATCTTAGTCTGTTCATATCTATCTATCTATCTATCTATCTATCTTCGTATGTTCATATCTATCTATCTATCTATCTTCGTATGTTCATATCTATCTATCTATCTAGCTAGCTAGCTAGCTAGCTAGCTAGCTAGCTAGCTATCTATCTGTCAACTTGGTTAACTGATGAACTGGCAAATTTACTATATACTAATAGACATTACTCGATTAAAGACATTTTTTACCATTGAACTGAGCAAGTTGTTGTATTCAGCATACAGTTAAGATATTTCTAAACGATTTTATTTTATAAATTCCATATAAAAATCTGGATCTGATTCGGCTATTTATGAACATGTCTTGAATTTTCAGTTTAATATTTTGGTTTTATAGTAAATTTTACGGGGTTGGCTGAAACTACCCGTAGCCCAGTCTATTCTATGTTCACTTTTATTTTCTCCTGTGTTAATGTTGTTATGACTGATCCATTCACCAAGATCTCTGACATGTTTAGCATTTATTAATTCCGCATCATGAATTGTTATGATGGATTCGGGAGAAAATGTCTTCACTGCTTTCATTCAAATTTTAAGTCATAAGGCTCAAACTTGAGAATTTACTAATTATATCTCGGCTCAAAATTTGTTTGTAGTAGAAAAAATCTGCTGAGACTGACAAAGCGAACCTCGTTGCCAAGCTTGAAAAGGACTTATAATCTGTGGTAGACTGGAGTAAGAAATGGTTCGTAAATTTTCATGCTTCCAAAACAGAGTTGCTATCTGTTAACCATCGTAGACAACCGCTCCTACCCCACATTAGCATAGATCAGGCTAGCCTCCCTGAGAGCAAAACACTGCGCCTCCTTGGCTTAACTCTTTCAGCAGACCTCAAATGGAATGACTATATAGAATCCATAGCTAAATCCGCTGCTGTTTTCCCCGCCTAAATCCATCTTACACATATAAAAATCTACCATCCGCCCGTGTATTGAATACTGCTACCACATCTGGTCGGGTGCTCCTGCTATTCATCTCGGGGTTCTAGACAAAATCCAACGGAGAATCTGTAAATGATGGATCCCGACTTGGCAGCTCGTCCGCAGTCGCCCTCTCACCGGCGTGATTTGGCTTCCCAGTGTCTCTTCTATAAATACTTTCACGGCTTCTGCTGCAATGAACTTAGCTCACTGGAGCCCCCTATGTATGAATTTACTCCAGCTACTAGACTAGCAACTAGGTCCCACCCTTTTACAATGAAACCGATAAAATGTAACTGCAATTTCTAGTCTAACAGCTTCTTTTCTTGCACTTCCCGCCTGTAGAATTCTTTTCCGTATACTTGCTTCCCTGACAGCTACAATCACAAGGAATTTAAATGTAAAGTCAATAGTCATCTTCTATCTCACTAACTCGCATCCTTTCGTTTGTGTGCAGCTGACAGTTTATATGTTTCTGAACGTATTTGGCATAACATCGAAATGTAAGTCAGTTTGGCGAGGCTATTTAAGAACCGATTTAATACTCGAGTTTTCAGATTAATATTTTACTTGGTAGAAACTTGCGACATTGGGCGAAACTACATGTTCTCAGTTTAATTTTCTTATATTCTATTTGTTATAACTGATCCATACCCCGAGATATCTGATGTTAAAAAAAAACAAAGAAAAAGAAATATATTTAAAACATATTACAGAAATGCAAATACAGCAGAACCTGCCGTATGCGACCATCTGTTGTTAACGACTGTTTTTCTTGCATAGACGATTTGCTAATGTTACCTCCACCTCCAGAACGCGACCAGCGACCAACATCAACGACTGAAAATCACTGATCAAGCGACTGCTTTAAAAAAATCCATTTTGGTCGTACACTGCAAACTTCTAAATTAGGAGAAACTAAATGAATAATCTATTTCATTTTGATTTTGTCTTCCTCATTGTTTTGTTATTGTAGTGTTGCATCAAACTGTTGTTTCTTGTTGAAATGTACATTACCTGAGTTCACCTCAGGGTCAAACATCGGCTGTTTTGTACATGTATTGCATTTGACATGTTCAAGGGATTTATCACAGTCTCTGTACCGACTTGGATAACTTCAGGGATTTGGAAAATCACAATTATCTCCCTTTCTCAAATGTCTATCTCTTTCGTTCCTTTATTATTTTGTATATCTATCTACTCTATTTCTATCTGGATATATCTATCTCTATCTCTGTTTCTCTACCCTCACCAATGATCGCTGTCAGTTTTTTTATGTTTTTTTTTTCATGCATTATCGCAGATTCTCTTTTGCTATCACTCACTTCTAAGAAAAAAGCTGAGAAGTCCACTTAATAAGTATTTTTTGTGAATAAATATTTTGGTCCCTTATTGACCATTGTAAATACGTCTTTTAGATTTCTAAAATGAATTATGCTGAATAAATTTCTTTAAAGTTAGGTCATTTTCTTATGTTCTCGTTTATTCATAACCAGATTACAAGGTACATTCTGATGAATGGAATATACGTTCCTGGCGTAAATAGGTCGTGACTATTAGCCTTTAGTGAGCGACCACCTGTCGTATACGACCAGTTTTTGATGGCAGTAGTGGTGGTTGCACACGACAGGTTCCACTGTATATCTGTGTTTTTTACGTTCCCTTGTATTTATTGCACGAGTCTATCGTTATAGTTCCTTGTGAAATTATTTGATGTATTTTTTTTTGTAAAATTTTGATTTATTTATCAAAACATCCCTAAGCTGAGGATTAAGATTAAATTGCAATTCGTAAATCCATAATCTTTAATCGTTTGAGAAAATGCTTTTGAGCTTTCCATCAGTTTGCCTGATACTAACCTCACGTAGAGAGACTCATGATACCGACTCGCACTAACCTTTTCCGTTGACATAGAAAGTTACTCAAGCAATGGCTAGCTCTAATCCTAGGAAAGTTGTTTCATTGTGAAAAATCTGCAATGTCTTGAGCTGGCAACTCGGCTTCAGTCCCTTTCACAGCGCCGTAAAGTAGCTTGGCTGTATCTTTTCTATAAATATTATTTTCCTAAGTTTTCGTCGCCAGAATCTATTTTACACATTTATAAGTCAACCTTTCGTCCTTGCCTTGAATATTGCAGCCACATCTGATCTGATGCTCTTGCTATATATTTACAGACTTTTGATAATATACAAAGAAGGATCTGTAATGTTATTGGTCTGGAACTGGCAACTCGGCCTCAGTCACTTTCCCAGCGCAGCAAAATGGCTTCCCTGCATCTTTTCTATAAATATTATAATGGCAATTATTCAGATAAGGTTTCCTCACAGGTATTTAGAATTTAGGCGCACTACTTGATTGGTGGCAAGATCTCATCATTTTACAACTGAAATGACAAAATATAACCGTAAGTTCAAAGCTAACAGTTTCTTGCAGTATTTATATTATTCGGACTATTGACCTTATCTTTGTTGCCATTTGTGCGACGTTTCGACCGTTGTACACTCCGGTCTTCTTCAGGCGCTAGAAATTTCGAACCGAAACCCTTATTACAATCACGGGAGTATATGATCTTCATTTATTGCGTAGTAATACCTCGAATGGAAGTCATGGGTTGTCTCCCTTTAACCCTGCAAGTTACTTGTTCACCACTGCTGTATTGAACTCAAAACTTTTTGGCTCAAATCAAAGGAACTAACCAACGTCTAAATTCACAAGACTTGTGACAAAGCAGCCCTGACGAGTAAGTCCATCACAACGGTGTCCTAAAGAAACTTCGAAGTCGGCCTGAACCTGTTCAATTAAAGAGATAAATTCTTTCGGCTTATATATAAAGAAGGAAATTACTTGAAAAGTAATTGAAACTCACCCGAAAGCGAACTGAAAGTAAAATATTCTTAATGCCGTTGACACTTCCACGGAGCTTCTTTAGAGCATATTGTTTCATTGAATTTCTTTTGAATGTCTTCCTCTCGAATTTACATTTAAATTAATTAGGACATCAAGAGAGAACGTGCACCTTTTCGGGGCGTTCATCTTAATGGCTTCCCTTGCACTCCGGTCCTCCTTACTCATTTGAGCCCCACCATTATGATGGTATATTAGTTACAATTTTATACTATATATATATATATATATATATATATATATATCCGCAGACAGATCTGTTTCGCTGTATCACAGCTCATCAGTACGGTTAGACATCGGTTTGAAACCCGACCGAACTGGCGTCAGTTGGCGGTTCTATATATATATATATATATATATATATATATATATATATTGAATAACCAAATACACACACACACACACACACACACACACACACACACACACATATATATATATATATATATATTATATATATATATATATATTTATGTATCAGGTTCTCCAAGCCCTCCTTCCTCATTGCGTGTCCCAGGAACTTCATTTGTCTCTTCCTGATGCTCAATATTAACTTCCTTTTCGTTTTCATCATCTTCAAACCTCGTCATTTCTCACATGCTCGGTCTACGATATCCGCAACATCCTTCTGTAGAACCACATTTCAGCTGCTTCAAGTTTTGCTTTCATCATTGTTGATATTGATCAACATGCACTGCTATATTGAAGAACTGACAACACATAGCAATCCAGTACTCTCTTTGTTTCTAGTGAAAGTTTCCTGTGTCTTAATACTTTACTCAGCTTCTAAGAAAAACATAACTGCTAACTTTGAATGAGGGAAACAACTTAAAAAACTTCGTTTTGAAAGAAAAATAACCAAATGTATATAAATATATATATAAACATACACGTATAATCACACATAATATATTTTACATTGGATGCCGGAATAAACAGTTCACCATCAAATGTATCGTTTATTATTATGTCATTTTCATCATGATTCAATAATCTGCTATGATCACACTACTTACCAAGTCATCGGAAAGACCTAAGGCAATTCGTAGTGTGTTGTTATGCCTACATTTCATGTTGTTTTATGTATTGAGAGGGATGGATTAGAAAACTTAACCCTCACTGGGCACTTATCTATGTCTATGAGATAAGGCATTGTAATTATTTACAGTACTTACATCGTTCAGAGGATGTGCGTTGTAGTGCAGTAGATATCGGCTCGTAGCCGATTTCGAATTCCAGTTGAATTTCTTGCATTCACTTACGCGCAAATGCCCTGGGTAAAAGTATTAATCCGTCTCTTTCCTCTAGTTACGGGTCAAAGAACAGGACAGATTGAGTTCTATAGCCTTGGCTGGCAAACAGTCTACCGTAGAAAGTAATCGCAACCTACTCCGGGATAATCTCCTGCCTAGTCAGACATGATCGCCCAAAGCACTTAACTGACTGACTGAATATAACAACCCAGTCAGTAATATAATATTAAAGTTGGAAACATGATTAAGGCTTCTACTGGGCATAAAGTGGGGGATCATTTTTATATTGTTATGAAGTAATAAAGTGATTCCTCACTAATTACTACTTAATGATATAACACGTTCTCTGTCCCCTCTAGCTATGAGTTCAAGAATGGGACAGATTGGGTTCTATAGCCTTGGCTGGCAACCAGTCTACCGCACAAAGCAATGGCAACCTACTGCTGGATAATCTTCTGCTCAGTCAGTCATGTCTCTTTCGAGACATGATTGCCCAAAGCACTTAACTGACTGACTGAATATAATAGTCCAGTCAGTAATATAATATAATAGTTGGAAACATGATTAAGGCTTCTACTGGGCATATAGTGGGGGATCAGTTTTCTATTGTTATGAAGTAATAAAGTGATTCCTCACTAATTACTACTTAATAATATAACACATCTCTGTCCCCTCTAGCTATGAGTTCAAGAATGGGACAGATTGGGTTCTATAGCCTTGGCTAGCAACCAGTCTACCGCACAAAGCAATGGCAACCTACTGCTGGATAATCTTCTGCTCAGTCAGTCATGACTCTTTCGAGACATGATCGCCCAAAGCACTTAACTGACTGACTGAATATAATAGTCCAGTCAGTAATATAATATAATAGTTGGAAACATGATTAAGGCTTCTACTGGGCATATAGTGGGGGATCAGTTTTCTATTGTTATGAAGTAATAAACTGATCCCCCAATAATTACTACTTAATAATATAACGCATCTCTTCCCCCTTTAGCTGTGAGTCAAATAATAGGACAGATTGGGTTCTATAACCTTGGCTGGCAAACAGTCTACCTTAGTAAGTAATCGAAAACTACTGCGGGAAAATCTTCTGCCCAGTTATTGTCTTTTCGCAATCTCTTCTAATCCCTGTTCTGCTTAAGTTCATCACAAAATAAATCTGGGCAGAAATTAGAAAGAATCACAAGTAAACGTGTCCTGGTGACGTTCTTGTAAAATGCGTAAGTTTTTTGCGCACGTAATTTACAAGACGTAACCTATGAATAATTTCCGGTGACATTCGATCTACGCTCTGTATTTGCGTGCTTTCGCTTCTTTTTTCAACGCGTAGAAACGTCTTATCAATACAGATAATAATGTATTTGAGTGTCAGAAACTCTATCTCTATATGTGTTTGCGTGCGAAATCGCTTTTTTATCTTTGTTGTCTTATTTTTTTTACCCCCGGCCACTTCTGTACAGGCACCTTTGGCGAGAACGCATTATTTCTGGTAGACTATTTTTATCTGCGCATTCTTTTTCATTCTAAGTAGATATTAAGCGACGGAGTTTTTAAACGGTGTATTTATCACCATAAAACCCTTCTTTTATGGACCATCACCAGTTACATCATTTAACAACAGTATAAAAACTGATATTAGAACTTGAAACGTTTGGTATATTTCTCTTTAAGGAGCCAAGATTAACATGAAGAAACAGTTGCATTTGTTTTCTAGAAGTATTTTTTCATCTTGTTTTGATATTTTCGTGTATCTTCTTCTTCTTCTTCTTCTTCTTCTTCTTCTTCTTCTTCTTCTTCTTCTTCTTCTTCTTCTAAGTACCTTGTCCGTTCAGGGCGTAGGCGATCATGGCCTTCCACGTCTCCCTATCCCTGGTGGCTCTTAGCACGCTTTCTCCTGTAACGTCTCTCAGCTCTCGGTCTGTCATCCACCTGCTCAGGCCCTTCAAATATGTTATCCGCTGCCTTCCTCTATCTCTTTTTCCCTCTATCTAGCCTGTTAGTATCAGGTTCTCCAAGCCCTCCTTCCCCATTGCGTGTCCCAGGAACTTCATTTGTTTCTTCCTGAAAAACATAACTGCTAACTTTGAATGAAGTTCGTTTTGAAAGAAAAAAACATTTGAAGTAAATACTAATAATATTTAGTATTATTATCGGCAATATAATGAATCTGTTGACTCCATTACTACGTCAGCTGCTAAGAAATTTGGTTCACAATATTGTGTCAGATAATTTTTTCTCTCCAAAATGTTTTTTAATGTGATAGGTACCGATTTGGCACCTCGCCTTCAGCGACTTTCCCACCGACGAGATGTGGCTTCCTTCGGTCTGTTCTATAAATATTTTCATGGCTTCTGCTCCGACGAACTTAAGTCACTGGTGTCCCTGCCACAGGAGTTGACTCGTGCAACCAGACTGGCAATTGGGTCCCACCCATTCAAAGTTAGATCAACTAAATGCAGCCAACAATTCTACTTCATCAGTTTCTTTTCTTGCACTTCCCGCCTGTGGAACTCCCTTCCATATTCTTGCTTTTCTGACGGCTATAACCTTCAGAGATTTAAATGCAATGTCCCATCTCTTAACCACTTGACTCCAGTTTTTTCTACATCCCCCCGTGTATCTTGTTCTTTTCCTTTCTCTCTATCTTCGCAACTGTCTTCACACCTGTGTTTCCATCCTTCTCTTGCCCTTTTCAATGACACCCCCTGTAACTGGTTCGTCTTTCTCTTCACTCTCCTCTCTTATGTAGCCCCCTGCCCATCAGTGGTGGTACCGCCTTGCTTGGGGTGAAATGATTAAAAAAATTCTAAGTTTGCCATTCGTCCATGATTTGAATATTGCTGCCGCATATCGTCTGGTGCTTGTGCAAAGATTTTCATGGTAATGTTTTTGTTGAACTCTTCGCTATCATACCTAGATTTTATTATTTAAGCATAGTACAAGACTGTCAGCTAGATCTCATAGATTTGCAGTTGAAATCACTAAATATAACCGTAAGTTCTATGCTAACAGTTTCTTCCCTTGAACTTCCTGGTTGTGGAGTTCCGGTTTCTTGCTTCCAAAACAACTTTGATTTTTAGAAATTTAAATTCAGTTTCAATTGCAGTCATCTGACATCTAAATATAAGTTCCTTTATTATTCTCTTTTATTACTTTTTTTCATATTCTTTCACACTCAGTACCCATTCACGTCTTAGCGGCTTTGTTGCCTTTCTTGAAGTGAAGTGATTAAAAGAAATGTTCTGACAGTATTGTTTGTGTATTCTTTCTGGGAGAAAAATTTACTTTCTAAAAGAAAGCGAGGGCGAATGTTTACTAGAAGAAAACCAAAAGAAAAACGAGTCATTATAAGTATTCACATATTCAACCTTACTGGCTTACTGCATGCGTTTAAATATCGAGCAAGTCAAGGTAAAGTATATCGAGGGTAAAAGTTTTCAGGTGATGAATTAATACTGGAATTACCATTTTTAGATTCAATTTTTGTTTAAAATGGTAATTATGTTGACAGTCATACATAGATTGGATAAGGTTTAGATAGATAGATAGATAGATAGATAGATAGATAGATAGATAGATAGATTAGTATAGATAGATAGATAGATATTAACAGTCATAGATAGATAGATAGTATTAGTCATAGATAGATAGATATTAACAGTCATAGATAGATAGATATTAACAGTCATAGATAGATAGATAGATAGATATTAACAGTCATAGATAGATAGATATTAACAGTCATAGATAGATAGATATTAGCAGTCATAGATAGATAGATAGATAGATATTAACAGTCATAGATAGATAGATAGATAGATAGATAGATAGATATTAACAGTCATAGATAGATAGATAGATAGATATTAACAGTCATAGATAGATAGATAGATAGATATTAACAGTCATAGATAGATAGATATTAACAGTCATAGATAGATAGATAGATATTAACAGTCATAGATAGATAGATAGATAGATATTAACAGTCATAGATAGATAGATAGATATTAACAGTGATAGATAGATATTAACAGTCATAGATAGATAGATAGATAGATAGATAGAGAGATATGAACAGTCATAGATAGATATTAACAGTCATAGATAGATAGATAGATAGATAGATAGAGAGATATGAACAGTCATAGATAGATATTAACAGTCATAGATAGATAGATAGATAGATAGATAGAGAGATATGAACAGTCATAGATAGATAGATAGATAGATAGATAGATAGATAGATAGATAGATAGATATGAACAGTCATAGATAGATAGATATGAACAGTCATAGATAGATAGATATGAACAGTCATAGATAGATAGATATGAACAGTCATAGATAGATATGAACAGTCATAGATACATAGATATGAACAGTCATAGATAGATAGATATTAACAGTCATAGATAGATAGATAGATATGAACAGTCATAGATAGATAGATAGATATGAACAGTCATAGATAGATAGATAGATATGAACAGTCATAGATAGATATGAACAGTCATAGATAGATAGATAGATATGAACAGTCATAGATAGATAGATAGATATGAACAGTCATAGATAGATATGAACAAGTCATAGATAGATAGATAGATATGAACAGTCATAGATAGATAGATATGAACAGTCATAGATAGATAGATAGATATGAACAGTCATAGATAGATAGATATAAAGTCATAGATAGATAGATATAAAGTCATAGATAGATAGATATAAAGTCATAGATAGATAGATAGATATAAAGTCATAGATAGATAGATAGATATGAACAGTCATAGATAGATAGATAGATATAAAGTCATAGATAGATAGATAGATATAAAGTCATAGATAGATAGATATAAAGTCATAGATAGATAGATAGATATAAAGTCATAGATAGATAGATATAAAGTCATAGATAGATAGATATAAAGTCATTTGATAGATAGATAGATATAAAGTCATTTGATAGATAGATAGATATAAAGTCATAGATAGATAGATAGATATAAAGTCATAGATAGCTAGATAGATATAAAGTCATAGATAGATAGATATAAAGTCATAGATAGATAGATAGATATAAAATCATAGATAGATAGATAGACATAAAATCATAGATAGATAGATATAAAGTCATAGATAGATATGAAGTCATAGATAGATAGATATGAACAGTCATAGATAGATAGATATGAACATTCTTAGTAGATAGATAGATAGATAGATAGATATTAACAAACTTATATAGATAGAATGATATGATCAGACTTATATAAAGTCATGATAGATAGATAGATAGATAGATAGATAGATAGATAGATAGATAGATAGATAGATAGATATGAACAGTCATAGATAGATATGAACAGTCATAGATAGATAGATATGAACAGTCATAGATAGATAGATATGAACAGTCATAGATAGATAGATATGAACAGTCATAGATAGATATGAACAGTCACAGATAGATAGATCTGAACCGACTTGGATAAATAGATAGATCTGAACAGACTTAGATAAATAGATAGATAGATATGAACAGACTTAGATAGATAGACTTTCTCTCTCTCTCTCTCTCTCTCTATATATATATATATATATATATATATATATATATTTATATATATATAAATAGGTTTTTTGTTTGGACTAATTAAGATAAATAAAGTTAGAAACGAATAAATTGCAACAGGTAGATATCTAATTTTCTTTGCAATATATATATATATATATATATATATGTGTGTGTGTGTGTGTGTACGTGCGTAGTAATGCATTGTATATCATCTCGGAAGCCGAAAATGACAAATGACCTTTGCAAATGTATTAATCCGTCTGTTTTCTCTAGCTGTGGGTTAAATAACAAGGCAGATTGAGCTATACAGTCTTGGTTGGCAACCGGCAGAAAATAATGCCAACCTAGTGAGTGAAAATCTTCTGCCCAAGCGTGTATCAGGTATTTTACTTATGTTGGATAGATAGATGAATAGATATTTATTTCAGGTAGAAACAAATCTCTCTCTCTCTCTCTCTCTCTCTGTGTGTGTGTGTAAATGTGTTTATGGAAAGTTAGTAAACAATTAACTTTTTTTCAACACTTAAAGGCTAAGAGCATAATGTCAGAATTAATTTTCACCTAATGCCCGCACCCTATTAAAGTTTTTTTTAAAAAAATGTAACTAATTGTTTTTAAATTTCCATTATAAATTATTTTATGACTTGTTATCACCAGTTACTAATCATCGCCTGACGAGGTACAATTCATAGTAATGAGACATTAAAGCTTTTGGGCAAAGGTTTTTATTATAATCATTTATAGTAAAATGTTTAAATAATATATTGCTCTATTTCGTATTAAGCACTTTTAAAAAATATGTTAGGATATATACACTACCGGCCATAATGATTAGGCCACCACAGTTGTTCAAAATAAATTATGTATTTCATACTGTTTTTATGTGGACAATTCCAAATGAAAATAGAATGGTTCTTTTGTTATTATTACTTTGCAAAATTTTAGAAAGCAAGGAAGCAAAGATGAACTAGTCCGAATCACCCTAAATTTTCTTCATTCTTTTTGTTCATGAAACTGCAATATAGGTAATTATTAAGTATTTATAAATTCATTTGATGCACATGTTATTGTGCAATATTAACAGAAGAACCATTGTATTTTCATTTACAATTATTCACTTGACAATAAATACTACAAAATAGCATGAAATACATCATTTTTAAACACTTGGGTGGCTATGTTTAACAGTTAACTTTCCGAAATGTCCACAGCGTACAGCGCTTTTACCTTAACGCACATACTACGCCATTTTTTAATTTCTTTTATTCTAGATTGATTTAAGATTTGCTCCGTTTTTACTTTTACAATTGACCTCTTTTATCCTCTCTTCTGTTGACTAACCGCTCTTCAGCCGTTTCACAGATGATTCTTGTATTCAAATAGCAAAGTTATGTCAACATTCGCCTCATACCACAATATTATCTGATTTCAGATGTCAGCCTAGACTTTTCTTAAACATTGATTCATTATCAAAATCTATCTATCTATCTATCTATCTATCTATCTATCTATCTATCTATCTACATACTTACACATATCAATATATATATATATAAGATAGATACATACGCACATCAATATATATATATATATATATATATATATATATATGTGTGTGTGAAGGGAATATATATATATATATATATATATTATAAATTATGTTTTAAAACATGTACATAATTTCTTCTATATATGTCCTCTTCTCTACAATCATATGTGCCACGCTTAGAAAATCATCTCTCCAGAGCAATAGAATATACAAAAAAGGAAAACCGCCTAAGATGATGCGTTGATTTTTGCCTTTATATATATATATATATATATATATATATATATATATTCTAGAAAGCTTTTTAGATATTCTACAACTTGAAATTGTAGAATATCTAATTTTTTCTAGATTATATTACTCTTAAATGAAATAAATCAGTTTAACATTGAGTTCTTTTGAGTTCGTCTCTGTCGGAATTTACCTGACTTAAATACCAAATATTCTACGTTATAAATATATATATATATATATATAAGTTATATACATATATATATATATATATATAGTTATATTTATATATATATATATATATAGTTATATTTATATATATATGTTATATTTATATATATATATATATATAGTTATATTTATATATATATGTTATATATATATATATATATATATATATATAGTTATATTTATATATATATGTTATATATATATGTTATTATATATATTTATTTATATATATATATATAGAGAGAGAGAGGTTGTTTATTTGTTCCTAATGCATTTGTAATAAAATCTTCGCCCATCAGCACAGAGATGATATCTGTCGTGTTTTCTGAATTATCTGAGACGATACCAATAAGGTAGAGAGCTAATTATTGTTACTTCTTCTTTTATCTCCGTCATCAAAATTTCGTGGCGGTATAGCGAGAGATTTCACCGGAATGTGATATTCATTATGCAATACGTCGTGGCAGTCACCCAAATCTTTTTCAGCTGACGCATTTGTTTCACACAGAATATTTTAATTCCTCCATTAACGATTAGCGATTTTTTCTCTTCCATTTTGGCACACAGATATGGACATATTTGTAAGACAACTTACGATCATAGTTTGTAATTACAAATATTTGTTGAGGGGCGAAACTAACGTATTTATATTTGAAAAAAAAACGGTTTGAAAATTAATAACTTTTGTCACTGATGTGTGTGGGAGTTTCTTTGGGTACGGTTGTATACTGGTGAGACAGCCATGGGCTGACTCATTTGATAGCTCATTAATAGAAGGGTTAACCAATCAGAAGGCTCAAAATACTCAATGCGACGTGTATAAAAGGCGACCATATTTTCCCGCGTATTGACGATATAGTCAGATTCAGTATAGTGTTTGACTTGTGAGTGTTAATCTTTGACGTTGTTTCATTGGACAGATTACGTACTGCGCTGTATTCTATATTCATAAAACTATGGTGGACATGGTCAACAATGTGAATTAGAAATTAGGAACCAAATAAAATCCAATGTCGTATGTGCTATAATCTTGCTAAAACCAGATCTTCTGATTCATGTTATACAAAGTTTCACCACTGACCGGATGTGAACACTCCAAAATCCAAGACTAAACTAAAAACTTCGTCAACTGCGTATAGGCTTCGCACATAGCTTCCATATTACACACTCAAAGAAAAATACAATCCTAAATTTTCACTTTATAGCACCCACTCCTCCGATTAAAGAAACAAAATAAAAATTGAACCCTAAGGAAAGGGCATGAAAATCTATCAAAGGGAGTTTTTAGGCAGTCGGTCGGTACACTAGACGACGCTATCTAAATGACATCCACCAAAGACCGTACCCGCAGTAAGTCACAGCTCACCTTCACTATTCTACCGTACGCTTCCATGAGCGACATTTATGACTCTACTCTTTCTTTCAACGAGAGACATTTACACTAATTTACTATTTGTTGTACTTTTTCTTTAATGCAATTGTTTATTTCTTAAACCTTCGTCGTTTCTTATTTTTTCTGCTACCATACGCTTAATATAACAGGAAGGTAACTGCATTTAGAATTATTATACAGTCACTTCTGTCTGAAATATTTTGGTTATAGATCAATTCAGATTTTGAGAGGAAAACTTGCTAAGTGGGTATTTTGGTTTGGGGGTTTGTGCTTTTAATTCAAAATCGAATATAACATTATATCTGCAGCGTTCTATAACCAGAAAAATCCATTTTCGTTTTTATGCCGCTTTGATACAAACTGATGAAAAATGATTTTTGCATGTCTACAAAAAAAAAAAAAAAAAATCGCCAAAACCAAGATTATTTCCATGAATACTCGTGTTTAAGACGCTTCGTTTATTTATTTTCGTCTACCGGCCTAAATATTCGAGAAAGATCTTGTTATAGATCAGGTTAAGGTCCGAAAAGAATAACACGACCACAAGGATAGAAATAACAAATATATATTAACAAGAAATAACAATACAAAATGTGGAAGTTGTTAATATGACTGTCAGTCTGGTTTGGAGTGAACTACTACCAACTCGACTCTCTCTCTCTTTCTCTCTTAAGAGGCGTAATATATACAGTGTTAGGAAGAGTTCATTCTGGAGTTACAGGTAAGGACCCATGACACCCCTTTCCAAGCTTTTACCTCGCAGGGGTCTCATCTTCGTCGCCACTGTTATGGACCAGGTTAAGGTCCGAAAGAAACAACATGACCACAAGGATAGAAATAACAAATATATATTAACAAGAAATAACAATACAAAATGTAGAAGATGTTAGTATGACTGTCAGTCTAGTTTGGAGTGAACTACTACCAACTCGACTCTCTCTCTCTCTCTCTTTCTCTCTTTCTCTCTCTCTCTCTCTCTTTCTCTCTTAAGAGGCGGAGTATATATAGTGTTAGAAAGAGTTCATTCTGGAGTTACAGGTAAGGACCCATGACAGATTAAAAAAATGTGCGTTTTTCTATAAGATTTCTTGGGGTGCTCGCTGAGGATAGGTTGGTTGTCATAAGTGCCTTTATTTTAATATATATCGTTTGTGAGGTGCGTTGAATTAAAGTCCGACAATACCAAACATCTCTAATACAGATAAAGATAAAACGAACAAGCACAGAGATGTATATTCTCTTCAAGTCTCAATCCAGGAAGTGATAAACTAGCGTAATTAATGTGATTTTTACCGTTTTTTTTCTTTTTTTGTAAGAATGCTTACGTAACAGGGACCTTTTTTAACGCGCAATTTTCAAAATTAGAAGAAGTTATAACGTTTTTATTCATGGTTGTATGAATCTTATAGGTATTTTATGGTTAAACTTAATTACTGTTCTTTCATTCAGTAATTCATTTTTGTTTGGGAATAACATAATAGCTAACTTTTCTACTTGTTACAGTCTACATATTTTACCACCGTTGTAAGGCTTGGCTGTTTTTACTATACTCTACGTTATGTCTGGGTCTTTTTCATATTTTCATTTCAATTTCCACACGTGGTTAGCCAATTTTGTACAATTTTTCTAACTTTTCTAATCTAACTTATCGTTATTATTTGTACCTCACATTTTCACAAGTGATGAAAAATAAGTTTTGCATGTCTACGGAAAATGAAAAATACAGTGGTTATTAAAATTTCTTTTTTTAAATCAGTTTAGATTCACCAAAACCAGGACTTAATCCAGAAAAAGGTTTCATCTATTGCGAGAAGCTGAATCAACGAATAAAGAACACGGTAGACGTCCATTGCAAGCAGCTTGATTGGCTAAAAGAAGCCTTGCGTCGTCAAGACCTGTTTTATTAAAATAATTATCTGCATTTAATAAAAAATGAGGATCCACGCAAAGTCAAAATGTTTAATTAATAAGTTACGTTACACTTACTTTGCAGTTTTATTTGTCCAAGAGTTTTTTGTGAGGCACTCAGATATGGTTGTTTAATAAGTGCTCGTCTTTCTTGAACTTAGTTTTGAAGTAGTCTTTGTTGTCGCTGTTTTTGTTTTTCTGTGTCTATCTTTTCTCGCGAGAAATGTTTCCATTTCAGTGTTATATTAAACACAACATTTTAGCAAGAAATGATATTAAACAAAAAGCAATTTACATAATACCAAGAGTAACCAATGATATTCTTTACACTTTGATTCAACATGTACAATGCCCACCAGGGGTAGAGTGTTACAGTCAGAGGCATTTTATGCAGATAGGATGGGAAGCCTTGCGTCGAGAAAGGACATGCTTTGGTAAACAGAACAGATTAAGGAAAGTACAAGAGTGCGTGTTTGTGTGTATTTTAGGTGTATGCATGTTCACACATGATAAACAAAGTCTCGAAAAAACATGAGCCATGTTATAAGCTCCATATCGTTGTCGAACCGAACACCCCTCAAATTTCAGAAGGGAAATAGAAGTGTTGAACGTCGCGTGCAAATACCTCATAAAAATGTCCTATTTCATTTTGGAATGGCGGAAAACAGATAAAAAAAGTTATTTGATTTCAGCGAAGAAAAGAAAGAAAAGTTTAACGTCTCCAGCCAATACCTCAGAAATAATACACTTCAATTTTGATTGCATGGAAAGAAGGAAAAAGACGCTACTTGATTTCAGTGAAAAAAATAATGAAAGACAGGAAGAGAAAATAAAAATGTTTAATGTCTGATCTGGTGAAATGGGAGAAGTTGTTAGTGTCAAATCTTTTCGTTTGTACCCCCTTACTTCTTAAAACAACGACGAGTTTTTAATGTTGTTAAAGTCAAATATATAACGATTCAATAGGGGAATTTTTATGGATATTTTATTGTTGTGGAACATATTCAATTAAAAGCTTAAGAAATAGGATTCATCAGAAAATTCATATAGGAAAACCTATTTTTATATAATAGGTTTTGTTTCATTTTATTTATTTTTCAATTGTATAACGTCGTTTGTTCGTCAATCGTGTTACCATAACAACGTAAATTTATAAGTTTATTTTTTATTGATAGTTTATATGTTATTTTGCTAGTATTTTAATTTTTATTCTTACGATTTACTTTAATTTAAAATTCTGCCTCAGTAGACGGTGTGTCGGAAAATGGGAGTAATTGATCATTATATATATAATTATTTCATTACTTAGTTTTTGATTACAATAAAATTAGACTAGCACACAGTTGTTTTAAAATGTGTTCAATACAATTATATTGTAAAACTTTTGAATATTTTTCATTTGTAAACGATTTATTACGCGACCGAGGTTTCTATGGCAAAGTTAAAAATAAGTGCCAACTTTAAGGACTTTGTAATAGAAAAGAAGTCATTTACAAAGCAAAAATACATGACTTAAATGGTCAAACAAAACATATTTGGGATCAACCAAAGATACTTTTAAGACCAGATGATTTAATCACAGGTCTATATTTAAAATAGAAAAGTTAGAAAAATTGTACAAAATTGGCTAACCACGTGTGGAAATTGAAATGAAAATATGAAAAAGACCCAGACATAACGTAGAGTATAGTAAAAACAGCCAAGCCTTACAACGGTGGTAAAATATGTAGACTGTGACAAGTAGAAAAGTTAGCTATTATGTTATTCCCAAACAAAAATGAATTACTGAATGAAAGAACAGTAATTAAGTTTAACCAACCCATAAAATACCTATAAGATTCATACAACCATGAATAAAAACGTTATAACTTCTTCTAATTTTGAAAATTGCGCGTTAAAAAAGGTCCCTGTTACGTAAGCATTCTTACAAAAAAAGAAAAAAAACGGTAAAAATCAGTTATTGCAAATCATCTGAAGTCACCACATTATAGAAACCTACGTTGCGTAATAATTTGTTTACAAATGAAATATGTGTGTATGTGTGTGTGTGTGTGTGTGTGTGTGTGTGTGTGTGTGTGAAGAACAGTAATAGACAAATAAAAGTGATGAAGAGACCTCAAGGAAAAGCCAGTGTTCTCCGTCCCCTGAACTCTTCTACCCTACCATGCAGACATCTCTTCAGATCCAACATAGGACTCATTTCACACGGGAAAGATGTTGATGAGCAACCCAGTACTCGATAAAGTGTTCCCAAAACGACGTCATAAAACGGAGAGTCATGTTCGAATTCCAGTCGAATTCGTTTCATTCACTTACGCACATGTACCCATGTTATTAATCCATTTCTTTTTTTCCCCCAGCTATGTGTTAAATAGCAGGACAGATTTGGTTCTGTAGACTCGGTTAGTCTAGTCTATCGTAGAAAGGAATGACATTTTACTGGGGGAAGATCTTCTGCCTAGTGAGTCATTACTCGAAAGAGACATGATCGTCCAACCGTATATCACGTATGGCAATTAGCTGACTTATAAGACTTAAACGTTACTTTTAGTGGATACTCGTATTTGAATAGAGGCTCAGTTTATTTATTAAGGAGTATATTGTGTTCATCTCTCTCTCTCTCTCTCTCTCTCTCTCTCTCTCTTTATATATATATATATATATAGAGAGAGAGAGAGAGAAGGGGATCCTATGAGATAAAGCGTTTACCAAGACAAAAAATGATAGACACGTTTATCAAAACTCTGTGTGTGTGTGTGTGTGTGTGTGAGAGAGAGAGAGAGAGAGAGAGAGAGAGAGAGAGAGATTTGTATCTCTTTTCTTTCTTTTGGTAAACTCATTATCTTATAGGATAAAAACATGATAGACAGAACAAATAAAACAAAGTTGAGATATACTCGTTCTATTTGGCCCGAGACCAGTTCAATCAATTCTTGGGTAACAGGATCCGATGCATGCTTACTTCCGAACATGAAGATGCTTTTTATGTTACTAGGATTGCAAGCTCGTTTCTTTGAGTTATCTCCTTCATATGCTTAAACAGTATATTCCGACAGCAACCCTTTACTTAAACATCAACCATATAATAATAATAATCACTCTTTATTTATTTATATATTTACTGTCAAATCCGTATTGGAGACGGTAGATAAATCAACTCATGCTATTTAATTTATAAGTGATTATTTCACTTGACCGTTTTAATAAAATACTTATCTGTATTTAATAAAAAAATGAGGATCCACGCAAAATGAACTGTTTAATTAGTAAGTTGCGTTACTCTTACGTTGCAGTTTTATTTGTTCAAGCGTTTTTGTGAGGCACTCAGATATGGTTGTCTAATAAGTAATCGTCTTTCTTGAACTTAATTTTGAAGTAGTCTTTGTTGTCGCTGTCTTTGTTTTTCTGTGTCTATCTTTTCTATGTTTCCATTTCAGTGTTATATTAAACACAACATTTTAGCAAGAAATGATATTAAACAAAAAGCGATTTATATAATACCAAGAGTAACCAATGATATTCTTTACACTTTGATTCAACATGTACAATACCCACCAGGGGTAGAGTGTTACAGTCAGAGGCATTTTATGCAAATAAGATGGCATGGTAACGGTTAACCCTACAATAATTACTCGTGCTACTAGATTGGCATTAAGATCCCACACTTTTACCGTTGAACTAGTTAAATATAACCATCTTTTCTACTCTAACAGTTTCCTTAATTTATTAATTTAAAACAGTGCTCAATATAGAAATAGAGCAATGAATATTTATTATAAATTTTAGTTTAGAACATGTACAAATTACAAACTACGACAAAGTGCACATTTTGTTTCGGCACTAAGAGAGAGAGAGAGAGAGAGAGAGAGAGAGAGAGACAGACAGACAGACAGACAGACAGACAGAGAAGAGGAAGGGAGAGGGAAAGAATTAATGTGTAGAAGTTTGTTACTTAGCTGAAAAACCCTGAAGAGTGAAGGCGTCACAATAATGACTTAGTGAAACTTAGTAGTCGATATAAATGAAACAACACTGTTCAGTTAAGGGACAAACTTCACCACATTAATTCTATTAATGCTTTATCTCTATTTCGGTAATAAGCACTTTGTGACAAAAATCCCTGCTTGCCTAAAATTCTTTTCTATTAGTAAACTACCGAGAAACAGTTATTTTGGCACTAATCATCATTAGAACTATAGAACTATATATATATATATATATATATATATATATATATATATATTAATGCAGGTTTCATTGAATAATATAGACAAGTTTTGTCTATTAATTTTGTGTAGGATCCGTTCATACCGTCTGATATACTTGATGGTGATGTCGTTGAAAGACAACAAAAAATCACAGTATTTGTTGAATTTTTTATCACTGTGATTTTTTGTTGTCTTTCAACGACATCACCATCAAGTATATCAGACGGTATGAACGGATCCTACACAAAATTAATAGACAAAACTTGTCTATATTATTCAATGAAACCTGCATTAATGAAAAAATGCTGTCAAAATACACACAATATATATATATATATATATATATATATATATATAGAGAGAGAGAGAGAGGTGGGGTATCCATAAAGTTCGTGTGCACTTTTAAAAAATTATAACTTTATTTGTATTTGCGATACAAATAATATTTAAAAAGGATGAGAAAGAAGTTAAGTCTATTTTTTTAAGGTTTTATTGAAATGTTATTTAAGTTTCCACATGTCCTCCATTAGCAATACAAAGGGTAATACGATTTTGTGGTTCACGGAAAACATTTGCCAACTGATTTACAGTAATTTTTGAAATCACATTAGTTATATTAACTATTAAAACTAAGTATTTTTACAGATTAATTCTATCACAAATACAAATAAAATTACTAATTTTGAAAGTGCAGACAAACTTCATGGACACCCTGTACATGGTCAGTCAGTTAAGTTCCATACGTGATACACGCTTGGATGATCCTGTCTCTTTAGCGACATGACTGACTAGGCAGAAGATTATCCCGCAGTAGGTTGCCATTGCTTTCTGCGGTAGACTGGTTGCCAGCCAAAGCTATAGAACACAATCTGTCCTGTTATTTAATCCATAACTGGAGGGAAGAGACGGATTAATACCTTTCCCAAGGGTATTTGCGCGTAAGTGAATGCAAGGAATTCAGCTGGAATTCGAACTCGACTTCCCGATTCGTCGTTCCGAGTCGATACCCACTGCACCACAACGCACATCTGTATATGGTAGGAGGAAGAAAAATTGGAAACGTTTACGTATCTACATATGTAAACCTATTTGCATATTTCCCTTTCATTACAGTTTCATTTGAGAATGAAATATACATGAGAAATTATGTGTTTATAATTAATGTGTTTATAATTAATGTGTGTAAGTGTATAATAAGTCTAGTTCGTTTTAGCCAGATTCGGATGATGATGTTTGTTTGTTTGTTTGTGTGCCTGTCTAGTGGGTATTTATGTTTATATTTGACAGTCGTCCGTATGTTAATTTGGGGACATTTTGTGTGTCTGACAAAAACAAAAAAAAATGCTGGAAAAGCATTCTCGGTCCAGTGAATGCAGTTATTGTACAAACCTTTGTGAACTAGGGCTTCTGGCCAACTTCTGGGAATTATCAAGTTCAAGAAAAAGAAACGTTGCATGTTACCACGAACTTGGCTGCACACTTTTAGTTAACTTATGATTGATGATGTTCACATATGTGCTCGACAAAAAAAAAAAAAAAAGGAAGGAAAAAAAAAACAAAATGTCGGTTGGTAGTAAGAAAGAAAATGGCGAAGTGCAGAGAAATAAATAAAATTGGTTAATTTGAAATAGCATGGTAAAGCTATAAAAATGATTTACTTTTCTCTTAGTTTTCTATCACGTTAACTCATTCACAATCTCACTATATATATATATATATATATATATAGTCTTTTAGATTTGAAAAAGAAATCAATCGACCGGCGGTCGAGATTGAGGGAAAATTTACTCGCCCCAAAATCATTTTGCTCGACCGACTCCATTTTATTAATAGTCGCGTTAGATAAACTAGCTATAAAATAGCTGATGGAAAACAAAAAAATTAAATTTTAATCAAAATCTCAAACGTGTTAGAAATGATTTAAACATTTTTTGAAAATAATAGCAACAAACAATAAAATTTGATATTTTCTCTTAATAATAGCATAAACATTTTGATGATAAAACTTTGTTTTTATTAAATTTTATTAAATTTGAGCTCTTTTAACATCATGCTATGCTGTTTTTTTGTTTTTTTTTTTTGGCAATTGAGTAGAGGTACCTAAATTTGTAGTTTCTTTCATCTGTTTGACTACAACCTCCATCTCATAGATGGCAAAAAAATAACAAATCTGATTTTCTCAACAATAAAAAAAAATACTTGTATAATTTGTTTTTCGGTGCGTGGTTGAAAGAAGTATGCTATTGTTTTTTTTTTTTTGGTTTTTTTTTTCAAATGTTCCTTTTTACTTTTCGTAAGCGAGGAGGTAATATAGGATAATATTTTCCCATATGAATTTTTAAAACTTTGTGAGCGCCTTCAATCTGGGCGGCAAAGACATTTTGGCTCCACATTGGAAGCGTTTATATAATGATAAAAGCCAAGAGTTCAATAGCATCAGTGTAGGTTATTCTAAGTAATTTGTGAATCTTTAATGGCATACTTTTGAGTTGTAAAAGGAAAAAGATTTCTTTTTTTATATATTTGAAGGGATACGTTTGTTTTTATTAAGTTTGAGCCCTTTTAACATCATGATATGCTGTTTTTTTTTTTTTGACAGTTGAGTAGAGGTTCCTAAATTCGTAGTTTCTTTCTTCTATTTGACTACAAGCTCTATCTCATATATGGTAAAACAATAACAATTCTGATTTTCTCAACGATAAAAAATTACTTGTATAATTTGTTTTTCGGTGCGTGGTTGAAAGAAGTATTGCGGATTTTTTTTTCTTTCTTTCAAATGTTCCTTTTTACTTTTAGTAGGCAGGGAGGTAATATAGGAGAATATTATTCCAAATGAGTTTCTAAAAAACTGTGAGCGCCTTTAATCTGGGCGGCGGAGACATTTTGGCTCCACTCTGAAAGCGTTAATTGAACAAATGTTTACACTGATGGGGACGATAAAAGCCAAGAGTTCAGTAACATCATTGTAGGTCATTCAAAGTAACTTGTGAATCTTCAATGGCATACTTTTGAGTTGTAAAAGGAATAAGATTTCTTTATTCTATATTTGAAGGGGTACGTTTCATTGCGAGATTTTTAATCGACCGCGCGCGAATAAAGTACTAAACTTTAATCGCCTATTTAATTTTTTAATCGACTGAGTCGATCGAGGAAGTTAAATCACAATGGCTATATATATATATATATATATATATATATATATATATATATAGTGAATCGAAGCAGCAAATAATTTTATAAATATATATTATTAAATATAACAGACAATGAATGCCTATTAAGTTTAATCATGAGCCATTCTAAACATTGTATTTTTGCTCTAATTTCAGGTGTAAATAAAGACAACATTTAGATATTATTTTATTATACTGGTTCTAAACTTTCGGCACACATGAATCATCTTCAAAGAGTTTACAGGCACGTTAACATAAAAACATATATATATATATATATATATATATATATATATATATATAATTATGATATGGGAGATCAGTTTTATAGTGTTATGAAGTTATAAACTGATCCCCTACTTATTACTGCTTAATAATAAAATACATCTCTTTCCCCTTTAGCTATGAGTCAAATAATAGGACAGATTGGGTTCTATAGCTTTGGCTGGAAACCAGTATACCGCAGAAAGCAATGGCAACCTACTGCGGGGTAATCTTTTGTTCTATCTGTTCTGTTATTTAACCCATAACTGCAGGAAAGAGACGGATTAATACTTTCCACAAGGGTTTTTGCGCGTAAGTGAATGCAAGGAATTCAACTAGAATTTGAACTCGGTTTCACCGATTTCTCGTTTCGAGCTGATATCCATTGCCCCACAACGCAAATTTAATGCAGACATATTGAGGAAGGGTATCTTTTTAAAAATAGTAAAAACTTGTAATGCATTCGGAAGTAAAGATTTTTCTGTCTATATTTAAACTTGTAGACAGACAGACACAAGTAGATTTACATGAGTATTTCTGTGTTAGCTTTATCATTGCCTCTCCGATACAGGAGGCCGCTTGCGACTAACGCATATTTTGCATTGTACAGTGGTTATTGTTAGCTCATACTGGCGAACACTCATCGGCTGACCCGTACAGGTGGGCACCAAAATACTTTGTGGATGAAATTTGAGCCGATGTAACCGATATACCTCAATGACGACAGCAGAGGAAGGTACTCGCTCTTAGAATCAATTTTTCTTTTTTTATTACACATTTTCTCTCCTCTCTCTCTTTCTCCCCATCTCTGCCTGTCTATCTATCTATTCATCTCTTTTTGTCTCATTCTTCGCCTTTTTATATCTCCCACTATCACGCACTGACTCATATTCTGTGCTGGTAGCTCTCGTCATTATCAACACTTTTTTACGCATCTCATTTCTAAGTGTCAATCTCTCTGTCTCATTTTTAGTTTTTGCATGTCCCCCCTACTTCTGCCACTATATATATTGCAAATCGCCTGAAGACACCACATGGTAGAAGCCTAGGTCGAGTAATAGCTCGTTTCCAAAGGAATATATATATATATATATATATATATATACGCATACACACACACACATATATATATATATATATATATATATATATATGTATATATATAATTAAAATATTACAAATAAGGAATATATATATAAGATATACATATATATATAAATATATATAATAATTATATATATAATAAACATATATATAAAATTATTATATATCTATAATTAATATACAAATATTAATATTAAAGATATCTATATATATAATTAATATATACATATACTTTATGCCTATGTCTCTATAATATATATATATATATATATATATAGTTATCCGCAGTCAGATAGTTTCGCTGTATCACAGCTCATCAGTACGGTTAGCCATCCGTTTGCTTTTAACCCAGGATTGAAACTCAACCGAATTGGCATCAGTCCGCGATTCTACCCCTGAGCTATGGGCGCTCGGTAGAAGGAGGCAGACTTTTAGCGTATCATGTATCATACGCCAATAGCCGGAGTGATCTAATTCATTACTGAATGAGCGATGTGTAGATGCTAGAGTAGCTACTGTTTTTTCAAAGTCTACCATTCTTCCAGAGTGCTCAATCAGGGTGTGAGAGCGTAAAGAATATATATATAAGATATATATACTTATATAATTAAGATATATATATAATTAACACATCTATAATTATCATATATCTATATATCAATAATTAATATACACATATAAATATATATGTATATATAATTAATATATATATATATATACAAAATATAAATGTATATATAATTAGTATATATTTATATAATTAAGATATATATATATAATTAATAAACATATATATAAATATGAATACATATAATATATGTGCGTTTGTGTGTGTGTGTGTATATTTATGTATATATATGTAATTAAGAGAGTTAGGAGTAAGGAATATATATGTATATGTGTATATAGGCATGGTTAATATATATATATATATATATATATATATATATATAATAACTAACTAGACTCCGTATGTTTTACTCCGTAAGTTTACACTAATCTAAACCTTCGAAAAAATGTTAACAAACAGAACGTAAATCCGTTAGAATCCGGCGTACTAAGTCGTCGGATAAAGGGGGAGAAAAAAAAGAACAAAATGTCAAGTATCCACAGTAAAGAAAAAAAAACCCCAACGGAACCTAAACACTAGAAAAAGTGATCAATACGAAAGTACGAAAATACAATAGTAGAGCAAAAACACGAAAAAATCTCAATTGAGCCACAACCTACCGCGGTTTCACACTACGTATCGTCAGGGATTAATGTTTTGAGGCCTCATTCCCTGACGATCCGTAGTGTGAAACTACGGTAGTTTGTGGCTCACTTTAGATTTTTTCGTGTATATATATATAATTAGTATATACCTATGTATCTATAATTATGACATATATATATATATATATATATATATATATATATATAATTTATATAATTAATATACAATGTTCTTTATTATCCATAGATTTTTTTGGGCATATCTCTATCTCTCTGTCTCATTCTTTGCCTTTTTATATCTCCGTGTACATCTCTGTATTTCGTATTGTGTACACCTCTTTTGATTATCTAAACCTTTTTTCTCTTCCTTTCTCTTTCTATATTTTTCTCTTTCTGTCTCCATCCCTCCCCACTGTTTCTATCTATCTATATTTCAATGTCACTTAGTCTCTTATTCTGTTACACTCTCTTTATTATATATATTTTTTGGCTTCTCTCTCTCTCTCTCTCTCTCTCTCTCTCTCTCTCTCTCCCTCTCTCTCTCTCTCTTATTCTGTACTTCTGTCCTTCTTTTTTCACACATTTTCACCTTTTAATCTCTCCGTTTCATTCTTCTTGTTTTTATACTTTACTCCTACTTCTCTCTCTATCTTTCTCTCTTTCTCTCTCCGTCTCTCTCCCTCTCTGTCTCTGTCTCTCTCTATTATCTCTCTCTCTTTCTCTCTCTCTCACTCTCTGTCTCTCTCTCTCTCTCTCTATATATATATATATCAATTTGGCTTCTTTTTTCTCAAACTCTGACTTACGCAACTTTTGAAGATAGTGCATACCAAATGATAGCTTAGGCTAGTTGATTTTACGATATATTGCACCCTTTTTGTTTATTAGATAGATAGATAGATAGATAGATAGATAGATAGATAGATCATTATCGAAGTCAATTCTGTGTTCTGCAACTTCTAACTCGTGGTAGGAGTCCTGATAATTAAATAATTATTTCTCTCGTCATCTATCGGGCATTGGCATAAATTCTGTTCACCTTGATATACATTAAATTATATCATTTACGTATGTCAATAAAACAGTTACATATATATATTTATAACTATGTAATTTGACGTATATTAATTATTATATATGATTATTTATCTATCTACTTAACTATGTATGAAATGTTGTATGTATCTACTAATCAAATAAACCAACAGTGTGTAATATCTTGTGAATATCAACTATCACAAGCCAACTGTTGGTGTTCACTACCTTCAAAGGATGCATAAATCAGAATTTTAGCGTGAAAAAAAGGAGCCAAACCTCTTATATATATATATATATATATATATATATAGCCAGAGAGAGAGAAAGGAGGGAGGAGGATCGCAATATATATATATATATATATATATATATATATATATATATATATAACAGTCAAAACAGAAGAAAACCGTTGAAATATCTATGTTCGAAGAACTCTTAGCACGCGACCACTAAGATGGGTTTATGCGGGGTTACATTGGGGAAATTGTCTGATGGTGAATACCGGAAAATTTAATGAAGCATTTGATGAATGTATGTTAAGAATTATATATATAATTCATGACTTACATTTTTCGAATATATGTATTCATTTGAGGGGCCGTCGATGGTTGTGCTTCTTCGAAGTCACAAGTCATCTGGACCGAGGTTTTGAGTGTCTCCGTCTTGTTCTGATTCTTGTGTTCAGACCGGATAACGCGCTCTCTTTTTGAACAAACACGAGTGTGCCTGAGCAAAAGATTTACTAGCTGCCCTGGTAGACAGGTATCCTCGAATACAAGTGGCCAGCCATTAGGAGAGAATGTCAGGGTCGTAAAGACCGAGAAGATAATCTAAAAGATTTGATCCAATTAATATAAATTATAAATCAGATTAAAATAGAGATCTCGATGAATATTAAACACAGCATTATAAAATATTGAGAGGAAAGCTCAACGCATATTTGGACGGTTATAAATCGAGATTTCTTTCGACAATATAAACTTACTTACGTTGTCTTGTTAAGACCGTTGCAAAATAAAATCTGAAAATAAAATCATACATATATATATATATATATATTACAGAAAATCCAGATGTGTAATAACCGACATATTGAAATTATTTGTTTAAACGTTATTTTTAATCGATATTCTCATTTGAGTATATATTCTGTTTTTAATCAAACAGTATATTTATTTCTACCGGCCTGATTATTTGCGATAATCTTCGAGATTTTCCGTACATTGTCAGTTTACATTTGTTGGCATTACGATATATTTCGGAGCAGAGATGGTTATTTGCGTAGAATCGAAAATCGTGTTATATAGACTTGATTTGACTTCGATTAGACTATGGCATCATTCGTGATCGAGTGGTCTAAGACGCGCCAGATCAATTGGTGGCTTCCCCTATGTTGGTAGGGGTCGTAGGTTAGAATCCTGCCGAATAACACGCATCTTCGCAACAAAATTTATCGTAAATAATCAGGCTCGTAAAAATAAATATACTGTTTGATTAAAAACAGAACATCAACTCAAATATGAGTATCGATTAAAAACAATGTTCAAACAAATAATTTTCATATATATATATATATATATATATATATATATATATGTGTGTGTGTGTGTGTGTGTGTGTCGATAAGAATTTAATGTTTTGAGGCTAGTTCAAAATTGAAAATTTTTCGTTTATATTTTTACTTGGTGGTTGGTTCCTTTTCAGTTTTTTCCCCTATTTCTTAATACAAACTTACTTATGTTGTCTTGTTAAGACCGTTAAAAAATAAAATCATATATATATATTAGTCATCCACATACAAGCCTGTTTCGCTGTATCACAGCTCATCAGTGTGGCTAGACGCATCCACTCGCCTCTGGCCGGGATCGAAACTCGACCAATTTGGTGTCAGTCGGGGCGGGGGGGTCTCTACTTCCTAAGCCATCGACGCATGGTATCAGAGAAGGGAAATTTTAACGTGTTGTATATCAGCAGTGTTTACACACGCCAGTTCCCGAGAGAACTCAATTCATTTCTGAAGAGTCACGCATATAGCTGAAGTGGAAATCTTTTTTAAAATTTTCTTCTCCAGAGAGCTCAATCGTATATATATATATATATATATGTATATATATATATATATATATATATATATATATATATATATATATATATTACGGAAAATCCAGATGTTTAATAACCGACATATTGAAATTATTTGTTTAAACATTATTTTTAATCGATACTCTCATTTGAGTATATATTCTGTTTTTAATCAAACAGTATATTTATGTATGTCGATAAGAATTTAATGTTTTGAGGCTAGTTCAAAATTGAAAATTGTTCGCTTATATTTTTACTTGGTGGTTGGTTCCTTTTCAATTTTCTTTTTCCTCTGCTGAGAATGGCAGTCGGCCGACAAGAACCACTGTCATTATTTTTGGTAATTTTTAAAAACTTTTGTCTAGTCTTACAGTGCTTTTCTAACCCCATTTTTGCTGCTACATTAATTAATGGTAAGATATAAACTCACATAGAAAGGAAGAAAAAAAGAAACATATTAAGAGTGGAATCGAGTAAAGAATCATTCTCAAAAAATGCTGAGAGCTATTCTGAAGCAGTTGATAAAACCCCAGAGATATCAGGATGACTAAATCCTCATAAATTTCACTTCGCGCCTACTTAAATGCCTTCATTCTTTCTACAACGCAAGTTGCAATCTTTTGCAATCCATTAACGAATATTAGTTCACATCTCCGCGGAAAAGAGCATTGTTCTTTATAACGGACTGGCTATCGCATAAAATTGACAGAGAGCTGGACATTCCAACTCCGAGGAGGCATATCGCCATTGCAATGTAGTGGAGGATTATTTGTTGTTCTTAGGTGGGGGCAAGAAAAAGCTGCAGAGACCGCGCAAGTTTTGGCTCTGTTCACACGAACGCAAGCAAGAAACCAGACTGAAATCGATGTTTACTTACTGCAACTCCCTCTCCCTCTCCCTCTCTCTCTCTCTCTCTCTCTCTCTCTATTTATATATATATATATATATATATTTATATATGCATATATATATTCTTTTTTCTCTATTTCTTGTTAAATAAGATAGTTTTTACTAACTGCAACTCCCTCTCCCCCCCTCTCTCTCTCTCACTCTCTCTCTCTATATATATGTATATATATATATATATATATATTTCTTCTTTTTTCTCTCTTTCTTGTTAAATAAGATGATAGTTTTTACTAACTGCAACTACCTTTCTCTCTCTCTCTCTCACTCTCTCTCTCTCTCTCTCTTATATATATATATATATATATATATATATAAATCACACGTCTCTGTCATAGTAAAATTAATAATTAATAAACACTAACAAGCATTACAAATTAGAATTTCTACCATTTAAATATACGCAACCACAAAAAATAATAAAACAAGCCAATAACCGACTTTAAAACAAAAAATGACAATACATACTTAAATAAAATAATAGCAATTCTTACCTACCATAGTTTCACACAGAACCCATCAAAAGTAAATATGTTCGTACGAGAATTCGACAACTATTCGCGCGTTGACGTTGACATCACTACAAACCATTCGAATACACCAACCGAATGAGTATGTATGTTTGCAGCGGCACACATATACATATATATACCGAACCCCTCACGATTCGCATGTGTATGTTTATGCAAGCCTCAGTGACCGAACGCGCGTGCGTGTGTGTGTGTGTGTGTCCTTGCGCGCGTTGATGGGTGTACAAATGTATATATATATATATGTCTGCGTCTGTCGTGACGACAGATTTCCCCCACTTCCACAAAAATACACGAATATAACCAATTTTTTAAAAATTTAATCAGTTTGTCTGACGATCGCAAAAGCGTGAAACCCAGGGTTACAAACTCACACCTATCTATATGAATATGTCTGCTCTATCACTGATATTGAGCGCTTTTAAATAAGTACCACGCATATATAATATGTAAACAATATAATATATATAACAAATTGCATATATATATATATATATATATATATATATATATATATATATATATTCTTTTTTCTCTCTTCCTTGTTAAATAAGATGACAGTTGTATACATAGACAGACAAATAGGTAGAGGGATACAGTCATATATATATACAGGGTACCCATAAAGTTCGTATCCACTTTAAAAAAAAATTATAACTTTATTTGTATTTGCGATAGAAATACTTTGTAAAAAGGATTAGAAAGAAGTAAATCTATATTTTTGAAGCCTTTATTGAAATTTTATTTAAGTTTCCACATGTCCTCCATCATTAGCAATACAAAGGGTAATACGATTTTGCAGATCACGGAAAACATTTGCTAACTGGTTTACAGTAATGCCTGAACTCACATCTTCTAATGGCTTTCAAATCTTCTAATGAACTAGGTTTGGTTGAATACACAATTGTTTTTACATGTTTTCATAAAAAAATATAATAAAGTCAAACCTGGCGAATATGGAGGCCAATAAAATGGTGCACCCCTTCCTATCAATCTGTTAGGAAATTCCTGATTGAGAAACTCTCTAACACGCAGAGAGATCCATCTTGTTGAAATATTAAACTTTATAATATTTTTACAGATTATTTCTATCACAAATACAAAGAGAGTTATAAATTTTTTAAAGCGCACGCGAACTTTATGGACACCCTATACATATATATATATATATATATATATATATATATATATATATATATTATGTTTTAGAACATGTACATTATTTTTTAATATAGGTCCTCTACAATCATATGTTTGTTTCAACGTTGTGTGCCCAACGTTCCTCGGGAGGTAAAAGCACAACTGAATTCGTCTGCTCCCTATATTTGGTTCATTGTTGTTGTGGGAGGTTGGTTGGGGTTATTGATAATGAAGAGAATGTGTCTTGTGTTGTCTGTTAGAGTTTTGAAGAGCCTGGTGTGTAAGTGCTAAATTGTTGATTAATGGTATAATCTTTGGGAATGTACGTTTTTATCGGTCGGGTATATCTTTTGGTTAGAATTTCGCAGAGATTGGAGTGTGGAGGGGTTTGATTACTTGGTCAGTTTTGTGTGTTTGCGTGGGGTTTTTGTGTGTGTGATTGGGAACTTATCTTGCTTGTTGACCTTAAGAATTTTTAGGCGTCTTTCTTAGCTAGTGTTTGATTTATTTGTGTCTGTTGTTACCAGACAAATTTTATTTATTCTCTTTCATTTAGTGTCGAGGCTGTTTTTCTTAAGGCTCCTTAGATAGACGTGATAGGGGTGGGGTGTTTTTTCTTTTTAATTTTTAATTTTTCAGTACGGCATATTTTGTATTTTATTTTTGTTCTCGGATATATATATATATATATATATATATATATATATATATATATATATATATTGGACGCTCCAGCCGTTTTCCACGTGTGACGGGAAAGTAGTTCAGTTGAGGACCAACAGCCAATATTAATCGCACATATGACTTGATTATAGGGGTGAAGTCTTGTGTCGAAACAGGCACACTTTTTGGAAGAGCCGAATAAAAATAACTGCTGCCACGAAGTCCCCAAACAATCTTCCGCAGGTTTTGAATTCAGAATTGTCTTTCTCCTGGATA
Organism: Ascarosepion bandense; assembly: GCA_037127315.1. Taxonomy (NCBI): domain Eukaryota; kingdom Metazoa; phylum Mollusca; class Cephalopoda; order Sepiida; family Sepiidae; genus Ascarosepion; species Ascarosepion bandense. The sequence goes on from JBBBDQ010001215.1 coordinate 4,457,753, forward strand.
GGTTGCACCACAACGCTATATAACATTTTGTGCTGTTATTTACCCATAGCTGGGAGATGGAGAGGAGAGGGATTGGTACTTTTCAAGAGGGTCAGTCAGTCAAGTGCCATACGTGATACACGCTAGGGCGATCATGTCTCGAAAGAGACATGACTGACTGGGCAGAAGATTATCCCGCAATTTGTTACCATTACTTTCTGCGGTAGACTGGTTGTCAGTCAAGGCTATAGAATCCAATCTGTCCTATTTTGAACTATAGGGAAGAGACAGATTAATACCTTTTCCAAGAGTATTTGTGTGTAAGTGAATGAAATGTATTCAACTGGAATTCGAACTCGGCTCCCCGATTTCTCATTCCGAGCCGATATCCTCCATTCAAAAGGGCATTTGCAGAAAAATGAATGTAATGAAATCGAGTAGATTTCGAACGCAGCTCTCTGATTCTAGTTGGGAAACCAGGAAAACGTTTTAGTTTGTTTTTGTTGTTGTTATTATTATTACTAGCATCATAGCTCAGCGTTGCCCGTGCAACTCAGAACACTTCTAATGAGATGATTAATGCAGCGTGTTGCGATTTCCGACCGCTTGTAGTCGCCGCCTCACTTTAAAACTCAGTTATATGAAAAAATAATTATATAAAAAATTGTTGTTTAGAAATTGTTAAAAAATTCCATTAAAAAATCTACTTTCTTTTGTTTTGCGTAAACGTGAGTTGATGTTTTGTGTGACATTGTAAACAACATTGCGTTTGTTTTTGTTTCAAAATTACGGGGTAAAATATTGACATTTTTTGTTGACTAAATGAATTTCAGAAATTTTCGAAGAATATTTAAAAATGTAGACATTTAATTTTAGAAGAAAACGTTACATTAATGCCACACGAATTACAGACAGTTGATTTCCTGCATGAAATATTTAGCGAAAAAAACTTTTTTTTTTTAATTTTATTTTCTGAAGTATGAAATATTAAACCTGAAAAAAAAAATGACTTAAATAATTAAATTAACCATTGGCACTTTTTTTTACATATTTTGTTTTTGTTTGAAAAAACATTTTTTTTTTAATTTCTTTTGTTTCAAAATTACAGGGAAAAATATTGACATTTTTTGTTGACCAAATTAATTTTTATAACGTCGGAATAAACATTAAATATAAAAGCTCATTTTTTTTAGTCGCGTTTGACGCGTGTAATTTGATTTCTGTGTCGTAATCTAGCAACCATCTTAGATCTTAGATGTTTTACGTAGCAAATATAAACAATCGGCTCTATTGGCCAAAAGTGCGAAAGGGAAAACTGCTGAACTTAAACTCAAAAAGTATATGTCGACCTGGCTTTTCTTTATATATGTGTCCCTAGAAAGTTTGAATGGCGTAGCTTTAAAAATGTAGGCGTGCATAGATTACAGTCACACACAGACTCACAGATTGCCTTCTATATATACAGATTATTATTATTATTATTATTATTTTTATTATTCCTTTGATTCTGCTGTAAACTTAGTTCCTTCCGGGTCCCAATCAGAGACGTAAGGTCAGAAATATCCTCATGACAGTAACCATTTATGTAAGAAAAAGAAAAAAAAACTACCTAAGGTCACGTACAGTTTATATAGATAAAGCCATTACTAAGGAGTAAGCTGTACCTTTCTGTATTTCTTTAAGGTTGGTCTATCAGAGAACCCGTCAACGAATCTATGAGAAACTTTTCTAATTGAACTCAGGCCCCAACTGCAACTGGAATTAGAGTTTTGAGATATCCAGTATTTACAATATTCGGACTATTGTCCTAATTATAAGTCACAAAACTTCAGTTGTTCTTGTCCTTAAGGACACATGGCCGACTGGATATAGACGTTGGTTAGTTCTTGTAACTTGAGCCAAAGTGTTATGATTTCAATACTGGTAACTTTCAGGGTTAGACGGAGATAACTCATGACTGCCACAATTATTGATGTCGCCACATTTTTTAGCTTTCCCTTTCAAGATTCTTATATTTTGATAGTTTTTGAAGATCCTCAAAAATTCATTACAATCTTAGATGCTGCCATATCAATAGCACATTTTTTTCCGGTTTTTGATTGCAATTTCTGGGCGATTAGCTTTCATTGTTCTGTCTGTGTGTATTGTAAAGTCCCATAAAATTGTTAAAATTCTTAACTCTGTAGCCAGGTTTTGGTGATCTTCATATCAGCTTCTAGGACTTTCTTCCCGTAAAAGTTTTTTTACCGTACAGATATTGACCCACTCGACCATGCCGAATTTTATGTTCAGTGAACGCAAATACTGATTTTCCTTCTGTCACGCTCATGGAGAGAAAATAGCAAGCCAGCGTCGACTCAGTCCATTAAAGAGATAATAGCGAGGCAGCTTCGACTCATTACAACCAGTTATCAAACTGTAGTGCCGCGTGTTTTCTCTTTAACAGCGCCTTGTTATTTTACTTTTTGCAAGATTTATGTCGCCGAGTATTGAAGAATTTGCGCTCTCACACTCTGATTGAGCACTCTGGCAGAATGGTAGACTTTGAAAAAGCAGTAGCTACTCTAGCATCTATGCATCGCTCATTCAGTAATGAATTAGAGTACTCTGGCTATTGGCGCATGATACATCATACGCTAAAAGTCTGCTTCGTTCTACTGAGCGCCCATAGCTCATGGGTAGAGTCGCCGACTGACGCCAATGCGGTTGGGTTTCAATCCTGGGTTAAAAAGCAATCGGATGTCTAACTGTACCGATGAGCTGTGATACAGCTAAACAAAACTGTCTGCGGATGACTATATATATATATATATATATATATATATATGTATATGTATGTGTGTGTATGTATATATATATACATATATGTGTGTGTGTGTGTGTGTGTAAAAAAATGAGAAGTCTTGTACATTTTGTTTAAAGTGTAGATTTTTTATTATTATTAATATAATTTATTTTTTGTATAATACATTCATTCAGTTAAGTGTCATACGTGATACACAATTTGGGCGATCATGTCTCGAAAGATTATCCCGCAGTAGGTTGTCAATGCTTTCTGCAGTAGACTGGTTGCCAGCCAAGGCTATAGAACGCAGTCTGTCCTATTATTTGACTTACAGCTAAAGAGGGAAGGAAGAGATTTATTATATTATTAAGTAGTAATAAGTGGGGGATCAGTTTATTACTTCATAACAATATAAAACTTATCCCATACTTGATGCCCAGTAGAAGCCTTAATCATGTTTTCAACTATTATATTTAGTCAGTCAGTTAAGTGCCATACGTGATACACGCTTTGGGCGATCATGATTCAAAAGAGACATGACTGACTGGGCAGAAGATTATCCCGCAGTAGCTTGCCATTGCTTTCTGCGGTAGACTGGTTGCCAACAAAGGCTATAGAACCCAATCTGTTCTATTATTTAACCCATAACTGGAGGTAAGAGACGGATTAATAACTTTCCCAAGGGTATTTGTGCGTAAGTGAATGCAAAGAATTCAACTGGAATTCGAACTTGGAACCCCGATCTGTTGTACCGAGTCGATATCCACTGCTTCACAACGTGTCGCTAAACGTGTTTTGAGTCCAAAATTGATTCTCTTCAGATCAATAAATTCCTGACTTTACATATCGAGATCCGTTTGTCTTTCTGACGTCTAAAAACACCGTGTATATATAGATAAGGGGTCGGTGAACAGATCTAACGGTTCATATGCGGGCGTATTCTTTTTTCTAGGTATAATGACTTGTTAAATTATAAGTTTTAAGAATCGTTGACTTTTCATTGGCCAGAAAATATATTTCACGATGATTCGCAAAATTTGCTTTTGTCTCTTTATTCTATTTTTCAGCAGTTCTGCGTGTGTGCAATTTTCCATTTTAATGATATGAAATATGACACGGGTCATCAAGTTCCGTTTGTTGTTTTTAGCCCAATCGGAATCCAGAATTATTATTTTTTGCAATGACTCACAAAATTTGTTCTTTTTTTTCTTCAAAATGTTTTTAGCAATTTGATATGTAATTTTAGCCGGCCTTGTTATTTCATACGTATAGTATTTTTTTTTTTATCTGAGCGTTTGAATTTAGTGTGTGCGTGTGTTTGTTAATTTTTTCATGTTGTTTGATAAAGGGAATTTTTGTATTTTTAAAAAAAATATTTCTTCTTGCATCATGAGCGTGTCATAGTTTGCATTTTGTTAGACAGGCATTATTTGTAATTTTTCTTAATAAGTGTTGGAAAACGTACAATTTCCTGTTATTTAATGTTACTTCTGCGCAGGGCTACTCTTTTATTCAGACCTTGTGTCGCCCCCACGTACATTTTTGCGCATTGACCGCATTTCAGAGCATAAATTACGTTTTTAGAGTTGCAGCACAAATTTGTTTTTATTTCAAATGTAGATGTGTTTTCGAATTTGAATTTGTTTCATTCTATTATTATGTTGCAAGTCCCACACTTTTTCTTCTTACATTTTGTGACCCCCCCCCCCCATCCCCTGTGTTGTCTGTTGCTCGAATTTTGATGAGGTTAATATGTTTTTTTTTAAATTTTGGGGTTAGCGTTTGCTTTTAATTATATTTATATGTAGCCATTATTTTAGACGGCATAACAGTATAAATATTTTGCCCTCATTTTTGACGGCATTATATATAAGTGACAATAGTTATTGTCAATTATGCTATTTGCGAAAATAGAGGTTTCTTTTAAGAAGATTTTTTATCATTAACCTTCACTAATTTAAGATATAATTTTGCCACAGTTGGTCATTCCTTCTTCTTCTTTATGTGACGTGTCCTTTCAAAACGAAGGCTGTCATGGCTCACCATAATTTTCCTGTCGTTAGTAGCCCTTAAATAATTTTAATTATTTCTTTTTTCTTCTAAACCTTGTACGTCTGTCTCATCTATCTATCTATCTATCTATCTATCTATCTATCTATCTATCTATCTATCTCAGGCTGTTTCTTTCTATCTATCTATCTATCTATCTATCTATCTCAGGCTGTTTCTTTCTATCTATCTATCTATCTATCTATCTATCTCAGGCTGTTTCTTTCTATCTATCTATCTATCTATCTATCTATCTATCTATCTATCAAATGAACCAACAGAGTGTAATATCTCGTAAAATCAACTAGCCTAAGCTATCACTAGGTGTGGACTATCTTCAGAAGTTGCGTAAGACAGACTTTGAGAGAAAAGAAGCCAAATAAATAATATATATATATATATATATATATATATATATATATATATATACAAAAATCTAAAGTGAGCCAAAACCTACCGCGGATCGTCAGGGCAAAGGCTCTGACGATCCGTAGTGTGAAACCGCGGTAGGTTTTGGCTCACTTTAGATTTTTGTGTGTCTTTGCTCTACTTTTGTATATTTTCTTTTGTACTTTGTATCGAGCACTTTTTCTTGTGGTTGGTTCCGTTTGGGGTTTTTTCTTTACTGCGGTGTATTGAATGTTTTGTTCTTGTTTCCGCGGGTTTCTTTTTTTCTCCCCATTTATCCGAGGCCTTAGTGCACCGGATTGTAACGGAATTAGGTTCTGTTTGTTAGTGGTTTTTTTGAAGGCTTATTTTAGTATAAATTTACGGCCTACATACTTACAGAGTCTATTTAGTTATTATTTTTATATATATATATATATATATATATATATATATATATTCTAAACATATACTGTTAAATATAAGAGACAATGAATGTTTATTATGTCTAATCATGAGCCGTTCTAAACGTCGTATTTTGGCCTTAATTTCAGTTGAAAATAAAGACAAAAATTCTCCAACATTTGGATAATTTGTTATTAAGTTGCTTCGAAGCTTTCGGCTCACATGGGCCATCTTCAGAGAGTTTATCAAGATGGTAACAGAATAACATCCACAATCAGCGACGATTTTTCTTGTGTTGACATAAAATATTATTATTAATATTATGATTAAACATAATAGACATTCATATATATATATATATATATATATATATATATATATATATATATATATATAAGTTATAAACTGAAAACACAAAAAACTCCACAATATTATAATTTTTGCTTTTTTCTCTTCAATAAATACAAACTCTAACTCATCGTTTTTGTTATTTTTAATGTACTTTTTCTTCCGGAATTGTTGTTCTATTTGTAAATAAAGACAACAGAATATATCATGAAGCCATTAATTTTGAAAGAACATAATTTAATATGGATGTAAGCATTTTATACATAACATAAAAAAGCACTGAGATTACATTTTATACTTTTTGGTAGACAGTTTCATTTTTTTTTTTTCCAATTTTAGAACTTGATAACGTATACGAATTCTTTGTAACGAATACGAATTCTTTGAAACGAATACACATTCTTAGTAATGAATACGAATTCCTTGTAACGAATACGATTGTAACGATGCACACCATTTCGGGGATCATTTGTCATTTCGCGTTTTGCATTACGTCTTGAAAATTTCCCAGCCTTGGTTGATACGATTTTCTAGTTGATATAATCATAAAAGGAATAGCTTTAAAAAAAATAGTTTTTTTTTTATCTTTCAAAAGTCGACTTTAAGAAAAAACCTACTCTGCTTAACTTTCACAACAGACCTGAAGTGGAATGAATATATAGCATCCATAGCGAAATTCGCTGCTAAGAAAGTCGGTTCTCTGTGTAGGGCCAGGAAGTTTTTTCCCGTCTGAAACAATCCTGCACATATATAAAAATATACCATCCGTCCGTGCATCGAACACTGCTGTCGTATCTGGTCGGGTGCTCCTGCTATCCACCTAGATGTCCTTGACAAAATCCAACGGAGAATCTGCAATGTGACAGATCCCAACTTAGCAGCTCAAATACAGTCACTTTCTCACCGGCACGATGTGGTTTCCCTTTGTCTCTTCTACAAATACTTTCACGGCTTCTGCTCCGATTAACTTAGCTCACTGGTGCCCCCTATATATAAATTTACTCGAGCCACAAGATTAGCAACTAGGTCGAACCCTTTTTACAGTTAAACCAATAAAATGTAAACGCAAATTCTACTCAATTAGCTTCTTTTCTTGCATTGCGGAATTCCCTTCCATTTATTTGCTTTTCCGACAGCTATAATCTCCAAGAATTTAAATGTAAAGTCAGTAGTCATCTCCTATCTCACTACCCTGCATCCTCTCTCTTATGCTCCTTTTTCCGGCCACTCCACTCTCATCAGTATTCTCATCGTTCTCTTACCCGCTTCCTGACACCCCATATAACCTGTCACTCTTTCTCATAACATTCTTCCTATATAACTCCCTGCAAAACAGTGTCAGCAAAATGCTTTGCTTGGAGCGATATGATTATATTAAAAAAAAAATCAACTTATTTGTTAGCAAAGAAGAGTGCTAAAGTTAAAGTAAAAAATATACCCGACGTGTTATTTGCGAAATAGAGGTCTCTTGTAAAAAGATTATTTTATCTTTACCTTTCACTAATTTAAATAATTTTGCCACGGATGGCCACTCCTTCTTTTTCTTGATGTCACGTGTCTTTCAAAGCGAAGGCCATCATAGCTCTCCACAATTTTCCTGTCGTTCGTAACCCTTAAATGATTTTAATTTTATTTTTCTTCTAAACCTTGTACCTACGTCCTTTTATTAAAGTTTACTAAGTACCTTATGCGTTGTTTTTCTTGATTTCCATCTCTCCTGTGAGTATCTAGCCTTTTTTATTTATTGTGCACCCTATCACACTCCAGACAATACATCAATTTTCAGTGCTGAAGCTACAGCCATAAACTTAGCTTTAGACCTCATCCTCGAACTTAACCTCAACAAATATATAATATTTCCAGGCTCATTATCAGTGCTAATGGCACTAAAAAACAAAAATTTAAATAACCCTCTGATCAACAATCTCCTACAAAGAATTAACCTCATCACCCTAAACAAAAACATTATTTTATGCTGGATTCCCAGCCACATTGGTCTCACAGGAAACAAAAAAGTAGACATAACAGCTAAAAGATCATTAAACATCAACATTAGTGATATAAAAGTACCCCACACAGATTACAAATCTCTAATCAACAACTTTATTACGACCAAATGGCAAAAATAACAAACTTTACAAAATTAAACCCATCCTCAAAGAATGGATAGAAGTTAAATTTTTCAATAGTAAAATGTCAAGAAGCGAAGAAGTAGTAATGACTAGACTTCAAATAGGCCACACCGCTGTCACCCATTCACGCCTACTAAAAGGTGAGGAGGCACCAATTTGCATTTCATGTCAGGAGCTCTACACAATGAAACATATATTAACAAGCTGCATAGATCTTGAACAAATGCGATTAAGATACTATCAATAAAACAATCTGAAAGACATCTTCAACAAAGCTGACTCAAATGACCTTTTAGAAGCAACAAAATTATATAACAAAATATAGTTGCAAAAGAAGATAGCATATAAGCCATCACACATCAAATCCCAACACTTCTACTTATATCTCGATAACAATACTAAAAAAAGCTCAACAAGCAGTAAACAAAAACCAAACAAATTCTTCAGCATTAAATGACCCAAAAGAGTAGGTATGCTGGTAAAACACACAACTAAACTAAACTAAACTAAACCTAGAAATTTCAACTGTCACTTCCTGGTGTTAAGTATTAAGACCTTGAATAAGTTCTCGTTCATTTTTCATGAAAAGTAATGTTTTCTTGACAACAATTAATAAGAAATATGTCACTGAAAGTATTGTACATTGCTAGACACTCCTTTTTTTTCCATGTTTCTGGCAGCGTTTGAATTCCACGTCGGGAAAGCGACTCGTCTGTTGAGGCTAATCACGAGTTAACCCATTTCTTGGCATATTCCTAAGAATGTAAGTGCTGCTCAGCCAAACCATGAATAAGGCGGGTGGAGTAGGACTTTCCATTTAAGCTTATCCAGATAGGTTTTTACTCGTTTGGCAACATGTGGCCTAGCGTTGTCATGTTATCTTGTTTCTGCTTGTAAAGCGGTCGTTTTTTCTTCAATGCTCGGCTCAAACGCACCAGTTGTAGTCGATGACTACACCCAGATGATCTCAGCAAATACGGAGTAGAAGCTTCGAACCAGGGATATTCGGCTTTGCCACCGATATTGATGCATCACCGGGCTTACCCCAAAATATTCTACGCTTAGGGTTATTGTAGTGTGTCCACTTTTCATTTTCCGGTCACAGTCAGTCAGTTAAGTGTCATACATGATACAGGCTTTGGGCGATCATGTCCGGAAAGAGACATGACTGACTGGGCAGAAGATTATCCCGTAGTAGTTTGCCATTGTTTTCTGCGGTAGACTGATTGCCAGCCAAGGCTATAGAACACAATCTGTCCTGTTATTGAATCCATAACTGGAGGGAAGAGAGACGGATTAATACTGTTTCCAAGGGTATTTATGTGTAAGTGAATGCCATGCATTCAACTGAAATTCGAACTCGGCTCCCCGTTTTGTTGTTCCGAGTCGATATCTATTGCACCACAACGCACATCCGCCCGATCACATTACGATGCTAAAAACCTTTCTGTTTATATCGTTGAAGCAGTTGTTCACATATGACAAGACACCGTTCGACGTCTCTCGGTTTCAACTAGTACGGCACTCAATTCTTTTGCTTTTGAATCATTCTTAATGCATTCAAACGCTTCAAAACTGTTGTCATTAACTCTTAATGATTCTGCAAGTTCAGATTTCACCTGACATGAGTCTTCATGAAGTAATGCTTCCAATTCTTCATCTTCAAAATTTTTTCGGTGCGCCAGAGCGTTCTTTATCTTCAATATCAAAACCATTTTATATTTGAAACAGCTGAAATGTGCTTCTACAGAAAGATGCTGCGTATATCGTGGACCAAGCATGCGAGCAATGATGAGGTTTTGGAAAGGATGGAAACAAAAAGAAAATTAATATTGAGCATCAGGAAGAGACAACTAAAGTTCATGCAATAAGGAAGGAGGGCTTGGAGAGCTTGATACTAATAGGCCAGATAGAAGGAAGGAGAGACAGAGGAAAGCAGTGATAAGATATCTGAAGGGCCTGACCAGGTGTATGACAGAACTGGTGTTACAGGAGAAAGTGTGCTAATAGCCACCAAGAATAGGGACACGTGGAAGGCCATGATCGCCTACGTCCTGAAAGGACAAGGTACATAGACGAAGAAACCAATCTCTGCATGTTGTTTCCGACAGAGCATGGTCGCCGTAAGTTTCAACAAGAATTCTGTGCGTTTCAGTTGCAGATTTCTTTTGAATAACGTAGTGCAGTAAAATTCCCCGCAAATACACATTTTTGTCACGAAATTCGACATGTTTAACGCATGAAAAACAAAGTCGTTTACACTTCGGCGAAATGACATACACTGAATTTTAAGCTTTTTTTTTTATATATAGATGCGTTGCCATCTGAAACGACAAGCAGCAAGTTCTGAGAATGTCACACGCAGAAAAACAGCGAGACTTATTCAAGGTCCTAAAATAAGTGTCCTTTTTTGTTTTCATTTTCGGTAAAAATCATTGTTGCTCAAATGCTATCCTCAGGATCCTTCTGTATAACTACATTTCTGTTGCTTCAAGTGTTTTTCTCATTTTTGAGTAGATTGTCAACATTCACTGCCATATAAAAAAACATATATCATGTAACAGTTCAGTACTCTTTGCTACTAACGAATTTTTTGTTTCCTAATACTCTTTTTAGCTTTTGGAATGTTTCTTTGACTATCCACTTCTAACTGGCACAGTTCCATATTATTCATTTAAACATTATTATTATTAAGAGTAGTATTATTATTAGTAGAAGCATTTACTTAGATTTATCTTGTATATACATTTCCTTCCGGGTGCCAACCAGAGAACTAAGATCGAAAATGGCATCATGACATTTTCGACTGTACATTTTTATAAATAAATAACATAATATCTTTTTACATTAATAAAGACATTCATAAAGTGTGTGAGATCTTATTTTGTGATCAGTGAAGAATGATTGAAGTGAAACGGAAAATAAAAGAATAAGAATATACTTCTTGGCGGAGAATGGCATTAAAAATGGTTCTGTTAATCTTTGAAATAGATTCTGAAAACAGTACTGACCAGGCATTTAGTCGATTAACTTCGGCACCGAACATGTGATCAACGACGAGGTTATGAAGAGGATGGAAACGAAAGGGAAAACTGGTACTTAACATCAAGAAAAAACACCTGAAGTTTTCTGAGATATGTAATGAGGAATGAGGGCTTAGAGAATATGATGTCCACGAGACGGATAGAGGAAAAGAGAGACAGGGGAAAGCAACGCGTAACGTACTTGATTGGCTTGAGCAAATGGATGGCAGAGTAAAGTTTGGGAAGGGCAACAAGAGAAAGGGTGTTACTAACTGCAAGAAATCGGAAGACGTGGAAAGCCATGACCGCCTACGTCCTAAAGGGCCACGGCACATAAAAGAAGAAATAAATCTAAAAGACATGCCTGTGTAACTAATCAGTATTGTGAAGAGGTGAATTCATAACTAACCAGGATTTGATAAACAAATAAGAAATTATAATGTGTATATAAAGTGGGGGATCAATTCTATATTATAGTCATGATATAAACGGATCCCTCACTTTGTGGCCACATTAGTTTCTATATATTTATTTTCTAGATTTATGGGCATGAGCAAATGAATGTTAGAGCAGGGTTTGGGAAGGATAACAAGAGAAAAGGTGTTAAGAGCTACAAGGGATAGGGAGATGTGGAAGGCCATGATCGCCCACGTCCTGAAGGGACAAGTCACATAGAAGAAGAAGAAGAAGAAGAAGAAGAAACAATACCAAGAAACAACTGATCATCTAGTTTCAGGATGTTCTGTACTTTCCTCAAATGAATATAAAATCATCACGATAGAGTCGGGCAATGTTTACACTGAACAATGTGCAAACTATGGAAAATACGGAAACAAACATTGGTATGAAATCCACCCAACACCCGTTACAAAAATAGAAGATGTCACTATTCTATGGGATTACACAGACAGAAAAATTAAGGCCAATAGACCGGACATTCTTGTCAAAAATCAACACGATAAAACTTGCCTACTAATTATACTAATTAAGCTCTATAATACTCATTATATTGAGCACTGTTTATAATAAAATAAATGCCAGAGCACTGAAAATATAAAAAAAAACCTTGAGTCCTCTTCACTTGGATATATATATATATATATATATATATATATATATATATATATATATATATACACACCCGTTTTGTGTAGACGCTCTGTTTATTAATTAAACTTTTAAGAAAAAAGCGGTAAGTTATATTTATTAACGTTTAATTAATAAAAACTATCGGATTAGTAAATAAAAAATCCATTACTTATACAGAGTGGGGCAGAGCAACTTGCTTATTTAAATTTGGCGCCCCTAAACGATGGTTGCTTCGAGGATAGTGGGGAGGGGCTTACTCGAGAGTGCGGGATTTAAAGTTTTTTCCAGCAAGACGGTGCCACGGCACACACGGCGCGTGTGCCAATAACAGTAGAACTTTCCAGGACACCTCATCTCTTAGAGGGGCGATCTGCATTGGCCATCACGGTCCCCTGATTTGTCACCCTGTAACTATTTTCTATGGGGCTACCTGAAGTCAATTGCTTACAATGATCATCCTAACACCCTGGATAACCTGAAGAACAACATTCGTCAAGTTGTCGCCAACATACCCACCGATATGCTGGAAAGAGTTAACCGAAACTTCAGAGTACAATTAACCCAGTGTATTGAGCAGAATGGATGCCATCTGAATGATATCATTTTTAAAGATTGTAAAACATAAAATTTAAATGTTGTAATTGATGCTGTTTAAAGAATTACATGTATATATGCATTACTTTTGTTTTACTTGTTATTCCAAATAAGCAAGTTGTTCTGCCCCACTATATATATATATATATATATATATATATATATATATATATATATATGCTAAAAAGTCTGCCTTCTTCTGCCGATCGGCCATAGCCCAGAGGTAGAATCGCCGACTGACGCCACTTCGGTCGGGTTTCAATCCTGGGTTAAAAGAAGTCGGTGTCTAACCGTACAGATGAGCTATGATACAGCGAAACAGATTTGTCTGCGAATGACTATATATATATATATATATATATAATATTGCTATGTGAATTAGTAAATATACATATGAGGGTATACACATTTATACTATTATTATTCCGGTGTGAATAAAATAGTGCTTAATGTAGTATGAACAGTACTATTTTATATATATTAGTAAATATATATATTGTCTTAGGTTGATTGCGCGACTTGGAGTTTCATGCGTTATGCGATCATCAGGTGCATATTACAAACTGTTTCAGGAAGAGTGATTTTGCAATTTGCACCTGATGATTGCATAACGCTTAAACTCCAAGTCGGGTCACGACGTAGGACAATATATATATATATATATATATATATTAGGTACGTGTCGTCAGTAATTACTCTGAGTAGGCAGCTTGTGAACTTTGTGCAGTAAATATAAAAAAAAAATATTTTGTACTTTATTCATAATAATCTGAGTAATCTTCATAATTATGTTAGAGGAGGTGTATATTGTGTCCCAGAAAAATGTACCTGCTAATCAATTTTTATTCAAGGTAAACATGACTACTTTGCCTACCTAGAAAGCACGTCTTGATATATACTACCGGCCATAATTATTAGTCCATCCCAGTTATTTTTTTTAAAGAAATAATGTATTTCATACTATTTTTAGTATTTATTGCCACGTAGATAATTCTAAATGAAAATAGAATTATTCTTTTGTTATTATTACTTTGCAAAATTTTACAAAGGATGGAAGTAAAGATGTACTCGTTCGAATCACCCTAAATTTTTTCATTCTTTCATTGATGAAACTGCAATATAGGTAATTATCAAATGTTTATAAATTCATTTGATGCACATGTTATTATGTAGTATTAACACAAGAACCATTGTATTTTCATTTACAATTATTCACTTGGCAATAAATGCTAAAAATAGTATGGAATACATCATCTTTTTAAAACACTGCGGTGGCATTATAATTATGACCGGTAGTGTGTGTGTGTGTGTGTGTGTGTGTATATATATATATATATATATATATATATATATATACAGCTATATTTTGAAGAATTAACGAATTTATTGGAGATCTGACATTTTAATACGTTATTTTTGTGGATACCCGTATTCAAAATAGACGTCCCATTTTTTATTTTAGCCTTCGTGTATTGCATCTTTCGACGAGAAATCTTAATAAAGAAAATGTGGGTTCTGACAGGGTCCGAATCTTTGCCTTCCTGGATATATATATATATATGTGTGTGTGTGTGTGTGTGTGTGTGTGTGGCGCACAGTGTGTGCTGTTGGTTATAAAACAGTGCTCGATGTAAGATGTTGAATACAGCAGAAGTAGGAGTTGCCTATTTTGTGAATGGATGCCATTACAGTGACAAAGAGTGATAGAAAAAAGATAAAAATATTACTTAGAGCAGCAATATGCAAAAAGTTGTGGAGAGCCATGATTGCCCAGATCCTGAATCGTTATAGCATAAGAGGGATGGTAAAATGTCAAAAGTTACTTAATGAGACAAAAGACCGGAAGTTGTGGAGAACTGTAATCGCCTAGAATGTTTAACACTCGCAAGACATTGAAGGTTAGTAGAGCAGAAGGAAATTGTGAGTATCCTACTTAACATGTTTGTATGAATGAATGGTAGAACAATGAGGGCTGGCAAATGGTGAAAAATTACTTAGAACTACAAAAGAAAGTTGTGGAGAGCCATGATCATACACATCTTCAAAAGATTTTGCATATAAAAGAAAATCGCATATTGCTTTCGTTGGCTTTGTTGCGGCTTCTATTATTCACTCTGTTATTGTTAGTAATGTTATTATCAGTTTTCTAAGGCGTTTACTGGTGTCGGTTGGAGCTATTAGAGTTGTTACAAGAGTGTTCATATTCAAGCTTCTTCGATTACAGACACCTCCATCAAAGGACATAAGTTGTTACTTAACATCGGTCAATCTGCGAGAATAGGACGAGCTCTAATGAGAAAATATGATACTTCCGTCAATTCCTCTTCTTTCTTTCTTTTTCCTCATTCCTCCTCCATTTTTTTTATTTTTTTATTTTTTACGAGTCTATTTTTCATCTGTATTATTTTCTGCATTCGGTGGTTTTTGTTTATGTTGTCTGTTAGCGAAGCGACCGGTTTGTCTGAAAACTCATTAATCTTTTAACATGTCTATTTAAAAGTCCAGGAAACTTTTGTAGGACAACAAAGACAATTAAATGCATTTGAAAATATAACAAAACTAGAACGTTTCTGCATCACGCCGACGCCTACAGAAAGCCTCACTGTATGTAATATTGTTGACGTTATCGCTAAAAGTTTCTGTCGAGACTTATAAACTTCACATTTTTTTTCATTTTCAGAAAAAAACCTGCTTCGCAATTTAATAATTTCTTTTAATTTAATTTTATAGAAATTCATGGTGGACAGCATTTTTTTCTTTTTTTGATAATTATTTTTTTAAATACCAGAAAAAATTCTTGGGATTTCTTACTCTTCAGGATGCAACATACAACTGGATAAATTTGTTTCTGGAGTCAAATCCAAATTTAAAACGTTTGTCCTTGTGATTGTTTTTTTTTTTCCGCTGACATGAAGTAGAAATATTGTATAGAATCAGTTGTAGGTCTGCTGCTAGAAAACTTGCTTCCCTACACAATTTTCTCAGCAAAATCTATCTTACAAATTTATAAGTCTATCATTCGTCCAGTTATTGAATATTGATGTCAAATCTGGTCTGGGGATTCTGATATGCATTTAGAAAGTCTTGCGAAACCTGAAAGAACCTTCAATATTATTAGTCCTGATCTGGCATCTCGTCTTCACATTCCTACCACCCTAACATAGATTCCCTGTGCCTTTTCTATCAGTCAGTTAAGTGCGATACGTAATACACGCTTTGGTGATCATGTCTCTTTTGAATGACTAGGCTATAGAATCCAATCTTTTCTGCTATTCAACCCATAGCTAAAGGGAGAACAGGTGAATTAATACCTTCCCTAAGGGTATTTGTGCGTAAGTGAATGAAACGAATTCTACTGGAATTCGAACTCTGCTCTCCGATTTCTGAATCCGATATCCATTACACCATAAAACACATCCACATCTTTTATATAATGTTCTATATTTTTACTTGTAACGATAAGTTATAACTCAGTTTTACGGATTTAAACGCAGTGCGAGATTGGCAACTCGGTCTCATCATTTTGAAACTGAAACGTTTGGCTGCAACCGTAAGTTCTATGTGCATGTGCTAAATTGACAGATTTATTTTACTTCTCAACAATTTGTAAGTTATTTAAAGCTGAATCATATTTTCCCCACAATTTCTTGGAGATAATAGTTTAATTGTTTAACCTATAGTCGAGAAAAGAGGCGGATTCATAGCTTTTTTAACGATATTTGTCAGTGAGCGAATTTAACAAATGCGACTGGAGTTTGAACTCGACTCTGCGGTTTCTCATTGCAAGTCGTTATCCATTACGCCATGTTCTTCCTGACATTCTAAAGTGGCCACGCATCTAGTTGCTTAACTTCAGTGATCAGATGTGAAGCGGTGTTTTAACGTGATATGGCCGAAAGCCACCGTAAGTTCGGAATGCTGCAATGATAGTTGATAGCAGTCATATCCATAAATACATTTTTGGTGCTTAAAGGAGTTCTTCAGTGATGTCCTGCCTTCACTGCCGATTTCGGGTTTTTAAACATCGTATCGGCTCCGGTAGCAACCCCGACTTTCGGTCCAGAAGTAGCAAGCCGGCTCCTTACTTTTTGTGATACTTGTTTGGATTTAAATTTTCTTTTCGGCAGAATTCGAACATTTTATTGTTAACTCTAACCAATGGGAAGAGTTCATTTTCCTGCCCTTCCCTATTTAATAAAAAATCCGAGTTGCACCTGTTTTTGGGTCTTTAATCGCGGCTAGTGGATATCGGCTCGGAACGAGAGACCGGGGAGCCGATTTCGAATTCCAGTTGAATCCATTGTATTCACTTACGCGCAAATACCCTTGGGAAAGGTATTAATCCGTCTCTTCCTTCCAGTTATGGGTTAAATAGCAGGAAAGATTGGGTTCTGTAGCCTTGGTCGGCAACCAGTCTACAGCAGAAAGCAATGGCAAACTACTGCTGGATAATCTTCTGCCCAGTCAGTCATGTCTCTTTCGAGACATGATCGCCCAAGCGTGTATCAAGTATGGCACTTAACTGACTGACTTTGTCTGGTATGTTCGTCTATTTATTTTTTTCTTCACTAAACTTACCCCTATACTTTGAATTACTAATACTAATTATACTTTCTTACCTCTGTAGATTAACACTAGCGGAACCCATGGAATTTCCACGGAAGGATAATTATGATTTCCTGAAAAAAATGTACTTTGTCATACCACAAATGATAGTAACGTCTTCAAACATAATCGTATAGCGATAACGCAGAGTGTACTTTTATCAAAATATCTATAAAAGTAATGTCCATAGAAGCTACTTTACTGCAATCTTATATTAAGCGGCGTATGCACAGACCATAACTAAAATACTGTACGCTATTTTGTCAGATATTTTGAAAGAGAAAATTTTTCTTTATTATGGAAAAATCATGGCTCCTGTGTCCATTGTAAACAGAAAAGACTAACTGAGTAATGGCCAAGAGTGTAGAGGCCAGAAATTTCGTTATTAGGTCGCGGGATACGACAACAAACCTACCTCTTTTTACTATATTGTACAGTACACACACACACACAATTATTACAACAACCACCAGCTTAAGCTGCTACTGATGCCGTAATGCTATAGGCTCTCTCCTCCTACTCTTTCACTCTTTACGACCCTATATAAGATTACAGTACACTCCACCCACGTCTATTGTACAGGTGTAGAGGCTCATCCTTTGTTCCCTGTTTAGGATGTTGTTTCCGGCTTTCTCTTTTCCAATCTTTTCACTTTTCTTTTTCTTAATTTTTATTTTTTTTTTCAATTGGAGTAGATAGACTAAACTATCGCCCGGTTCCCACTCCACCCACGTCTATTGTACAGTTGTAGAGGCTCATCCCTTGTTCCCTGTTTAGGATGTGGTTTCCGGCTTTCTCTTTTTCAAATCTTTTCACTCTTGCGTAGCCTCCTGCACATCAGTGGCGTTACCGCCTTGCTCGGGGTGATATGATTTTAAAAAAATTATCTTCTATGGACATTACTTTTATAGATATTTTAATAAAATTCCACTCTTTGTTATTGTTATTTTTTTATCCAATACGATTAATGTTTGAAGACGTTACTATCATTTGTCGTATGACAAAGCAAAATTTTCCCAGGAAATCATAATTATCCTTCCGTAGAAATTCCACAGGTTCCGCTAGTTTACAAAATACGATGGTGATAAAGAAGTATTATAAGAGGAGGGATTATGAAAAAAGAAAGAATAAAGAAAAAAAAGACTTTGTCAATATTGACGAAGGCCTTCAAAGAAAGGAAAAAGAAAAAATATTGAAAGAAAGAATGAAGAGAAAAGAAAGAAAGAAAGAAAGAAAGACAGGAGCAAAAAAGAACGAAAGTACAAATCAAAGAAAGACAGAAACAAAAAAGAAATAAAGAATGAGTTAAAGAAAGAAATAAAGAAAAAGAGAATCAAAGAAGAAAGAAAGAGAGAAAGTAAGGAAGAAAAAAACAGGTCTAAAAAAAGATCTAAAGAAAAAGAAAAAGCTAAGAAATGTAAAGGAAAAGAGTAAAAAATTATAAAAAAGCAAAGAAAGAAAAAATTAATTCAAGAGTTTAAAAAAAAGGAGGCAAAAGAAGGAAAGAAAGAAGTAAAGAATGAAAGAAAGAAAAAGACAGAAAGAAAGAAAAGAGAAATAAAGAAAAACAGATCTAAAGCAAAAGAGCCGAAGAGAAAGGAAAAAGCCACTATTCGTAAAGAAAAACATGAAAAGAAAACAAAGAAAGAAATCTGAAAGAAAAATTAATTTAAAAGTTTAAAAGAAAAAACAAAAGAAAAGGAAAGAAAAACAAAAAAAAGAAAGAAAAAAGAAAAAAAGAAAGAAAAATGCTGAGTAAGAAAAGAAAAACATAAATCAGAAAGAAAAAATATTGAATCACAAAAGAAGAAGAAAGTAAAATAAATTAATGCATTTAAAATAAATAATAATGAAAGAAAGAAAGAAAGAAAGAAAGGAAACATAAAGGAAAAAAGAAAGAGAAAGCAAGAGAGCGAAAGAAAATAGAAAAAATAATCAAAAGATTCTAGCAAAAATGAAAAAATAATAAAAGCTAACAGATGGAAAAGAGAGAAAATAAAAAGAGAATTCAAAAGAAAGAATAAATAAAAAAGAATGAAACAATAATGAAAGGAAGAAAGAAAGAATGAAAGAAGCGTATAAACTAAGAATGAAAGAATGGAAGAAAGAATGAACGAAGGATAAAAGAAAGAAAAAGAATGAAAGATAAAAAGAAAGAAAGAAAAACTGAAATGAGAGAAAAATAAAATAAAACACGAATAAAGGAAAAAAATGAAAAAAGGACTGAGAGAAAAAATGAAACAAGAATGAAAAAAAAATACAAAGAAAGAAAAAAGAAAGAAAGAAGGAAACAAATTAGAAAATAAGAAAAAAAAATAGGCAATGGATAAAAAAAACAAATATCAAAATTTAGTCGGCAACGAAAAGGCAAAGAAAAGAATAAAAAAGAATATGAAAAAAAGAATATGACAGAATTGAAACGAAGATTGAAAAATGAACAAATGAACTTAAAGAAAGAAAGAAAGAAAGAACTTAAAAAGAAAGTAGTAAAGAAGGAAAGAAAGAAAGAAACTTGTTGGAAATATGGGAACGATTAATGTTTGATGAGCACAAAGTTGAGCCTAGATGTCGTTTTATTTTCTGATGAGATTATATGATTCAGGTGATAAGCATTTCCTCCCAGACATTTGGTGCTGCTGAGTGAGTCGCTCGCTTTGCCCCACGTAACATTCCTCTAAGCAAGAAATTCCAGAAAACTCACAGCATTAGTTTGATTGTAGAACACCACAAGACTCATGGGAGGAAAAGAGGGGTGGGCTGAACTAAGCGCTACTGATGACATTCTTGTCGTAAAAAAAATCGGTTCTTTAAATGGCTTTGAAAACTTGGGAATCTTGACGAAATCAGCGAGTGGAGAATTGTTGATATATATATATAATACAAATATAAAATTGTTCGCTAGGTGGTGTTACATTCAGCATCTCGACTCTAGAGTTTCGTAGACAGACCCTCAATCAATCACTCCGTCCACTCGTCAGGTTTGAGTTTGAGTTTTGTTTAACGGGATATCAACATCTGTGGGTTATTTAATACCAAAACTGTGGGGTTTTAATGTTTTGTTTTGTTTTTGTTTTTTTTTATGTTCGCTTATAGTAAGAAGGTTGATTTAGTCAGATTTTAATATAATTTTTTTTTGTTTTTATTCTTTATTTTAGAAAAATGAAAATGCATTCTAGTTTTGTATTCAAAAATGTTTTGCTGAAAATAATTTTTTCCTTCGAATATGTGTTATGGTAATAATTTTTTCCTTCAAAAATGTATATTTTTCTATAAAAGTCTATTCTTTTATGTATATATTTCTATGAAAGTGTATTTTCATACTTTCATAGTGTTTTGACCCCAGTTTGGAGGTTAACTATTTGCCCATAGCTGGGACCCTAACAGGTGCTACCACTCCGAGTCAGAGTGGACCTGGGAACAACAGCAATTCAGAGGTGGTTATACATATATATAATTCATGTAAATATAAAATGTATTGGTGATTAGTGTTTCCCTTAGAATTTCGAGTTATTTGTTCACTGAATTCACAACTGACTCAGTAGATAAAAGCGTTGCTTTGATCCAGTAACTTGACCCAAATAGTTGTGAGTTCAATACCTGGCTACAGAAGTGGGGAAAAAATTGGAGAGTTGAGTTAAAAGGTGATAACAACATTACATCCGGAAGTGGCATGGCACACAGAACGAGAATGATTTACTCCAGTTTAAAAAAAAAAAAGATTCGGCTCGAAATTTCGAGCACCTGAAGAAGGTCGTAGCGCACAACGGCCGCAACGTTGTGAATATGGCAATAAAGATGCGAAAACCGCTCGAAAAATATAAATAATGCAGTTATTAATATGAAGCATTAAATTTAAGGTATGCGAGATTTCGCAGTTCTAGCATCCCTTCTTTATAATCAGCCTGGGAACTTTTCAGGCCACTCTCGGAAAGTATTAAGAAACGGGAATTTTGGAAAAGTCGTCAGAAACAAGAATAAAAGAGTTGTATTGTGTCGTTACGTAATATTAATCCTCCTATATGGCCGTCAATGCTGGGCAGTTTTTCAAAGATTAAGAGAAGACTTGAGACCACAAAGACAAGATTCTACAGAAGAGGGCTGAGGATTCAGAACAACGAGGGAGTTTTAAGATAAATTAGTCGAAAAAGCCACAAAAAGTTAGTTGAAAATTCTGTGACGCATAACGAGAAAAGAGAGCTTGGAGAAGTTTACACTCACAGGACATAAAGGTGGCAAGTAGAATGAAACAACAAACAAGAAAAGTACTGATTCATTTTTTACGGCTTCTCATTTCTTTACAGCTTCTTTCATGCCAGAAAATATTTTTAGCTTCCAATATTTTCTTTTTTGAAAATAATAATAATTTACTGATACACGGTCTTACTACTTAACCCATAGCTGGTGGGAGAAGAGGTTGAATCATATCTTTCGCAAGAGATTTTAGTTCATGAATGAATATAACGAACCCAACAAGAATTGGAAATCGGCTATCCGATTAAGAATTCGCAGCCATTATCCATTACACAACCCACACATCCAAGCTTACAGTACCTGGTATTCCCAAGCGTTCATCTATCTATGTACTGACTAAACATTACATTGCATAACTTTGATGATCATACGAGAACCGATGTTTCAACGTGATACGGCCGTAAGCCCACTATACCACACGCACATTCGAAGCTTACAGCACCTGGTATTCCCAAGCATTTAACCATCTATCTTCTGAACAGGATCAATGTTGCTCGACTTCATTGATTGTATGGGAAACTGTGTTTCAACGTGATATAGCCTTAAGCCTTGGTGTAAATGGATTGGAGAAAAAGAGCCAGGAAGGATAGCAAGGAGAGAGAGAGAGAGAGAGAGAGAGAGAGAGAGAGAGAGAGAGAGAGAGATTGCTTAGAGCTGAAATGGATAGAAGCGCGCAGAGGGCCATGATCGCCTACATCCTGAAATAACCGTATCGAGAAAAATTATGGAAAGAACAATTTTACTAGATGATAATTATTCGAAATATCTGTTTGGAATACATATTTGGTCTTGCTTTGAGAGAGTCAACGCTAGTTTGCCTAGAACTAATAACGCCCTTGAAGGATAGCATAGGGTTTTTCTGCAGTAAGTGTCATCTCATCATTCCACAATATGGACATTCTTAGACGCTCTTAAAAGAGAATAAGACTTGCTGGAAAATGCATATTGCAAAAGTTAGAGCAGGGTGCCAAAATATGGAGGGTGCCAAGAAACACCCCGATGCAAACGGAAAACTTAAAAGTTAGTGCCATCCTTCAACAAGTACTCTTAAGTCGTTGATTATTTGCTTGCAATATGCTGGATTTTTCTTACTAATTTGAATAAGTGTCATTTGTATATTTTTTTCTTTTAATTTTCACATTTTTATTGCAATAAAGATTTGCATTTCTAATTATTCAGTCAGTTGAGCGCTGACTTGATACGTGATACACGCTTGGACGATCATGTCTCGAAAGAGACATGACTGACTGGGTAGAAGATTATCCCGCAGTAGGTTGACATTGCTTTCTGCGGTAGACTGGTTGCCAGTCAAGGCTAAAGAACCCAATCTGTCTTATTATTTAACCTATAACTGGAGGAAAGAGACGAATTAATACCTTTCCCAAGGATATTTGTGTATAAGTGAATGCAAGGAATTCAACTTGAATTCGAACTCAGATCCCTGATTTACTATAGAATACAATCTGTCCTGTTATTTAATCCATAACTGGAGGGAAGTGACGGATTAATATCTTTCACAGGGGTATTTGTGCGTAAGGGAATGCAAGGAATTCGAACTCGGCTCCCCGATTTGTCGTTCCGAGTCAATATCCACGGCACCACAACGAATATGTAATCGTCCTTTCGATTAATTTTTATTCAAACGAATTTACTCGAGCTACTAGACTGGCAACTAGGTCCCACTCTTTTACAGTGAAAGCAATCATATGTAACCGCAACTTCTACACTATCAGCTTCTTTTCTATTACTTCCCGCCCGTGGAACTCTCTTCCGTAATGCTTTCCTGAAAGCTAAAATCCCCAAGAGTTAAATTGCTCATCTCTTATTTCCTTGATCCTCGTCTTTTCCCCGCTCCCCTCTGTATCTTGTTGTTCTCCCTGTCCGATCTATTTTTACGCAGTACTCTTCACATCAGTTTCTCGATCCTTCTCTTACTCGTTCTATAACACCCCCGTGACCTGTTCGTCTTTCTCGTCACTCTCCTCTTATGTAACGTCCTGCGCACTAGTAGCAGTAATGCCTTGCTTGGGGTGAATCGATTATCTATAAAATGTTTATAAACAATTTTTTAAAACAATGTGCAGATAGCTGAAGTGAAACGGAAAATAAAAGAATTCCTTCCGGATGCCAACCAAAGATCTAAGATCGAAAATGGCATCATGACATTTTTATTTGTGGTTTCCGGTTTTTCTCTTTTCCAATCTTTTCACTCTTTTTTTTTTATTTTTTTTTTATTTTTTTCAATTGGAGTAGATAGTCTAAACTATCGCCCGGTTCACACTCCACCCACGTTTATTGAACAGGTGAAGAGGCTCATTCCTTGTTTCCTGTTTAGGTTGTGGTTTCCGGTTTTTCTCTTTTCCAATCTTTTCACTCTTACGTAGCCCCCTGCGCATCAATGGCGTTTTCGCCTTGCTTGGGGTGATATGATTAAAAAATATATATATATATATAACCTAATATCTTTTTACATTAATAAAGACATTCATAAAGTGTGTGAGATCTTATTTTGTGATCAGTGAAGAATAATTGAAGTGAAACGGAAAATAAAAGAATAAGAAAATACTTCTTGGCAGAGAATGGCATTAAAAATGGTTCTATTAATCTTTGAAATAGATTCTGAAAACAGTACTGACCAGGCATTTAGTCGATTAACTTCGGCACCGAACATGTGATCAACGACGAGGTTATGAAGAGGATGGAAACGAAAAGGAAACTGGTACTTAACATCAAGAAAAAACACCTGAAGTTTCTGAGATATGTAATGAGGAATGAGGGCTTAGAGAATATGATGTCCACGAGACGGATAGAGGAAAAGAGAGACAGGGGAAAGCAACGCGTAACATACTTGATTGGCTTGAGCAAATGGATGGCAGAGTAAAGTTTGGGAAGGGCAACAAGAGAAATCGGAAGACGTGGAAAGCCATGATCGCCTACGTCCTAAAGGGCCACGGCACATAGAAGAAGAAATAAAACTAAATGCCATGCCTGTGTGGCTAATCAGTATTTGATAAACAAATAAGAAATTATAATGTGTATATAAAGTGGGGGATTAATTCAATATTATAATGATTATAATAACGGATCCCTCACTTTGTGGCCACAGTATTTTTTATATATTTATCTTCTAGATTTATGGGCTTTAGCAAATGGATGGCAGAGCAGAGTTTTGGAGGGATAACAAAAGGTAGGGTGTTAAGGGCTATAAGGAATGGTAGATGTGGAAGGCCATGATCGCCTAAGTTCTGAAGGGCCACGGCACATAAAAGAAGAAATAAATCTAAAAGATATGCCTGTGTAGCTAATCAGTATTGAGAATAGGTGAATTCATGACGAATCAGAATTTGATAAACAAAGAAGAAATTATAATGCGGATATAAAGTGAGGGATTAATTCTATATTATAATCATTGCATAAATGGATCCCTCACTTTGTGGTCACGGTAATTTTTATATATTTATATTCTTGATTTATGGACTTGATCAAATAGATGGCAGAGCAGGGTTTGACAGGAGTAACAAGAGAAAGGATGTTAAGAGCTACAAGAGCCGGTGTTTCAACGTGATATAATTGTAAGACTATCTACTATATATACTACCCTCACACCCGATATTCCAGTTGGTTACCAAGGCTCAACCTTGCTTGATTTCTTTGGTCGTATGGGAACTTGTGTTACAACGTGATATTGCTGTAAGCCTTCATGTAAATAGATTAGACAACAAAGGCTAGGAAAGATAGTAAGCAGAGAGAGAGAGAGAGAGAGAGAGAGAGAGAGAGAGAGAGAGAGAGAGAGAGAGAGAGAGACGTTGCTTAGAGCTGAAATGGATAGAAATAGCTATGGTCGCCTACGGCCTGAAGGGACACGGCAAACAAAGAAATAAGAACATCCTTAATCATGAGATTAAATAGATCCTATTCTCGAATGAAATAGACTTCGAAAACAAGATCTTCAGAATCTTCAAACCAAAGCAATGTTCATTCGTCTTAAAACTCCTCAATATAACAATATGGCTTTCTCCGGGTTTGTTTTATCAGCATCCATCCGTTGTTAACGAGATGCTAGACAAATGCCGGCGTTGATATTGGGCCACACGGCATCTCTTATAACGAGCCTCAGTTCGGTCATTAAAGAAAGAAAGATCTGAGGAGACCAGGCGGGAACTGCGGATGCCGTGCGCACCATACGATGATCAAGAACGTTCAGCCTGCTTCTGTTACATAAGAATCAGGGTGGCTAGGTCTGAAGATACCGGTGGAAAAGCAAAACTTAATTCATGGGTGGAGTCAGTGTGCGAAGAATAAACGAATGATCAGGTCATCAAAACACACACACACACACACACACACATTTCCAGCAATCACTCATATATATATATATATATATATATATATATATATATATATATATGAGTGATTGTTGGAAATTTCTAGGCTAGATCCCCTTCCCAAATTCTAATCAAATTGCCAAAGAAAGGAATTGTTTTGGTGGCTTTCTTTGAATCAAATCCGAAAATTATAACATTATGAAATAATAATAATACACATAAAAATATTATATTGTGTATAAAATAATTATAATGCGTATAAATAAATTATAACCAGTATAAAATAATAATAAAACGCATAAAATATTATAATGCTTATAAAATAATTATAATGCGTATAAATGAGTTATAACCCGTATAAAATAATAATAATAATAATAATAATAATAATAAGGAACCTATAAGTCTGATGAAATAAACATCAAAAGAGGTATATTTCAAGGTGATTCTTTATCTCCCTTACTATTCTGCATATCATTAATAGCACTAACCAGTCAACTTAATAAGACAGAATGTGGTTATAAAATAGGCCAAAAGAAAATAAGCCATCTATTTTACATGGATGACTTAAAGTTATATGCTAAGAATGATAATGAGCTGGAAGGTCTTCTGCAAACTGTAAAATGCTTCAGCGAAGATATTGGAATGAAATTTAATTTGAATAAATGTGCTAAAGCTACAGTTTTACGTGGATCAATACAAGAAACATCCTCAATTAGCCTAGACCCTGCTGTAACAATAAAAGAATTGAAACCAGAAGAAGCTTATAAATACCTAGGTGTAAATGAGAGCGAAAACATTCACCATAAAAAAATGAAAGAAATAGTGCGTAAAGAGTACTATAGAAGGCTACGAATGATATTAAAAACTGAATTAAATTCACAGAACATAGTTATGGCCATTAATAGCCTTGCAATCCCAGTTGTCCAATATAGCTTCAACATCTTAAACTGGACTCTAAACGACATCAGGCGAATGGATGCTAAAACAAGAAAGCTTCTTTCTAAGCATAAGATGCATCATCCAAAGGCTGATGTAGACCGTCTATACATACTCCGTAAAGAAGGTGGAAGGGGTCTTATTCAGCTGGAATTGTCATACAAGACAACAACTATTGGCTTACTAACATACATAGAAACAACAAAGGATTGGATGATACAATTAGTAAGGCAACATGAAGAAAGAAAGAAAAAATATTCAATAATAAAAGAAGGCAGTAAATACAAACAAGATTTGCAGTTAGTAGATTCTGTAGAAAAGCAAAACAGAAGCCAAGAACCAACTATTGCGGCAAAAAATATGAAAATGAAAGCCAAAGATAAAGCTCTTGAACAGATGAAACAGCGCTGGCAAGACAAACCTCTGCATGGCCAATATCCAGTACGTGCCAATAAATCCAATGTTGACAAAATTAATACTCATCGATGGTTACGTGCATCTGGATTAAAGT
This sequence comes from Ascarosepion bandense, assembly GCA_037127315.1. Taxonomy (NCBI): domain Eukaryota; kingdom Metazoa; phylum Mollusca; class Cephalopoda; order Sepiida; family Sepiidae; genus Ascarosepion; species Ascarosepion bandense. Next base: position 4,485,175 of record JBBBDQ010001215.1, read on the forward strand.
CTGAAACTGAAGGCTTTATTCTTGCAGCACAAGACCAAAGTCTTTTCACGAGAAACTTTCAGGCAAATATTATGCATAATAATATGGATCCAAAATGCAGGTTTTGTGATAAACACCAAGAAACAATAGACCACCTAATCTCAGGCTGTTCTGTGCTTGCCCCAAACGAATATAAAAATCGCCACGATAGAGTTGGGCAATATTTACATTGGGCAATGTGCAAACATTATGGAAAAGCTGTAAACAAACACTGGTATGAACATCACCCAGCACCGGTTACAGAAATAGAAGATGTAACCATTCTATGGGATTACACCATCTACACAGACAGAAAAATTGAAGCAAACAGGCCAGACATTATTGTTAAAAACCAGAAGGAGAAAACTTGTCTATTAATTGATATGGCTTGTCCAGCGGATTGTAACATAGCAATCAAGGAATTTGAAAAACTGTCAAAATATAAAGACCTGGAAATTGAAATAGAAAAAATGTGGAAATTGAAAACAAGAGTTGTGCCAGTGACAGTAGGTGCACTTGGAATGATAAAAAATGGAACAAAACAAAACATTGAAAGAATCCCTGGAAACCCCAGCTTAAGAGATATACAAAAAATTGTCTTATTAAGTACAGCCCACACACTAAGGAAAACTTTATCTATGTAATGCTGGGGATGATAGGGAAGATAGAAAAACATGAAATGGAGCCATAACAACACGCCACTACCTGCCTTAGGTCTCCCCGCAGACTTGGTTGGTAGTGAGACCAAAGCAGAAATCGAAATATGATGAAAAATGACATAATAATAATAATAATAATAATAATAATAATAATAATAATAATACGTATGAAAAGATTATAATGCGTATAAATAAATTATAACCAGTATAAAATAATAAAACGCATAAAATATTATAATGCTTATAAAATAATTATAATGCGTATAAATGAGTTATAACCCTTATAAAATAATAATAATAATAATAATAATAATAATAATACGTATGAAAAGATTATAATGAGTATAAAATAATTATAATGCGTATAAATGTGTTATAACCCGTATAAAATAATAATAATACGTATACAAAGATTATAATGCGTATAAAATAATTATGATACATATAAAGTAATTATGAGTATCGAATAATAATAATAAATATCAAATAATTATAATACGTATAAAATAATTCTAATGCAAATAAAATAATTATGGTACGCATAAAATAATTATAATGCCTATAGACAACTATAATGCGCATAAAATTATTATAATGCGTATAAAGAAATTATAATATGATGTAATATTTTTATACTGACAGGTGTTGTTAAGCTCTGTGAAATCGTGATACTCATGTCACTACTTGTACGAGAGTTCTATACTCCGAATACACCACGTTGTAGCTAACAAACTAATGCACGAAGCAGAAAACATTTAGTTTCTTATAACAGCTGATACGATCGAATGCATGGTGACTGATGGAAAGGTATCGCTACGGGTGCTATGAAAAAAACAAAAAACTATTGCACGTATTAATTCGGCATTTAATCTCCTTTGAAGTCGTCTCATTCTAAAGCCACAAACTTTATCCAGGATTATTTCTATTGATAGAAGTATTCTTAGAACGGGTGTGCGTTGTGATGCAATGGATATCGACTAGGAACGACAAATCGGGGATCCGAGTTCGAATTCCAGTTGAATTACTTGCATTCACTTACGCACAAATATCCTTGGGAAAGGTATTAATTCGTCTTTTTTCTCCAGTTATGGGTTAAATAATAGGGCATATTGGGTTCTATAGCCTTGGCTGGCAACCTGTCTACCACAGAAAGCAATAGCAACCTACTGCGGGAGAATCTTCTACCCTGTCAGTCATGTCTCTTTCGAGACATGATCGCCCAAAGCGTGTATCACGTATGCCACTTAACTGACTGACTGAATATAATAGTTGGAATCATGATTAAGGCTTCTACTGGTCATAAGGTTGGGGATCGGTTTTCTATTGTTATGAACTAATAAAGTGATCCTTCACTAATTACTACTTAATAATATAATACATCTCTTAGCCCCTCTAGCTATGAATCAAATAACAGGACAGATTGGGTTCTATAGCCTTGGCCGGCAACCAGTCTACCGCAGAAAGCAATGGCAAGCTACTGCGGGATAATCTTCTGCCCAGTCAGTCATGTCTCTTTCGAGACATGATCGCCCAAGCGTGTATCACGTATGGCACTGACAGGCATTTTCGAAAGATGAAAAATAAAGAATAAAGACACACGAAAAACGACTGACCAGTTTCTATCCTTTCTATCCTAAGTTTTCATCAGACTCGACTGGGAAATTAATTCATCGATTTTTAAAATATTTTAAAATGAAAATGAAAGGTTATAGAGGTTGGGAAAGTGAGGGTCAAGCACTAGATAGTATTAATGTGGAGTTCAAGTAGGCAATCTCTTTGTTTACAGAGAGACGGCCTCCTTGGTCTAATGTACAATGTACAATATATATAGTAATATCGAAGAATGTGTGAAGCTAAAATTTCTGACAGTCAGTGAAAGACATTTAAGGAAAACAAATTTTGTAATAAAGTGCTTGATATCAAAGATAGATATTTAGATACTTAGAACTTCATTTTTGGAAATAGTAAACAACTACCTCGTCACATTCTCTATGATTTACATGAATTCTTTTAATCTTGTTCTTTTCAATTGGGATTTAATTTTTGAAAAGAGGAAAAAGTCGCAAGGGGCGAGATCAAGGGTATAGGGTGGTTGTCAGTTCTGGGGAATGTAGTCTATGGTCATAAAATGCTGCACAGACCATGGTTAGCGATGGAACAACTGTAGTCTGTTTTGTGGGCCACACTCTACACATTTTCCTATCCAGCACTGCTATAAACAACTGAAATGAAAGAAAGAAAACGCCCCATTCTAATACCTAATAAATAATAGGTTTTCCGTTTTGTTCGTGCGTAAAGATGGAAAAATACGTATCATAGACACTAATTGGTTTCTGTGAAAAAATGAAAGAAACAAGAAAAAAGATAAAATATATATGCTTAATCGCTGTTTCAGTTAAATGGGAAAAGTTATCAGTTTCAAATATTTTCATTTGTACCCTCTTACTTCTTAAGATAATGACCAGCAGACGTATTTATGTTTGTTGTTGCAATGTTTTGTAAAGTTGTTAGGCAAAAATATTTACTGGTGCGATTGAAGAATTTCTACGGATAATGTTTTTGCTGTAGAATTCGTCACAAACTTATTAAATCATTAACTTAAGAATTAAGATATATCAGAAAATTAAAATAGGAAAACGGGTATTTCTATTAATCTAACCTAAACTTATTTATAAATGGAACTTTGTCTGTGTGTGTGTCCGTTACCTATAGACTCCGAAACGGCTGAACCGATTTTCTTGAAAATTTACATTGTTGTACTATAAGCATCTGCGAGTGTTGTTAGCTAGGTTTTGTGTCGAGCTACCACCGATAAATATCGAAAATCGATAATCGAAAAAATCGGGTTAGAGAAGGAGTGGTCCGATTTTAATCAAATTTGATACACTCATAGACAAAGACATAAAAAACGATATACAGAAGTTTCAAGGTTGCAGTTCGTACAATAGTGCAGAAAATCGATAATATATATATAAATATATAAAAGGCAAGGTGTTTGCGTGTGTGTCTGTTTTTCTGTCTGTATGTCCCTTATACAAATCCACAATTTTTATCCGATTCTCACCAAACTTCGCACAAATATTTTTTAGGCTGAGTCTGAGCTCCAGGACCATGGATTAGTTTTAAAGCTTTCATTACACCCGAGCAACACCGGGCTATACTGCTAGTTATTATTATTTGGTGAAAAGTACGCAAACAATGTAATTCTCGGGTGCAAATATACGAAGTTGTCTCCCTATCATGACAACCAGTTTAATAGCATACCATACCCTACCAAGTACATGCATCTCAGCCAAATTAGTTTTAAAGCTTTCATTACACCCGAGCAACGCCGGGCTATGCTGCTACTTATTATTATTTGGTGAAAAGTACGCAAAGTAATTCTCGGGTGCAAATATACGAAATTGTCTCCCTATCATGACGACCAGTTTAATAGCATACCATACCCTACCAAGTATATGCATCTCAGCCAAGTTAATGCGATATACTGACAGGTTCTGGTAAAAGTAGTGTAAAGCATGCAGGTAGGGTCTAGATAGAAATACCTTTAAAACGAGTAAGGCAGTCCGAAAAGCCGATCTCTAACTGGGGATTTTGGCAAATATCAAGATGTGACACTCAGTTCGACTTGGCTAACTCATCCTTCAGACATAGCAAAAGGAAAAACTCTCAACACTCCCGCATGAAACGTTTTGTTAAACTCGCTCACGGACATAGATGGACATTGCATGAAACCCAAGGTGTCATAACCGAAAGATTAAGTTCAGTCAACTATATTGTGATGAATGGGACATTCAACATCTGTCAGTTAACTGCCATACGTGATACACTTTTTCGAGACATGATTGAATGGGCAAAAAAATTTCCCACGGTAGGTTACCATTACATTCTGCGGTAGATCAGGCTGTCCTGGTATTCTAGCCATAGCTGGAGAGAGAAGAGATGAATTAATACCTTTCCCAAGGGTATTTGTGTGTAAATGAATGAAACGAATTCAATTGGAATTCGAACTCGGCTCTCCGATTTCTAATTCCGAGCCGATATCCATTACACCACAACGCTCATAGAATAGCCCATCTTAATTCCCTAAATAAAATATGTACATGTTAACATTTCCACTCAATTAAGATTATCTGTCATGAGTGTCATGTCTGTTTTAGCGTCTGCATATTATTATTATTATTATTATTATGTCATTTTTCATCATATTTCGATTTCTGCTTTGGTCTCACTACCAACCAAGTCTGCGGGGAGACCTAAGGCAGGTAGTGGCGTGTTGTTATGGCTCCATTTCATGTTTTTCTATCTTCCCTATCATCCTCAGCATTACATAGATAAAGTTTTCCTTAGTGTGTGGGCTGTACTTAATAAGACAATTTTTTGTATATCTCTTAAGCTGGGGTTTCCAGGGATTCTTTCAATGTGTTGTTTTGTTCCATTTTTTATCATTCCAAGTGCACCTACTATCACTGGCACAACTCTTGTTTTCAATTTCCACATTTTTTCTATTTCAATTTCCAGGTCTTTATATTTTGACAGTTTTTCAAATTCCTTGATTGCTATGTTACAATCCGCTGGACAAGCCATATCAATTAATAGACAAGTTTTCTCCTTCTGGTTTTTAACAATAATGTCTGGCCTGTTTGCTTCAATTTTTCTGTCTGTGTAGATGGTGTAATCCCATAGAATGGTTACATCTTCTATTTCTGTAACCGGTGCTGGGTGATGTTCATACCAGTGTTTGTTTACAGATTTTCCATAATGTTTGCACATTGCCCAATGTAAATATTGCCCAACTCTATCGTGGCGATTTTTATATTCATTTGGGGCAAGCACAGAACAGCCTGAGATTAGGTGGTCTATTGTTTCTTGGTGTTTATCACAAAACTTGCATTTTGGATCCATATTATTATGCATGATATTTGCCTGAAAGTTTCTCGTGAAAAGACTTTGGTCTTGTGCTGCAAGAATAAAGCCTTCAGTTTCAGACTTTAATCCAGATGCACGTAACCATCGATGAGTATTAACTTTGTCAACATTGGATTTATTGGCACGTACTGGATATTGGCCATGCAGAGGTTTGTCTTGCCAGCGCTGTTTCATCTTTTCAAGAGCTTTATCTTTGGCTTTCATTTTCATATTTTTTGCCGCAATAGTTGGTTCTTGGCTTCTGTTTTGCTTTTCTACAGAATCTACTAACTGCAAATCTTGTTTGTATTTACTGCCTTCTTTTATTATTGAATATTTTTTCTTTCTTTCTTCATGTTGCCTTACTAATTGTATCATCCAATCCTTTATTGTTTCTATGTATGTTAGTAAGCCAATAGTTGTTGTCTTGTATGACAATTCCAGCTGAATAAGACCTCTTCCACCTTCTTTACGGGGTATGTATAGACGGTCTACATCAGCCTTTGGATGATGCATCTTATGCTTAGAAAGAAGCTTTCTTGTTTTAGCATCCATTCACCTGATGTCGTTTAGAGTCCAGTTTAAGATGTTAAAGCTATATTGGACAACTGGGATTGCAAGGCTATTAATGGCCATAACTCTGTTCTGTGAATTTAATTCAGTTTTTAATATCATTCGTAGCCTTCTATAGTACTCTTTACGCACTATTTCTTTCATTTTTTTATGGTGAATGTTTTCGCTCTCATTTACACCTAGGTATTTATAAGCTTCTTCTGGTTTCAATTCTTTTATTGTTACAGCAGGGTCTAGGCTAATTGAGGATGTTTCTTGTATTGATCCACGTAAAACTGTAGCTTTAGCACATTTATTCAAATTAAATTTCATTCCAATGTCTTCGCTGAAGCATTTTACAGTTTGCAGAAGACCTTCCAGCTCATTATCATTCTTGGCATATAACTTTAAGTCATCCATGTAAAATAGATGGCTTATTTTCTTTTGGCCTATTTTATAACCACATTCTGTCTTATTAAGTTGACTGGTTAGTGCTATTAATGATATGCAGAATAGTAAGGGAGATAAAGAATCACCTTGAAATATACCTCTTTTGATGTTTATTTCATCAGACTTATAGATTCCATTTATATGATTGAGGTAAAGGTTTGTTTTCCATATAGACATGCACTGTTTGATGAAATTGATGATGACGGGCGATATCTTGTATATATTTAAAGTCTTTAAAATCCAGTAATGTGGCACACTATCGAATGCCTTTCGATAATCTATCCAGGCAGTACTAAGATTTTTCTTTGTACTGTAGCAGTTTTCCAGGATCATTTTGTTAATTAGCAATTGGTCTTTACAACCATAACAGCCACGTTTGCACCCTTTTTGTTCATGCGGTATCATGTCATTTCTTTCTAAGAATAAATATGTCTGTTTTGTTAAAATAGATGTTAATAGTTTATATGTTGTCGGAAGACATGTAATTGGTCTGTAGTTTTTCGGGTTGTTTGTGTCACCATTCTTGGGTAGAAGAAATGTAATTCCTTTCGTCATCCATGCAGGAATTTTAGTGGGATCGTCAACCATTTCTTGAAGTTCTTTGGCTAGTTTTTTATGTGCTGCATTTAAATAATATAGCCAAAAGTTAGGAATTTTATCTATACTTATTATTATTATTATTATTATTATTATTATTATTGTGTGAGATATAAAGGGATATATGTGGGTGTATCGTCATTGGTAGTACCTTTGCAGTAAAGCGTCCGACCCTGCTTTACTCACGTGGATAGAGATGCGGAACTGTACAGACCCACTGCCTACATCTCTCACACATGACCCTAACAAGTTGCATGGGTACAGCGACTGCCAAACCCCGGTCAACGGTATCAAACTGCCGGTTAAACTGTGTGAGGGTATTTCAAATGGTTTTCCGATCGAACAGGTGAAGAAGAACACCTATTCCTAACTTCCTTTTGCCAAATAGGTTCGGTCAGTCGGTGGAGCTGCACCTCAGATGTCAACAGCTTCACAAGTGGGTGGAGAAACTTCTGATAGGAGAGACGAGGTAACCTAAACATATGCGAAAAGAATCGGCAATTTTTTTGTTTTGAATGCGACTATGAACCACAGTTACAAAAGAGGGAGTAGTGATAACAACGGTGGAACATGCACTGTATAAAGGATGATGGTGGGAATACGAGTTGCTGTAAGCGTTTAGTGACGGATGTGCGAGCTTACGGCTATATAACGTTGAATACACCGGTTCTCGCTCGATCACCGAAGTTAAGCAACGTTGAGCCTGGTTAGTACTTAGATGGGTGACCGCTTGGGAATACCAGGTGCTGTAAGCGTTTAGTGACGGATGTGCGTTGTGATGCAGTGGATATCGGCTCGGAATGAGAAATCGGTGAGCCGTGTTCGAATTCCAGTTGAATACCCTGCATTAACTTAAGCACTGGTACCCTTGGGAAAGGTATTAATCCGTCCCTTCCCTCCATAAATAAATAAAATTTAGTTGACAATTATGAGCCGCCGAGGTTGATATACCATAAAAACAAAACAACCAACCAACATTCATTGGGAAAGTTATTGATCCAATAACGTGTGGATAATATTTAAACGGAACACATAACAATAAGATTAATTAAGCATCTAACACTAATTATGTGATATCTGTGTATATTGCATGTTTGCTGTTGTGAAATGGATATCGGAAATATAATGAGAAATCGGAGAGCCGAGTTCGAATCCAGTTGAATTCAATCCATTCACTTACGCGCAAATACCCTTGGGAAAGATTTTAATCCGTTTTTCTGCCTTTAGCTATGGGTTGAATAGCACGACAGAGTGGGTTCTATAGATTTGGTTGGCAACCAGTCTATCGCCGAAAGAATGGCAACCTACAGGAAAATCACCAGTCTAGTTAGTCATGGATTAAAAGAGATATGATCGCCCAAGCGATCATAACGTCAGTCTTTTAAGTATCATACGTGATACACGCTTGGACGATCATGTCTCGAAAGCGACATGAATGACTGGGCAGAAGATTATCCCGCAGTAGGTTGCCATTACCTTCTGCAGTAGACTGGTTGCCAGCCAAGGCTATAGAACCCAATCTGTCCTATTATCTAACTCAAACCTGGAGGAAAGAGACAGATTAATAACTTTCCCAAGGGTATTTGAGCGTATTTGAATATTTTCCAAGGGTATTTGAGGGTATTTGATTACCCGTTCCGAGCCGATATCCACTGCACCACAACGCACATTGGGTGTTCTAAAAGCTTGGATTGAAAATGACAGCATCCAAAATGTGAAGAAACTAACAAGAAATAAGAAAAGTGTGTCTCTGCAGTGGTTATAAAAAAAAGTGGAAAGAAAAAGTACATTGATTTTTAGTAAAAATCAAAATTTCTGGGACAAATAATGGAACGAGTATGCCCGCAGAATTTCACACTCACGGAACATCTTGAAAGCAAGATAAGAAGATTGAAACAGGGAGTAAAAGCCGAACATGCTGTGTAAATGTATTGCAGAACTTTGAAAATATTAGGTTGCTGCAGAAATAATAGCCGATTTCGGAAACATAATTTTATTCTTGAAAAATTAACTGTAGAAATAATGAAATTAGTCAAAATACAAACCTTGAGCATCTATGAACCTCTGTCATCCATCGACGAGTTTATTTATTCCTTGTTGATAAAAATTCATTGGCTAAAACGAAATCTTTGAATGCTGAATCAACCTCTGGTTTCACACCTAATAGTCTTTTTTTTTTATTATAACCGTGTCGCCCCAAGCAAGGCATTTTACTGCCTCTGTTGTGCAGGGGGTTACATAGGAGGAATGTTGAGGAGTGAGAAGTTGCAGGGGGTATCAGGAATAACGTAGGAGAGGGAAGAGATTACTGATGAGAGTGGGGTGGACGAGGAGGAATGTTATGAGGAGTAAGAGGTTGAGGGGGTGTCAGGAAGAGAGTAGGAGAGGGAAGAGATTACAGATGAGAGTGGGGTGAACGAGGAGGAATGTTATAAGGAGTAAGAGGTTGCAGGGGGTGTCAGGAAGAGAGTAGGAGAGGGAAGAGATTACTGATGAGAGTGGGGTGGACGAGAAGGAATGTTATGAGGAGTAAGAGGTTGCAGGGGGTGTCAGGAAGAGAGTAGGAGAGGGAAGAGATTACTGATGAGAGTGGGGTGGACGAGGAAGAATGTTATGAAGAGTGAGAGGTTGCAGGGAGTGTCAGGAAGGGAGTAGGAGAGGGAAGAGATTACAGATAAGAGTGGGGTGAACGAGGAGGAATGTTATGAGGAGTAAGAGATTGCAGGGGGTGTTAGGAAGAGAGTAGGAGAGGAGAGAGATTACTGATGAGAGTGGGGTGGACGAGGAAGAATGTTATAAGGAGTAAGAGGTTGCAGAGGATGTCAGGAAGAGAGTAGGAGAGGGAAGAGATTACTGATGAGAGTTGGGTGGGTGTAGAAAAGCATGAGAGAGAGAATGCAGATTAGTGAGATAGAAGATGACTATTGACTTTACATTTAAATTCTTGGAGATTGTAACTGTCACGAAAGCAAGTATGCGGTAGATATTCCACAGGCGGGAAGTGCGAGAAAAGAAGCTGATGGAGTAGAATTTGCGTTTACAATTTATTGGTTTTACAGTAAAAGGGTGGGGCCTATTTGCTAATCTTGTGGTCCGAGGAAACCATTTAAAAATGTGCTTAAGTGTTTAAAAATGATAATCAATGGATAAAGGTTCAGGAAAATATAGCAGATGTAATAAACTCTCGTTTCTGGAGTCTATGAGTTTTTGAAACGTTATTCTTTGAATTTATGGCCGCGTATCATCGTGTGGAAGAATCAGATTCAGCAATTTAGGTCGCATTTTTTGCAAGTGAGCATGCATTTTAGCAAGATGACTGCAGTAAAGCTTTACATTAATGCTCTGATTGGCTTCCAGAAAGCTGCAATGGATAACACCAAATGCAAACCACAAGACAGTCCCCATGATCTTTTGCTGATGTAGTTTTGGCTTAAGGAAATGTTTGCGGGATTCATCAATAAAACAAAACAAAACAAAACATTTAATTTTTTTTTGTGTGTAATTTCTTGAATTTCCCCCCTTTTTTCAGTATTCCCTCACCCTCTCTCTCTCTCTCTTTGTCACCCTTTCTCTCATCTCTCTCTCTCTCTCTCTCTCTCTCTCTCTCTCTCTCTCTCTCTCCATATATATATATATATATAGTTAATGTATTTTTTATCTATTAATCTAGCATATTTTATTAAACCTTATTTTTGGTGGATACTCATATTTGAAAAGAGGCTCAGTTTGTTTATTAATCATTATATTTATTTACAAAAAAAATTTTTTAATCGTATCACCCCGAGCAAGGCGGTAACGCCACTGATGTGCAGGGGGCTACGTAATAGTGAAAAGATTTGAAAAGAGAAAGCCGGAAACCACATCCTAAACAGGGAACAAGGGATGAGCCTCTACGCCTGTTCAATAGACGTGGGTGGATTGTGAACCGGGCGATACATAGATCTATCTACTCCAATTGAAAAAAAAAAACAAAGTGAGAAGATTGGAAAAGAGAAAGCCGGAAACCACATCCTAAACAGGGAAAAAGGGATGAGCCTCTTAACCTGTTCAATAGACGTGGGTGAAGGGTGAAGTGTGAACCGGGCGATAGATAGATAGATCTATCTATTCCAATTGGAAAAAAAAAAAACGAAGTGAGAAGATTAGAAAAGAGAAAGCCGGACATCACATCCTAAACAGGGAACAAGGGATGAGCCTCTTAACCTGTTCAATAGACGTGGGTGGAGTGTGAACCGGGCGATAGATAGATCTATGTACTCTAATTAAAAAAAAAGTGAGAAGATTGGAAAAGAGAAAGCCGGAAACCACATCCTAAACAGGGAACAAGGGATGAGCCTCTTAACCTGTTCAATAGACGTGGGTGGAGTGTGAACCGGGTGATAGATAGATCTATGTACTCCAATTAAAAAAAAAGAAGCAAAGTGAGAAGATTGGAAAAGAGAAAGCCGGAAACCACATCCTAAACAAGGAACAAGGGATGAGCCTCTTTACCTGTTCAATAGACGTGGGCGGTGTATGAACCGGGCGATAGATAGCTCTATCTACTTCAAAATCAATCCTTTGACCTGATCGTTTACGTTTATCATAAAGTATCCACTTTTCATCACAAGTACTCTGCAAACGACGTGAGACTGTTGCAGTGCCGACACAAAGGGTCAGAGACATTTCTCTGACACTTTGACTTGAGTTTTGCTCAACAACTGCTTTCAATTAATTGTTCGTTGTCAAGACTGCATGACCGTCCTCTACCTTCTTCATCTTCAAGGCTGTCATCACCAGTCCGGAATTTTTGGGAAAAACCTTCGTACTGCCCGATCACTTGTGGACCCATCTCGACATGCTCTGTTGATATTATCAGAAGTTTGGGAGATACTGTGTCCAAGTTTGAACTAATGCAAGAAAAGTAAACGAAGATCATTTTTTTAAATTTTTTTTATAAGCGTTTCCCCCCGAGCAAGGCATGTCACTGCCACTACTGCGCAGGCGGCTACATAGAGTGGAGAAAGGATGATTAAATATAGGAAATGTCAGAGGGTGGGTGATAGGCGGGTAAGGATACCGAGAATGAGGGTTGGGTAGATGAGAGTGTTCTGAGAATAATTGGGAGTTAGTGTGATAGGAGGTGTCTATTGACCCTACATTTAAACACCTGGAGATTGTAGCTGTCGGGAAAGCAGACTTGTGGAAGGGAGTTCCACAGGCGGGAAGCGCGAGAAAAGAAGCTGTTGGAGTAGAATTTACGGTTACAACTTGTCTGTTTAACTGTAAAAGGGTGGGACCTAGTTGTTAATCTAGTATCTCGTGTAAATTCGTGCTTAGGCGGCACCAGTGGTCTAAGTTCATCGGAGCAGAAGCCATTTTGACGTGTTCATAATTTACGGCTTCTATGCTTCAAGAATATTTTTGTCTGAAAATAAGTTATTAATTATTATATATACCAAACTTCACCTAATATATATATACCGTTTAATACTATGTTGTCAGGGCTTTTCAAAATACAGCACTTCCAGTGGCCATTATTTTTGCAACAACCTAATAGATGGATAGTACAAAGACATTGTTTAGAGCAGAGGTCGGCAACCCCCGGCCCGCGGACCACATCCGGTCCTCGAGTGAATCTTGTCAGGCCCGCTATCTTATTCTGGACACGATATATATGAAGATAAACCAAACCAAAGTGACAGTTGATAGTCTGAATATATTGCGTCGAAATTATTATTTTTTTTACCTGGAGAATGTGTTTTACTTTTATATATATCCGCAGACAGATCTGTTTCACTGTATCACAGCTCATCAGTAAGGTTATATATTCGATTGCTTTTTACCCAGGATTGAAACCCGACCGAATTGGCGTCAGTCGGCGATTCTACCTCTGAGCTGTATGCGCTCGGTATATAGTCATCTGTTTTGTTGTATCACAGGTCATCACTACGGTTAGACATCCGATTGCTTCTAGCCACGATTGAAACCCCTACTGAATTGACATCAGTCAGCGATAGACGTTATAGACGCTCGGTAGAGGAAGGCGGACTTTAGCGTGTTAACACACACCAATATATATATATATATATTGTTTTTCTTTAATCCGAAGTGGAAGAGTAGGAAGGTAAATTCCAAGAACCTGATCTTAATCAATATTAAAAATTTTTAATATTAAAAAGTGATGCAGGCAGAGAGCTCAATGTATTAAGAATACAGAGCCAATATAAATTAGAGAAAATTTTCAAAATTAAAAGGTGTCGGATGTACATTTCGACATAGGATCTCTAATATATCACCCTTAATGATGGATCGTACCAACCATTTCTCAAAGAAAATAGTTCCCCCACTTATATTAATATTTCATCCAACCACCTCAAAAATATTATAAAACAGATACCCAATATAGTGAATAATAGAATCAACCAATTATCATCCAACATTAAAACTTTCAACGTAAGTAAAAATATTTACAATAAGGCCCTTCAAAAAAGCGGATATAAGAACAAGTTAACATATAATAAATCTACAATAGACTCCGAATCATCCGAAAATGAAAATAAAGGAAACTGTAGAAAAGATAATTGGTTTAACCCCACTTATTGTTAAATATTTTCTCAAGTTAATAGACAAAAATTTTAATAACAGTAACCCTCTACGGAAGATTTTTAATAGGTACACCCTTAAAATTAGTTATTCTTGCACCCCGAATATGGACAGCCTTATTAGTTCCCATAATAGGAGAATTCTGGTGAACTTGCGCAATGCTGAGTCTAGGTCCGGATTTCTAAACGAATGCAACTGTAATTCTGTGGACGCCTGCCCGGTGGAGGGAAAATGCAAATCCACCCAGGTGATTTATGAAGCCCGCATTTCTCCATCTAACAAAAAAAACGACTTCCGGACCTATATTGGTATGTCCGCCGGTCCTTTCAAACAAAGACTGTATAACCACAGGTACTCCTTCTCGAACCCCGGTCAGAGTTACCAAACAGCCCTTTCGCGGGCATTCTGGAAAATGAAAGAAGGGCTGGATCCTGAAATTAGCTGGAAACTGATAGGTTCAGCCCGTATTCCGAGGAATTTTCGTGATAGGTGCTGTCTATGTTTACTGGAAAAAATTTCAAGATTAAAATACCCCCACTAACACCGGCTACTGAATCTTAGGAGGGAATTCATCAGTAAGTGCCGCCACAAGGCAAATTATTCGAATACTTAAATTTAGAATTTAAATCCCCATTAACTAGATGTTAGAATATAAATTAAAAGGATTCAGTTTAAGTTTTAATCTTAATTTTACCCTAACGTTAACCTTAAAAGGTATTTACCCCCCCCCCCACCTTCCTATCCCAAGCTCCTTTAATTGCCTATCTTTAGAAAATATGGATTCTTTTACTAAACCCCTTTTTCCTTGGTTAACACATATATGTATATATATATATATTTTCTCTAATATTTTTTTCTCTAATATTTTTTCTCTAATAATTTTTAAACTGATAACTTCCTGTAATTGGCATTTAACTCGCTTCTACCTAAGAGGTTTAATCAAATAAACTTTTTAAAAAAATTTAAATCTTATATTGAAACCCATTCTTTCTCGCCTAAATACACCTCTTCAAACAACCCAAAATCTTAACTTTAAAAAGTGATTTAACTCATTTAGTTGTCTATCTTTATAAAAAATGAACTCCTATTCCTCCCCTTCCTAAATATACCATTTCAACACCCTGTAACCCCGCGACTACCAGCTCTTTCCTTTTCCACTTTGTGACCGTTGTTAACCAAAAACCCCTCCACACTCTAACTCAGGGCCTTCGCCATTTGGAAAAACAATGTCGCTGACGTGATGTAGAGTCTCTATTAGAGATCCTATGTCGAAATGTACATCCGACACCTTTGAATTTTGAAAATTTTCTCTAATATATATATATATATATATATATATATATATATATATATATTTTAATCATGTCACTCCAAGCAAGGCATTCCACTGCCACTATAGCGCAGGGGGTTACACAGGGCGATAGACGAGTTAGGATGTACATAGGGGGAGAGTTGGAGAGAATGGGAGGGTTAGTGTGTTAGGAGGTATCTATTGACCTTACATTTAAACTCCTGGAGGCTATAGCCGTCGGGGAAGCAAGCATGCGGAAGGGAATTCCACAGGCGGGAAGTGCGAGAAAAGAAGCTGTTGGAGTAGAAATTGCGGTTACATTTCATCGGTTTCACTGTAAAAGGGTGGGACCTAGTTGCCAATCTAGTATCTCGTGCAAACTCACACCTAGGGGGCACCAGTGAGCTAAGTTCATCAGAGCAGAAGCCATGAAAGTATTTATAGAAGAGGCACAGGGAAGCCACGTCACGCCGGTGAGTGACTGCAGGCGGTCAGCTAAGTCGGTATCAATCACGTTACAGATTCTTCGCTGTATTTTGTCAAGGACCCCGAGGAGAATAGCAGGGGCACCCGACCAGAAGAGAGAGAGAGAGAGGGAGGGTAATGGGTATCGGCTTGGATGGAAGTTTGAATTCCAGTTAAATCTATTATATTTACATATTTGCTAATACTCTTGGGAAAGGTATAAATCCATCTCTTCTCCCCTCCAGCTATGGGTAAATAGCAGAATAGGCCAGATGCTATAGCCTAGCGTGGAGAACGGTCTAGAAGAATGGCATCATTGTGGAGGATCGTTTGGGAACCTTGTGACATAATGTGCACCAATTCTCTGCATTCGACTCTTTAAAAAAGGTTTGACTGGCTCTGCATAAGTGTTCTGCATTATAACGAAATGATACGTGCGAATAGTCTGGTACTAAGACCCTCATAGGTTGCAAACGACGGGGAGAGTCTAGTAAATATATATATATATATAAATTTAAATAAGTTGTTGGGCGTAAAAAAGCGTATAAAGGCAAGAAATAAAGTAAATTTAATACTTACAGGCATTTTGGATGTGCGTTGTGGCGCAGTGGATATTGGTTCAGAACGAAAAATCGGGTAGCCAAGTTCGAATTCCAGCTGAATTCATTGCTTTCACTTACGCGCAAATACCCTTGGGAAAGGTATTAATCCGTCTCTTCCCTCCAGTTATGGGTTAAATAACAGGGCAGATTGGGTTCTATAGCCTTGGTCGGCAACCAGTCTACCGCAGAAAGCAATGGCAAGTTACTGCGGGATAATCTTCTGCCCAGTCAGTTATGTCTCTTTCGAGACATGATCGCCCAAGCGTGTATCACGTATGGCACTTAACTGACTGACAGGCATTTTCGAAAGATGAAAAATAAAGAATAAAGACACACGAAAAACGTCCTCTCCTAAGTTTTCATCAGGGTCAACTGGGAAATTAATTCATCTATTTTAAAAATATTTTAAAATGAAAATGAAAGGTTACAGAGGTTGGGAAAGTGAGGGGCAAGCACTAGATAGTATTAATGTGGAGTCCAAGTAGGCAATCTCTTTGTTTACAGAGAGACGGCCTCCTTGGTCTAATGTACAATATACAATATATATGGTAATATCGAAGAATGTGTGAAGCTAAAATTTCTGACAGTCAGTGAAAGACATTTAAGGAAAACAAATTTTGTAATAAAGTGCTTGATATGAAAGATAGAACATTAATATAAGTAAAAGTAAGTTTGTCACTAGACCGATTGTTGCTAGCTTCAGCATCCGGACACCAGATTTTCCTAGGTGGTTGTATTAATCTCCTCTTGAGGGAGTGTTTCGCAATTTGAACCCCCACCCTTGAAAAGTAAACGGATACAACCGGCTAGGAAACTTTAGAGTCGGGTTGCTTGTGATATCAGTCAGCTAAGCGACAAACTTTTGCTTTTACTTATACTATATATATATATATATATATATATATATATATATATATATATATGCCCTACTTAATGGTATTTCTAACTAGGCTTCATCTGCGTGCTTTGCACACTTTTTGCCAAAACCTGCCATCATATCGCATAAACTTGGCTGGGATGCATGTACCTGTTATGGTATGGTATCAGACTGGATGTCATGAGGGGTAAATTGTTGGCGTACTTTTCACCAAATAATCATAATAATAATAATAATTACTAGAAATACCAGTAAAAATTTCAAGATTTCCTATTTGAATTTTATTATACATCTTAAGTCAATCAATAAGTTCCGTAGAATT
>JBBBDQ010001215.1:4505000-4565000 GCA_037127315.1 Ascarosepion bandense
TTTTTCTTTTCTTCTCTTTACGTTTTGTCTCCATATTGTCACAATTCCTTTTTGTTTAACCGTTCCTCTTTCCCCCTCTTTCTTCTCTACGTTTTTATTCATTTTCCTTCTCTATGTCTTCTATAAATGCTTTTTTCACTCTACTTTTCATTCTTTTTTTCGCCCCCTCTCTTTCTTCCTCACACATATACTCACTGCCTCTATATCTCTTAAAAATAGCTTTTTTTTCCACTCTAATATTCTCGTTCTTTCCCTCTCTTTCTTCCTCACATATATACGCTCACCCTCTCTATCTCTTCTATAAATCTCTATTTTTCACTCTCTCCTTCATATTTAGTTTCTTTCCCTTTCCTTATATATCCTCTCCAATCTCTATCGCTTCCATAAATCGCTCTATTTTTCTCTCTCTTTCATCATAATTTTATCCTCCTCTTTTTTTTCTCACGTATATATGTTCTCACCCATCTCACCCTATCCTATAAATCACTATTTTTTACTCTCTCTCTCTCTCTCTCTCTCTCTCTATCGTCTTCTTTTTCATTTCCTCTCTTTCTTTCTCTCATCATTACCATTGAGTAGTGAGTTCGATCCTCATTGGGTGCCTCATATTTTCGGCCTTGTACCACATTAACGGATATGATGCAGTAGATATCGACTAGGAACAACAAATAGGGGAGCCGAGTTCGAATTTCAGTTGAACTCCTTGTATTCACTTACACACAAATACCCTTGGGAAAGGTATTAATCCGTCACTTCCCTTCCAGTTATGGGCTAAATAATAACTAGATTGGGTTCTATAACCTTGGTCGACAACCAGTCTACCGCAGAAAGCAAATGGCAACCTACTGCGGGATAATCTTCTGCCCAGTCAGTCATGTCTCTTTCGAGATATGATCGTCCAAAGCGTGTATCACGTATGACACTTAACTGAATGAATATAATAGTTGAAGACATGATTAAGGCTTATACCGGGCATAAAATGGGGGATCGGTTTGATATTGTTATGAAGTAATAAACTGATCCCTTATTAATTACTACCTAATGATATAATACATCTCTTCCCCCTTTAGCTATGAGTCAAATAATAGGACAGATTGGGGTCTATACCCTTGGCTGACAACCAATCTACCGCAGAAAGCAATGGCAAGCTACTGCGGGATAATCTTCTGCCCAGTCAGTCATGTCTCTTTCGAGACATGATCGCCCAAAGCGTGTATCACGTATGGCACTTAACTGACTGACCACATCTAAGCTCTCTTTCTTCCTCGCATATATTACGTTGTCTATCTCAGTAGCTTCATAGATATCGTCCTTTTTTCTTTCGCTCCTTCTAATTGTTCTTCTCTTTCTTTCCTTCTCTTTCTTTCTTACAAATATCTGTTCACCTTCTACATCCCTTCTAGAAAGCGCTATTTTTTCACTCTCTATTTCATAATAGATTTCTCTTCCTCTCTTTTTTTTCTGAAAAATATAAACAACCCCCTTCTATCTCTTTCCTTTCTTTCTCTCGTTCTCTCTCTCTCATTTTTTTTTCTCGGCTAACCTTACATCGTCCTCTCTGTTCAACTTTTTTCTCGAAAATACCCACGTATCCACACTTACACGGGTACCGGGTGAAAATATAGAGAAATCCGCGTAGTCAAATTCTGATGAATGTATCTACGTACTCGTATCTTTTTCGCTTATACATATTTTACTTTGTACATATACACACGTTCTGACTATCCCGTACCTTACAAACATGGCTTCCTATCATTCTGCCGGCCTCACCCTCTCGTGAATCAGAATTCTGCTCATTTGCCACCATCCTCTATTTCACCACCACCACCACCACTCCAATTGGTACCATTCTCATCATGTAACTATCAGTGTGCCCGACTTACCTTCGTCTTTTTATCTCGCTCAACCCGCTACTAATGCTACCATCTCTGGCCCATTGCTACCTCCATAGAAACAGGAGAGTTTCCCTACTCCCCATCATCTTAAATTTCATCGTATCGCTGGACCGCATCAGTTCGACTCCTTTCTCAACAGCTGCGCGGTGAATACCTCTCTCATCTCACACTTAAGTCTCTTGTAACCGAAAAAAAAAACATACCTTGTCGTTTTTTTTTGGACACTGGTTTCACTCTTCGACACATTACACAAATCTGAGGTTGGTGGGATTTAATATTGTCTTGCCGTTCGAATTTACCCCAAACTTACCCGAAAAAAAATTCTTCTTTTCTTTTTACTTTTCACGTTCCTTCTTTTTTTTCTTTTTCTTCTATTATAATTTTTTTGTTATTATTATTATTATTATTATTATTATTGTTATTATTATTAGTGTTAGCAAAGTATAACACAAGGCTATTATTATTATTATTATTATTATTTACTCGTTATATCTAGTGGCTATTAATGGAGATCGAGTGACGGAAAAGCCTATAACAGTCCAGTTCTCAGCAATTTTGCTGATTTTAGTAACGCTTAGACCAAATAACTTGAATTTCCAATTTGCTGCAAGTCGCCTTGGTACTGTTCCTAGTTCGCTAATAATCATGGGTACTACTTTCACATTCATAATTCATTTTCTATTATTATTACATCTGCCCTATAATCGTTGTTACATTAATGTATGTAATGTGTATATTTATGTAACAACTTTTATAAGACAGCGATATTACAATTATTATTATTATTCAGAGTTTTCGGAACAGTACTAACTTGTGGCTTACAGCTTACAGCAAATCTCCTTAATATTTTTTCTTTGTGTTCTGCCAGTTTTCCCTAATTTTAATGGCTTGAATGATTCCAGTTCTGACCCCTTCAATCATATTCTCGAGCATTTCTTATTCCCAGTATTCTGAAAATCACTGGTTCGACTGTAACATTAATGTACCACAACTTCCTCAACACTATACCTAGGTCGAGAGGAGTACCCCGACGTGGTGTAATGGTTAACAAGCTTGTTTCGTTAGAACCTAATAGAAGTGAGTTCGATCCTCACTGGGCACCCCATACTTTCGGCCTTGTGCCACATCTAAGTGACGCTTCGTAAATTAACTAAACTAAGGTCGAGATACTTTCATTACACATTATTATTATTATTATTATTATTATTATTATTATTATTATTATTATTACCAGTTGTGCTGAAAAGTAGTCGTACCGACAAAAATGCTCTTGAAAAGAAAGATTATGACGTTCGGTATTATTTTGCGAAGTGGGTCGAGACGAGTACCTTCAAGTACTCCACCCCATACATAACCTTAATTAGAATGACAAATTTTCTCTTGTTAACAACCAGTTTCTCACTGATCTTAGTCGATTCTTGTTCAAAGCAATGGACGGTTTTCTATACATTGTTTTCAGTCTTATCACGCCACAGAATCCACGCAACCCGTGCATTTGGTTGCTTCCAAAATCTGCGGTAATCCATCGTTCAAATAAATATTCACTGTCACTGGTGAATCGACTGATAGTACTTCTTTTGTGTGTTGTCATCATTGGCAATTCCTTTTCAGAAATATTTCTTTAGACTTCTATGCCAAACTTTCTTCTTCCTTTTCTCCGTCCATATATGTCCCAAGATTTTTCTCTTTCTCCTACCTATTCTCCCGTTACCATTTTTTTCTTTTAGCTTCTATTCTGTTACTCCCACCCGACTCTAATCAACCCAGCCTCTTCCTTCTACCCGCTTCCCACCCAACTCCTATTACACGCTTCCCGTCTATTCAATACTACTCTTCAAGTTTCTTTTCCTTTTTAGTTTTTTTACCGATCTCATACAGCGCTTATCTCGTTTTTCTTCTTTTTAGCTTTTATTTTATGTTCTGTTTGTTTTTGTTTTTTTTTTTTTTTTTTGCTTCCTTTATGTTTCTAAGATTTAAGCTTTTTGTCTCAAATTCGTCTCCAGTAACGTCTGCTTCGCTGTCGATATCTGCTTTTATTGCACCTGTGCGGGGATTTTCTGACATAATTTCAAGTTGGTTGTTATAAAAATAAAAAAAAAACCAAAACATTTAACTTTTTTTTTTTTGTAATTTCTTGAATTTTTCCCCCTGTTTTTCAGTACTCCCACACCCTCTCTCTCTTTCTTTGTTACCCTTTCTCTCATTCTCTCTCTCTCTCTCTCTCTCTCTCTCTATATATATATATATATATATATATATAGTTAATCTATTTTTTATCAATTAATCTAGCATATTTTATTAAACGTTATTTTTGGTGGATAATCATATTTGAAAAGAGGCAACGTTTGTTTATTAATCAGTATATTTATTTACAAACATATTACATTTTATATATATATATATATATATATATATATATATATATATATTCTCTCAATATCTGACGAAGCTTTAATAAAAGTAAAACATATTAAGTTTCTTATATGTTCTTCATTTTATCATCCTGTCGGATTACGAACGGCATTTGATCTTTTTATATATGTTTGCCACTGAGCTGATTAAGGTTACCTTCAGCATCCGGACTCCAGAATTTCATAGACAGCCCCTCCAGCAATCAGTCCGTCCATTCGTCAGGGAATGGTTGATTTTTTTTATAACTTAAACGTCATTTTTAGTGGATTCCCACATTTTAAACTGTATGTTTATTATTTTCTACCGAATTGATTATTCGAGAAATCTTATTAAAAAAAAAGAAAAAAAAGAAAAAAAGTGCACTCTTCAACAACGCAAGTCTTTCTCAGAATTCATATCTTCTTAGTTTCATAAACTAACGTAAACAAAAATATTCTAAAGAGTAAATGGGTTTTATTTATTAACCATGCAGGTTTATTTATTTAACGATTATTTTTAGTGAATACCCATATTAGAGTAAATTCCCTGATTATTTATTAAATAGCATATTTATTTACATTTACCGGCTTGAACATTCGCCAAATCTTATTAAAGAAAAATATGCGCTTTTCAACAGGATTCTAACCTGTATTACTTTTGGTAAGCGAAACCGAACCGAGCGTCTTTTTAAATATGGATATCCACTAAAAATAACATTTCAGTGATTATATATATATATATATATATATATATATATATATATATATATATATATCCCTTGTTCCCTGTTTAGGATTTGGTTTCCGGCTTTCTCTTTTCCAATCTTTTTAGTCATTTTTCTTTTCTTTTTCTTTTTTTTAATTGGAGTAGATAGACTAAACTGTCGCCCGGTTCACACTCCACCCACGTCTATTGAACAGGTGAAGAGGCTCATCCCTTGTTCCCTGTTTAGGATGTGGTTTTCGGCTTTCTCTTTTCCAATCTTTTCACTCTTACGTAGCCCCCTGCACATCAGTGGCGTTACCGCCTTGCTCGGAGTGATATGATTAAAATATATTTAGATATATATATATACATATAGATATATCCGTTATATCTAATATGTTGGCTTTCTCTTTTCCAATCTTTTCACTCTTACGTAGCCCCCTGCACATCAGTGGCGTTACCGCCTTGCTCGGAGTGATATGAAAATATATATATATATATATATATATATATATATATATATATATATATATATCCTTTATATCTAATATGTTGGCTACTATTCGCGAAAAATCATAAGGTGCTACCAATAGTATAGCAAATATAAAACAATATAACCACCCCTCTTTCTTACCTTTTTTTCTTTCTCTCTAAGCACACACGCACATGTACACACGCACAGATATAATAGGAAGAAGATTGATAGCAATTTTATCTCGATCAAAAGTTTTCTTGTGTGGTAGTCTAAATTCGGACTGGCCCATTCGTCAAAGATCACACACACTCGTGTAAAATAGTGCAATAAAGACGGAAGCTGATGATGGTTCGCCTGAAATATGCCTGTACTTCGGATTTACCAAGAAATAACGTGTCTGCCTTAATTTTTCTTATATTTCCTCTATATGTATTTATATACATATATATTTAGAGCTCTCTTAGAGAGTTATCCTATCACTTTATATGGAGGATACTCCTTTGGATTCTTCTATATCTACAACGCATGCTGACATATATATATGTGTGTGTGTGTGTGTGTGTGTGTGTGTGTGTGCGTGTGTGTGTTTTATAGAGCGTTTAAAATTGATTTGTTTAAAAAGACTGAGATTTTACATGTGTTTAATAGTTTTTTTTCAAAACAATTTGTGCTTGTAACCTGTTCAGTGTAACTGGAATCCAATGTATATATACGAGAGTAGATTCATATCTATCTACTCACTGACTCGCTTAATTTTGATGTAAAATATCCAATATATATATATATATATATATATATTCAGATACTTTAATCCAAGCGGAAAATATATATATATATATATATATATATATATATATATATATATATATATATTTCCGCTTGGATTAAAGTATCTATAAAGTATCTAAATATATATCTATAAAGTATCTAAATATATATATTTTTTCCGCTTGGATTAAAGTATTTGAATAAAAAAATATATATATATGAGAATAACTAGTAATCGTTAATCAAGTTAAATTAGATACCTTATCACCTCGAATGTCCAAACTCGAGAGAGTGTCTGTTTACCTTTCCTAAAATTAACAGACAAGAGACCAACGGGTGGACCACTCTACTTTTGACATTGGAGGTAATAAAGCTAAATTAACTTGATTCGCGATCACTATTTATCCTCAGAGATAAGAAAACATTTTCTTTCACATATAGTTTTGTCTTATTTTCATTCTAACCCAAGGAGGCCGCAGACGCTCTAGCAAAACGCGACGTTAATAAATTTTCTACTTTGTATCATCATTTCCAGTTTTGTTTCGAAGATTAATATACATCCTAAAACACACACACACACACACACACACACACACACACACACACACACACACACACACACACACATTGTGTATTTTAGCAGCAATATTTTTTACGCAAGTTTCAATTTGAAACAAAATAAAATTAATCCTTGATAATGGCTAAAAATATAGCCGAAAACGCTTGGATAAATAAAACATTTGGTCAATTTTTTATACAATTTATGTAAAAAATATAAAAAAAAAAACGTAATCACAACAACTAGTCTATCATTTTTTAATCAAACTTGCGTATATATATATATATATATATATATATATATATTGATTGATTGTTTAATTACTTAGTTTCTGGTCATAATAAGATTAGACTAGTGCACATTTGTATTAAAATGTGTTCAAAACAATTATATTGTAGAACTTTTGAATATTTTCTTTTTGTAAACGAGTTATTACGCTTAATATTATTACGCGTAATAACTCGTTTACAAATGGAATATATATATATATATATATATATATATATATATATATATATATATATATATGTTCTTTTTTTTTTTAAATATAAAACTTTAATCCAATCCCAAAGGAAAAGCAGGAAGGTAAATTCCAAAGAACCTATCCTAATTAATATTAATTACATTAATATTAAAACATGATCAAGGTGGAGGGTAAGAAATTTTCAATTTTTTCTGTGAGGGGAATGAGAAAAGAATGAACATTAGGGTAAGGTATATTTAAGAAATTTTTAATTTATATATATATATATATATATATATATATATATATATATATATAGGTATGTGCGAAAGTTTCCGTGAAAATGCAGTTTTTCATTACGAGTTCAAACTCGAAAGTAGGGAACTTCTGCGCAAAATTCTGCTCTTTAAAATAGGCTTTTTATTCGATAGTAACAAATTTTCTTAGAGATTTTTCCTGAAATGTACGTTTGCGGAATAAATATGTAATTGAACAGATCAGATTTCTTGCTATTCTACACTTCCGTATGAACTGAGGCTTGCTGCCTTTTCTAAGATGAAGAGTCAGCAAGAGTTAGAATGATTCTTCAAACGTTCCAGATTATATGTTTACAAAAGTATTGTTTTTTTTTTTTCCTTTTTTTCTCGGCGAGTGTTAGATTGTTTTAAAACTTTGCGATTATTCTATTTATTTTTGGAAGCTCCTTATAAAGAGCTGTTGTTCTATTTATAGAAGTGAGTGAAACAGATAGTCGATTATCGCGAGCACGTTAGGGAACTGAGGAAGTTGTGGAACATAAAGATGACAGTGGTGCCAGTCATTATTAAAATACTGTGAACAGTTCCGGCGAAACTAGAAGGATTGGAGAAACTGGAAATCAAGGGAAGACACTGAAAGATTCAGATGACAGCCTTATTATAGAGTACCACATTCGACGTAGAAGAAAATTTGTCGAGACTCGCTGTCGATTCATCGTGAGTGCAAGACACCTGTTACTCTTGTTGGGAACACTCAGTGAGTTAATAATAATAATAATAATAATAATAATAATAATAATAATAATAATAATGGGATTGAATGAAGAGTAACGGCGTATTTGTTACTAAAATGAAGTAACAGCAACAACAACAGCAATAATAATAATAATAATAATAATAATCGTTCTCGTTGTTAAAATTTCTTCCTCGTTACTTTATTTTCTTTATCTTCTACTTTTCAACTCATTCCTCGTTCTTTTTCCTCTCTTTCTTTTTTTCTCCCTCTTTATCGTTTGGCCGTTTCATGCCTTGCTCAGATTTTAAAACATTTTCTTCTTCTTCTTCTTCTTCTTCTTCTTCTTCTTCAACGTCTCTTCCTTTTCTTTTTACTTTCTTTTCTGCTTCTTCTTCTTCAATGTCTATTTCTTCTCTTTCTACTTCATTTTCTTCTTCTTCCACGTCTCTTTCTACTTCTTCTATTTTTCCTTCTTCAACATCACTTCCTTCTTCTAATTCTTCTTCTTCTTCTTCTTCTTCAATGTCTCTTCCGCATACTTCAATTTCGCTTCGTATTTTTCTTCTTTTTCTATGTCTCTTTCTCCTCTTTCTACTTCCTTTTCTGAATCTTCTTCAATGTCTATTTCTTCCCTCTTTTTATTTTTTTCTTCTTCTTTTTCTTCGACGTTTTTTACGCCTCTTTCTTCTTCTTCTTCTTCTTCTTCTTCTTCTTCTTCTTCTTCTTCTTCAACGTCTCTTCTTCATACCTCTTTTTCACTTCTTATTTATCTTCTTCTTCTTCAATGTCTCTTCTACCTCTTTCTATTTCATTTTCTTCTTCTTCTTCTTTAACGTCTCTTATGCCTCTTCTTCTTCTTCTTTAACGACTCTCCTTCCTCTTTCTACTTCATTTTCTCTTTTCAATACAGACATATGAAGACATATCACATTATTGTTTCCATAATTTCTCATTGAAGAACGATTATTATTTTCTAGCATAGAATAATAATAATAATAATAATAATAATAATAATAATAATAATAATAATAATTTTTCCCACCTTACACACTTCTTATTGTTATCTGTTTTCCTATGATATACGCTTTTTTTTCACCGATTTAATTTGGTTTTGGCAATTGAATTAGAATTGAACTATTTTTTTAAAATTTTATCTCAAGACTTCCTTTTCCTATACAGTTGCAGCGTGTAAAGCAACCAACAACTGGATTGTGTACTTCATATATATATATATTTTAAATAGACCTATAGTATATATATATATATATATATATATATATATGTTTTAAATATATATATATATATATATATATATATATATATATATATATATTTATATATAAAGGATTTTCGATTGTTACTGTGGATAATATATATTTCACCGCTTTGATGTTATCGCGGCTCGTCAGACGCAAACGGTACAACTGTTATAACATTTGGGTCTGACGAGCCGCGGTAATAACATCAAAGCGGTGAAATATATATAAGCCATAGTAATAATCGAAAATCCTTTATAAATTATATTACTCTGTTAAATTAAATAATTTAACATTGAGTTCTCTTGCGTTTGTCTCTTTTGGAATTTACCTGGATTGCATACCAAGTGTACTATGTATATATATATATATATATATATATATATATATATATATATATATATATGTACTACAAAATCGGCATGAATACGGTCTATAAAAGAGAAAAACTCTCTATCTACACCCAGATATCAAGCCCTTTACACTAAAAACCTGCTTGCCAGAATACATTTTATCAGTAATAACATATATATATATATATATATATATATTGATTGTTTAATAACTTACTTTCTGTTCATAATAAGATTGTACCTGTGTGTTCAATAAAATTATATTGTAGAACATTTGAATATTTTCCAATTGTAAATGAATTATTACGCGACCTATGTTTCTCCCGTGAGTCTTGTCTTCAAGGCGATTTTCAATAACATTATTGTATATATATATATATATAAATGCATGCTATACGTACTTTCTCACATAATTCTTGTCTTTCTATATATTAATGTTTATAATGATAAATGGGTCGTCTATTTCGAATGCGAATATCAACGTTTGAAATATTAAATATATCTATATATAAAATATATTCTACTTCTCTCTCTTTCTCTCTTCTCCCCCACTCTCATATTTGTTCACTCTTAATATATATGCGCTTTTTGCATGTGTTTGTAAGACATACATAGAGGTGCTTCTAACTCGAACTACTGGCATCTATATAGATATAGGCGAAAGCACACAACAAGGTCTTTTTCCTTTTCTATCTCAATTGGTCTTCTTTTTCTTCTTTATTCAACCAATGTTCGACCAACACAGGGCCAAAGAGCTACTCCAGGTAGAGGGTTAGTGTATGCTGTTGCATGTTCATGAGAAAGGACAAAAAAAAATTAATGTCAAATTAATTAATATATAGATGTACGTTGTGGTGTAATGGATATCGGCTCGGAATATGAAATGGGAGAGTCGAGTTCGAATTCCAGTTGAATTCCTTACATTCACTTACGCACAAATACCCTTAGGAAAGGTATTAATCCGCATCTTCTCCCTCCATTTATGGGTTAAATAAAAGGGTACATTATTGGGTTCTATAACCTTAGTTGTCAACCGGCCTACCGGAGAAATTAATAGAAAGTTATTGCGAAAAAATCGTCAGTCATGTTTCTTTAAAGACATGATCACTCTAGCGTGTAAGACGTATAGCAAAGAATTGACTCATACGAGTGTAACCCTGCCGTAAAAAATGATGGAAAAATATTTGAGAAGATTATATATATTGTAATTTTGTTATTACAATAGTTTATAAAACTTTATATCACTACACAAATATTTTCATGTTCAGAGAAAAATACTTTAAGAAAACTTTTCAATGTTTATAAATAAAGTACTACTGAATCATAGAGATGAATTGACGGTTTTATGTAGACATCGAAAATATTTTTCTCTAAACTTTAATTAATTACAATTGTCCATTTATAACTTGTACTCGAATATGGCTTAAAAATTAAAATTATTTTACCAAAAATAAATGACCTACAATACTTATTTCGTTTTCCTAACTGCAATATACCTTAGTATACCGTAATTATTTAATTCTAATTCTAGCCTAAATATTACAGCCCCTTTAACTCATGAGATAGTACAAAATCAAATTTAAAAAAATAAAACCTAAAATCCAACTGGCTGTTAAAAATTAATGTCTACCCATTTAAATAATGTATGATCCTACTATGTACCTTACCAAGACAATATTAAAAAGTGTCATGCCATGATATCAGGCCACTCTGTTTCCTTTCGCGACCCAAATCTTCAACTTCATAGTTCAACAGAATTCTCATTTTTGATTGAACAATATTGACACACCTACAAGCATATTTTGCAACTACTATTAATTTTCTAAATAACCATAAATTCATCTTGTATTTTCTAAATAAATCATTTTCACCATTTATATTAAAATATCATCTGAAGAAGAACAGTATTGTTCTGAAACATGAAATTTTTTATACTGATAAAATGCTTTTATAAATAATTGTAATAGCAAAATTACAATATTAAGCTTTACTTTTTATCGAGCACTCATTATAAATTTAAATGCATGACCACGAGCAAGGCGGTAGGAGTAAAAAGATTAGATAGAAGAGAGTGAAGAGAAGGACGAACCAGTTAGGAAGGAGCAAGAGAAGGATGGGAATACAGGTGTGATGACAGTTGCAAAGGTAGAGAGAAAGGAAAGGATATATGGGGTGGTGAAGAAAGAACTAGGGTCAAGTGGTTAAGAGATTTTAATGTACCTGTTCTTTCACTTCGTTATATATATATACTAGCAGTATAGTCCGGCGTTGCTCGGGTGTAATGAAAGCTTTAAAACTAATCCATGGTCCTGGAGCTCAGACTCTTTGGACATTGGCACGAAAGATTAAAAAGCAATAGTTGTTTCCAGTTAAAGCGAAACCGTAGACTGAAAGAAAAATGAATGGATGTAAGTCAAATTTTGATTTCCTGGTATCGATATCAAATATCTTTTTTCGTCGTAAACTGAATTTTGAAGGCTAAATAAGTCCTCTAAGTAAATGGTTTCATGGCTGAGACCAGGAACTACAATTATACCTACTTAGAGCCAAACCCGAAGCAACAATTAAAATAAAAGGTCTGGAATATAATAATATATATATAATATATATAATATATAATATATATATTATCGATTTTCTGCACTATCGTAAGAACTGCGACCTTGAACCTTATGAATATCGTTTCTTATGTCTGTGTCTATGAGTGTATCAAATTTGATTAAAATCGGACCACTCCTTCTATAATCCGATTTTTTCGATTATCTATTTTCGATATTTATCGGGGGTACCTCGACACAAACCACAGCTAAGAACACTCGCAGACGCTTATAGTACAACTGTGTAAATTTTCAAGAAAATCGGTTCAGCCGTTTCGGAGTAACGGACACAAACAGACACACACACACAGACACACAGAGACAAAGTTCCATTTATAAATAAGTTTAGATAAGAAAAAATTTAGGCAGACACGTTATTTCATAATAAATCGGAAGTATAGGCCTTTATTGTACAGAAGATTTTACACGGATATTTTTCACTAGAGACTACATATTTATTAACAAAATATAAAATAATAAGGCACTGTAATAATCAGCAAGGCTTATATCGTTAGCTCAGTCACTACTGAGTAGTAAGTTTGATCCTCAAAGAGTTCTCCAGACTTTCAGCCTTGTGCCACATATAATCTGCTCTTAAAATTGCTGTAAATATACTTATTTTATTTACGTAAGATTGAGTTTTTCTACCATAAATACATGATTGATTCGTACGCTTTGCAGGTTATTTAAATCCAGGAAATATTTTCGATTTTCACAATTACTTCAGATAATAATGAGTTAGTAATCAAGCCTTAATAATTAACCCTCAGCTGGAGGAAGAAATGCTGAATTCACATCTTTTCCAAAGGTAGTTGGGCGTAAGAAAGAACCCACCTCGACTCTCGGATTAAAAATTCCGATCTATATTCGATTACACCACCCGCACATCCAAGTTTATGCCATTTGGTATTCTTAAGCGGTCGCCAATCAAGGAAAAATATATGAGTAAAGCTCAAACAAAATAAATTCTACAATATATGTACAATATATACAATAGGCTAGTCTCCCTGAAAGCAAAACACTGCGCCTCCTCAGCTTAACTCTCACAACAGACCTCAAGTGGAATGACTATACAGAATCCATAGCTAAATCCGCTGCTAAGAAAGTCGGTTCTCTGTGTAGGACCAGGAAGTTTTTTCCGCCTGAAACAACCCTGCACATATACAAATCTACCATCCGCCCGTGCCTTGAATACTGCTGCTATATCTGGTCTGGTGGTTCTTCTATCCACCTAGGGGTCCTTGACCAAATCCACCGGTGAATCTGCAATATGATAGATATCGACTTGGCAGCTCAGATACAGTTCCTTTTCTCACCGACACAATGTGGCTTCCCTGTGTCTCTTCTACAAATACTTTCATGGCTTCTGCTGCGATGAACTTAGCTCACTAGTGCCCCCTATATATGAATTTACTCGAGCCACAATATTAGCAACCTTTTACTGTGAAACCAATAAATTGTAAACGCAAAGTTCTACTCCATCACCTTCTTTTCTCGCACTTCCCACCTGTGGAATGCCCTTCCATTTACTTGCTTTCCCTACAGTTATAATCTCCAAGAATTTAAATGTAAAGTCAATAGTCATCTCCTATCTCACTAACCTGTATCTTCTCTCCGTCCACTGCAACCTCATCAGTATTCTCATCCTTCTCTTACCCACTTCCTGTCAGTCCCTATAACCTGTTACTTTTTCTGATAACTTTCCTCTTATGTAAGCCCCGACAAAACATTGACAATAAAATGCCTTGCTTGGGTCGATACGATTTTAAAATATATATATATATATATATGCAGCGGTTAAATGAAATTCATGGGGAGCATGTGCATTGCATTTGGTTATTGCCAGTTAGAAACTATCACTTGTGTTCCTTCAAGAAGATATTTTGCGTGCTAAATTGCTTTTTTAACTATTATGTTTAGAAAAATTGACAGTTTCTGTGACGTCATTGATACTTGGGTTTATCTAATGTGTATATTTGTCCCAATTACCAGGGTTTTTTTGTTTTTCTTTAGTCTCTTTCATTGCTTCTTGTCTGTTACAAGAGGGCTGTCTCAGATTTCAACTTAATGCCCTGACTTGTTCACTCGTCGACATTTTGCTCAGACTGCCGTAAATTCGAATACAGACAGAAAGATTCACAGTCGGGTAGACACACACACACACACACACACAGACACACATATATATATATATATATATATATATATATATATATATATATATATATTATACACTACTTGCCATAATTGTTAGGCAACCCCAGTTTTTTAAAAGAAATGATGTGTTTTATACTATTTTTAGTATTTATTACCAAGTGGATAATTCTAAATGAAAATAGAATGGTTCTTTTGTTATTGTAACTTTGCAAAATTTTACAATGCAAGGAAGCAAAGATGAACTCGCCCGAATCACCCTAAATTTTCTTCATTTCCTTCAGTGATGAAACTGCAATAGGTAATTATTACACATTTATAAATTCATTTGATGCACATGTTATTGTGCCGTATTTTCAAAAGAAATATTCTATTCTCATTTACCAATTATTCACTCGGCAATAAATACTAAAAAAATAGTATGAAATACATCATTTTTTTAAACACTGGGGTCGCCTAATAATTATGGCCGGTAGTGTATATATATATATATGGGCGGCAATTTCTATTTAAAAATGTTTCGTTAAAAACGACCGACAAGGTTTTTATTAATTTTTGATTTAATTTTTTCAGTATTCTTACATGTTTTCTTTCAGCTGGAGATAAGGAATGTAAAAATGTTCCATAATTTCCGATTTTCCAAGCGCTTTCTACCTCTTCACTGGCCATTCTCAAGGATGTTTCAAGCAAGAGTAGATGTTTGTCTCTGTTGTTTCCTGTCTATGATTGCGTTTCCAGTGCCTTCTAAGTCTATACTTCTGACGTCTCCGTCTGAACTCTGAAATTTTATTCACTAATTTTTTTTTCTCAGTAGGAGTACACAGGTTCGACTATCGCCCAGTCTACATAGCTCCCTTTCATTTGACCAGGAGTAGAGGTTTATCTCTTGTTCCTCGTTTAGCAATTGGTTTCTGGTTCCTTTTAAAGTATTTTCATTCTCTTTCATTCCTGGTATCCACTTGGGTTTCTTGTGGTGCATTGATAAAAAAAGTAAAAACAGTCGCAACATTACCTTGCACAGGTAAATTACGTGTGCCATACATTTTTGATTTTGGCTCTGCAACAGGTGTTTACTCGTACAACCAGACTGGCAACTGGGTCTCACCCATTCTCAGTTAGATCAACCAAATACAGACGGCAATTCTACTCCTTCAGCTTCTTTTCTCGCACTTCACGCCTGTGGAACTCGCTTCCTTATTCTTGCTTTCCTTACGGCTACAACTTCCAGGAATTTAAATGCAAGGTCAATACTCATCTCTTAACCACTTGACCCTAGTTCTTTCTTCACCACCCCATATATCCTTTCCTTTCTCTCCACCTTTGCAACTGTCATCACACCTGTATTCCCATCCTTCTCTTGCTCCTTCCTAACTGGTTCGTCCTTCTCTTCACTCTCTTCTATCTAATCTTTTTACTCTTACCGCCTTGCTCGAGGTGATATGATTAAAAAAAAAAAAAAACATAACCGAGTAAAAAGAAAGGAAGCGCACCAGTATCCATGCAAAAGGAAGAGGACTTTAAAATTTAGTGGGTAGAGTGGGGTAAACGCTTCAGTGAGTAAGGGGAAAGTTATCTCCATACCTCTGTGGTCCGGTTGGCTTTGTCACTCTAATATCCTGGGAGGAGAAGAGAGAAGCAAAGATTAGGTGTTTGACAGCGCCCTCTAACGACTTCTTGTCGAAAACGGCGGTGCTATCAAGATGCTTGAAAATTGTCAGCTCGTTCTTTCACTCCTGGAAATATCTAGCACCTGTCATGCGTCTATCCATCCAAGAGTCAAAAAGCGTATGTATGGCCGTCAGCAAAAAGAGGAGCCCAAAATTACGACTACAAATCAGGGACAATGATATTAAGCAGATACAGAAATTTAAATACACTTCTCCTCGGTCTTTTGAACAGGAGTAGAGGTTTATTCCTTGGTTCCTATGTTTGATTGCGTTTCCCGGACCTTCTAACTCTATACTTATGACATCTCCGTCTGAACGCTGAAATTTTATTAAGTAATTGTTCATTTTTTTTTCTTCTTCTCAGTAGAAATGTATAAGTTCGCATACCATCCGGTTCATATATATATATATATATATATATATATATCAATCTTTTCTTTTCCTCTTTTTCATATCCCAGCTGTGATTTAAATAAGAGGGTAGACTAAGCCATCTAGCCTGTATAAATGAAGTAAAATTCTGAATTCTAAACCAGGGAAAAGGCAACAGAAAACCACACAATTATCTTTCCCAACAAGTTATAACAATTTCTTCTTCTTTTATGTGCCATGTCCTTTCAGGACGTAGGCGATCATGGCTTTCCACATTTCTCTATCTCTGGTGGCTCTCAGCATGCTTTCTCTTGTTGCACCATGCAACCCTCGTTCCGTCATCCACCTGATCATGTCCTTCAAATATGTTATCCGCTGCTTTCTCCTTGTTCTCCAAGCCCTTCTTCCTCATTGCATGTCCAAGGAACTTTATTTGTCTCTTCCTGATGCTCAGTATTAATTTCCTTTTCGTTTCCATCCTTTCCAAAAAGCCTCGTCATTACTCACAGGACATTCCATGATATTCGCAGCATCCTTCTGTAGAACCACATTTCATCTGCTTCGAGTTTTTCCTTCATCTTCAAAGACTTAGATTAAAAACAAAACGCTTTGGAACTATAATCACCTAAGACAGTAGGTTATCAAAGTTGTCTTTATATAGATAAAGAAAATGTTAACGGTTGTGAGTAAAATAATAAGGGTTCATACTGGGGTGAATTTGGCTCGATTCCTCGTTCAGTAATTTGTATATTTGACTTCAATAGAGCAATCAGAAAGAAAAAAATGTCTGTATAATGACTTCCTTATCAGTACAAATCACACTGAAGAAACATATTTTAAATAATGTTTTATTCAAGGATATTTTAAACAGAGAAATTATTGATCTAAATTACATATTAGGTTGTTACAAAATAATAGTCGAAGCCAATTTAACATAGTATTTACGGTATATATTAGGTGAATTTTGATATCAATAATACATAATGTGCTCTTTAATAATGTTTAACATTTTCAGAGAGAAATATTCTTGAAGCATAAAAGCCCTTAATTATGAATATGACAAAACAGGATCTTCGTTTACTTTCATTGGATGAGTTCAAACTTGAGCACAGTGCTTCTTAAAGTTCTGCCAATATCAACAGAGCATGGGATGATGGGTCCACATGTTATCGGAGAGTAAGAAAGTGGTTCCAGAAATTCCGTACTTGTGATGAGATCCTTGAAGATGGAGAAGATAGAGAACGGTCATGCAGTCTTGAAAACGAACAATTGCAAGCGGTTGTTGAGCAAAACCCATGTCAAAGTGTCAGAGAAATGTCTCAGACGCTTGGTGTTAGCACTGTAACAGTCTCACGCTATTTGCAGAGTATTGGTAGGAGAAAAAGCTCGATAAATGAAGTGTGCTCGATGCTCTTTCTGCGCAACACCAATGATCGATTTCTTGAATGAATAGTAACCTGTGATTACAAGTAGATCCTTTATGACAACCGTAAACGATCAGGTCAATGGCTTGACGTGATGAGTCCTCAAAACATTTCCCATAACCAACGTTGCATCAGTAAAAGATTACGGTGACTGTATGGTGGTCTGCAATTGGTATTATTCACTACAGCTTTCTGGAAACCAATCAGAGCATTAATGCAGACCTTTACTGCAATCAACTTTCTGAAATGCATTCACGCCTGCAAAAATGACATCTGCATTGCTGAATCGGCGTAGTTCAATTCTAATTCACCATAATGCGCGGTCACATGTTGCTAGAATGACATTGTAAAACTCACAGATGGCTTACGGCCTATCACGTTCAATACACCGGTTCTCGCTCGATCAACGAAGTTAAGCAACGTTGAACCTTAGATGAGGGTAACCGCTTGGGAATACCAGGTGCTGTAAGCGTTTAGTGACGGATGTGCGTTGTGGTGCAGTGGATATCGGCTCGGAAAGAGAAATCGGTGAGCCGAGTTCGAATTCCAGTTGAATATCCTGCATTCACTTACGCACTGGTACCCTTAGGAAAGGTATTAATCCGTCCCTTCCTTCCAGTTATGGGTTAAATAACAAGAGTAGGACTTGGGGACCCTGTCCTTAAAAACAAATCCCAATGAATCATGATACTCAAAAAGAAAAAAGTATTACTTGACACAAAAAATTCTATAAACAACAATCAACTGTTGAAAGAAAAAGGTATTACCAGAAATAAATAAAGTTTAGTTGGCAATAAATGACCCGCCGAGGTTGATTTGCCATAAAACCAAACCAACAACAAAACTCACAGACTTGAGATACGAATGTTTACTACACCCTCCATATTCTCCGTATCTTTCACCCACTGATTTAAAGGAATTAAGTTAAGTTTTTAATGGTAAAGATTTTAGGTCCAAACCAGATGTGGAATCGGCTTTCAAAAACTTGCATTACAGCCAATAACTTTTTATCAACGAGAAATTAATAATTTCATTGACTGACGGCAAACTTGCATCAAAGCTGAAGGCTCGCATTTTAACTTTTTTTTTTTTAATCATATCACCCCGAGCAAGGAGGTAACGCCACTGATGTGCAGGGGGCTACATAGGAGTGAAAAGATTGGAAAAGAGAAAACCGGAAACCACATCCTAAACAGGAAACAAGGGATGAGCCTCTTGACCTGTTCAATAGACGTGAGTGGAGTGTAAACCGGGCGATAGTTCAGTCTATCTATTCCAATAATTAAGTCTGTTTCTACAGTTAATTTTTTCAGAATAAAATTCTATTTCCGAAATCGGCTA
The DNA here is from genome assembly GCA_037127315.1 of Ascarosepion bandense. Taxonomy (NCBI): domain Eukaryota; kingdom Metazoa; phylum Mollusca; class Cephalopoda; order Sepiida; family Sepiidae; genus Ascarosepion; species Ascarosepion bandense. Next base: position 4,524,413 of record JBBBDQ010001215.1, read on the forward strand.
TTATTTTTGCAACAACCTAATATCTTATCCCGGTATTTTTTTAACAGGAGTAGTGGTTTATCCCTTGTTTCAGGCTTACGGCATATCACGTTGAATGCACCGGTTCTCGTTCGATCACCGAAGTTAAGCAACGTGAGCCTGGTCAGTACCTAGATGGGTGACTGCTTGGGAATACCAGGCGCTGTAAGCGTTCAGTGACGGATGTATGTTGTGATGCAGTGGAATGTCGGCTTGGAAAGAAAAACCGGTGAGCCGAGTTCGAAGTCCAGTTGAGTATCCTGCATTCACTTAAGCTCTGTTAGCCTTGGGAAAGCTATTAATCCGTCACTTCCCTCCAGTTATGGGTTAAATAACAGGATGGGACTTGGAGGCAACCCATCTTGTGTTGGTATCGCAATAAAAACACTCTTGGTAGCCCTGGCAAACCCTAATGAAAGCGTTTACAACATTATTTCAGTAGTCATGACCAACTTCTTTATTTTAAACTGCAGGTTATGCATTGAGGAAATTTTTGTTATGCGAAACAGCTTTGGATGATCAGTTAATATAAAACTTGTGAAGATACCGAAAGGTTGAAACCAAGGTAGCGTAATATTCCGAATTAGAATATTTAAAAGCTATATATGTAAAATTTTTATTTTAAATATGTATTGAGAACTTATTTCCCCATGTACCATTTTTTTTATTCAGGATTACAGTCGAGAGATCAAATGAGACTCTTACGTCATACAGGGTTGACTTCATCGCTCAAATATTAATGAAATTTAATTGAAATTAAAGTGCTTTGTGTCGTGGCTCGTACCATGTGACATCCAGTCGCCCGGATGTATAAAAGAAAATGTGCGGTTAGCACGGGTTGTTGTCATTATCACAGACTTCGTGGAGTAACACCTACTACTGCGAGAGACTGTAAATATTGTATATACTTCTTGGTTGTACCACTCTGGTAATAAAATAGTTTATCTACATTTCACTGGGTATTTCTTCATTTCACGATACAACAACAGAGTGGTGTCATTATCACGGACTTCGTGTCGTAAAACCTACAACTTCGCGAGACTGTAAATATTGATATATACCTCTTGGTTGTACTACTCTGGATATGAAGTAGTTTATCTACATTTCACTGTGTATCTCTTCATTCCACGATACAACAGTAGAGTGTTGTCATTATCACGGACTTCGGGAAGTAACACCTACTACGGCGAGAGACTGTAAATATTGATATATACCTCTTGGTTGTACCACTCTAGTAATAAAATAGTTTATCTACATTTCACTTCGTATCTCTTCATTCCACGATACAACGAAGTGGAGCCGGACCCTCCGATCTATTTACATAATAGGAAGGTAATATACCATGCTTCATATTGTGTTAATTCCACTTGCTATAATTAACGATTTACATAATAAAATTCACATATTTATTTACATAAATAAAATTCACATAAATAAAATTCACATATTTATTTACATAATAAAATTCACATATAAAAGACATGAGAGCCACTCAGTCTAGAAAGTTACTTAAAATGAACGAAATGCATGTTATGGATGAAAGAGAAGGTAGTAGGAAGCGCAAATTACTAGTGTAAAGCAGAAAGATAGCGAAGATGTCAAGACTGTAGTGCTCAGGAAAGCACCCACATGGAAGTCTGTTCCACAAAGTAGTAGTTTTTGGGAAAAGGTCGAAAAATTCTTCTTAAATTGGGAGTATGTAGGGAATGACCTGGCGTGTCCTAGCTCTAAAGGCCTGAGTCGGTGAAACGAAACGGTGGAACACATCTGGACATTTAGAAATAAGGGAAGTGAGCACGGCTTATCTAACCGTTGATTTGATGACAAGAAAATCATGCAAGAGAATCAAATTTATTCCCGTTTGCAAAATTAAGATGGAGGAAAAACGTTCGGTTATCTGTTTCGCTACAATAAGTATACGACTCCTTGTCTTTCCTCTATTTTTCAAAAGGTCAGATTAGACCGAAAAGGGAGTATTGCCGTCATATTTGGGCAAGCGATGCCCAGTCCTCTCATCTTCTAGTCTAGAGAGAAATCAAAAGCGGCTCCGCGTCCTTGTGGGTGATAAGTTATTTTCCTCACTTCCACCACTCTCTCACAGACAAACTGTCGTAATCCTCTCACTGATCTAACGCTATTTTTATAGAAAGTTCTCAGACGATCTACATTCCTTATTTCCACCAATTCTAACATTCACGGCTAGGACCCACCATGCTACATACTTTTTAGCGAACTCAATCCCTCCGAATTCTGTTGGTAAGAAATAAGTTCCACTTAGCACCTTCTTCCCACGAACCTCTGCTCTGCAGAACCGACTCCCAAGAGCATGCTTCCCAAATCTCTTCAATCTTAACCTGTTCAAATCTAGAGTTAGCCATTATCTTTCACACATATCCGCATAATCTGTGCCTCCTACTCTGTAAGCCTCTACATTGAGTGACTACCGGGCCTTGTTAATATATTTTTTAAAGGGAAACGCCGCCATAGGGTAAAAGTAATAAAATTCATTTTTTATTAAATCATTCAGTAATACGGACTTACATACTTTTATCCTTTTAGTTTTGGTTCTGATGAAGCCTTAAATTGGCGAAATGCATCATCTGTTTGATCAGCTCTTTTCTATCTTTTAATGCAACATTTCTATGCACCAAATTTTGAAACTTTATCATTTAAATAACACACCCACACCCACCCACACATACTCCGATCTGAATAACACACCTACACACACATTAAATATATATATATAAGAATAAGAATAAATCTAAGTAAGAGCCAACAGAGCTACCAAGGTTTCACCTAACGGCTCGTCAGGTTAAGTCGGCTCATATTCTTATTTGTTTGCTCTCCTATTGTATTGAGCGCTTTAGTGTTAGGGTTCTCGTCTCGAGTATTTTGACGTATGTTCAAGAACTTAGTTTGCTTCTTTTTTTGCTTCCCCTTTTTTTCCCCTCAGAGTTTGTTCTCGGTGGGTTTTTCGAGACGAACTAAAATATATTGTAACAATTATTAGTATTAGCATTATTATTATTGCTACTATTATTATTATTGTTATTATCATTATATATATATATATATATATATATATATATATATATATATATATATATATATATATTATAAATTGTATTTTATACATGTACATTTTTTTAATATATATCCACTACAAATTATACATTTTGTTTCGACATTGGACTTCCAATGTCTCATCAGGTGGTGTGAAAAGGAATGGAAGACCTCTTTTCTTATATTTGGCGAGTTGTGTTTGAGATGTTGGCGGGAACCAATAAATATTGATAACTCTATATTATATATCGAGCACTGTTTTAAATTAATGTTTTGGACGCTGTAAATTTTCTTCGTTGCTTATTCACTCGGATATATATATATATATATATATATATATATATATATATATATATATGTGTGTGTGTGTGTGTGTGTGTGTGTGTGTGTGTGTGTGTGTGTGTGTGGTAGTAGTAGGCCTCCGTCGGTCAGGGTGGACCATGTCTAGCATCCTAGTTGTCTGCTTGGTTGAAGCATTGGCGTCTGTGACTGTAGAAACCGATGCGGGAGTGACAGTCTCCGTTGCAGAGGCTGCATTTATGTTTTGTTTCTAGTCTGTCGGAACTGTCATTTTGCTTTCTGCGAACCCGCCTCTCCATGGTGACTTGTGTTAGTTACTCCTACCTTGATTTCAGTTGTTGGTCCAGGGTTCCTCTCCATTTGAACCGGTTGACTGTTACACTCTCCCATGTCTCCGTGTCATTAATATATAATGTTATATTAATGTATACATAACATATATTAATATTAACATATTATATATTAATCGAAGCTAGTACCAACTTCCTGGTATTGTACAGGGTGGACCTCACACTATATATATATATATATATATATATATATATATATATATATATATATATAAATCGAAACAGAAAGTGGCATGTAGTTAAAATACCAAGGAAGATCCTGTTAATATTAATTTTATAAAAACTGATCCACTCAAAGGGCTTGATGTAAATAAAGTTATCTATTTACAGAGACAAATATGTATATTTTTTAAATAAAACTTAGAAAATTACATGTGTCGTATGATAATTTCTGTGAAGTACATTTGCTCGTCAGCGGCCATTTATTACTACACTCACAAACACTCCTTTTCTAACCCCAATCTAAGATTCCAAACATCCCCTTTCCGAATATTTTAGGAAATGAAAGAAGAGGGATTAAACCCCATAGTAAGTTGGAGACTAATAGGTTCGATCCGGCCCCTCCTAAAAAAACCTTTACGATAGATTCAATCCATGTTTAGTTGAAAAAGTTAAAATAATGAAGTATCCTAAACACACACTGCTTTTAAATTTAAGTAAGGAATTCATAAGCAAATATCGTCATAAACTGAAAATTTTAAATTTTAAATTTTAAATTGTAATATAAATCCCTCTTAATGGAATCCAAATCAGTTTCTTTCGATAGAAGTTTTCTTCCTTCTTCTTAATCACCGTAGTATTGATTAAAACAACCATATAGATGAAACTCTTTTATCCCATACCTTTTCTGATCCTATCAATTGAGAAGGAATTGAGCACAGAGTCCAAATTTTATCTTTTTGATCTCAGAATAACTTCCCCTAACATAAAATTTAACAATATTCATTTTTCCGTTCATTACTTAACACCTCCTGATTCTCATAGCCTCTTTTACAAAAACCTTATGGTTTCCCTTCCTAATGTTTGTACATGTATATATATATGTATATGCATGCATGTGTGTATGTATGCATATTTATGTGTATGTATGTGTATATGTCATTGGTTATGGGGGTGCATGAGAGGCTATGGCTGTATGTACGTACGAACGTGTGTACTTGTGTGTATATGTGTATGCATGTGTGTATATATATATATGTATATATATATGTGTGTGTGTGTGTGTGTGCGCGCGCACGTGTGTGCCTATGTCTACATTTCCCTATCAGTTAAGTTATACATACTATTTTATGCCTATACTTAATATTTATTTGCATTTTTTAAATCGTTAATATTAATTTTAAATATAATCCTTAAATTTAGAAATTAAATTTTATTTTTCCAAATTACTTAGTCAAAGATCCTTCCCCTCTTATCAGCAATAATCGCTATTGTTTGTTTATTTCTATATATGTATATATATATATATATATATATATGGGTATGTGAGTGGGGTAATTTTTATGGGTGTATACATGTGCATATGGGTATGTGTATATGTGTATAGGTGTATATGTATATATGTGCGTATATGTGTATATGTATATATATATGTATATATTTATATATGTATGTATGTGTGCATGTGTGTGTATATGTATATATATATATGTGTGTGTGTGCATATGGCTATGTATGTGGATGTGTGGATGTATTTTTTAATATATTATATTAATACAGTTTTATATTTTATATTTTATTTTATAATTTAAATTTTTTTCCTTATATTTTTTCTATATTATATTTTTAATTTATTTTTTTATTATATATATATATATATATATATATATAAGAAATATTAATAAAAGTTTTGAATTTAAAAATGTACTTTTTTAAACAGTATTTGTTTATTTTTATTGTATTTTTATATTTCAGACCGTCCTCGGTCCTTCAAAAATACAATAAAAATAAACAAATACTGTTTAAAAAGTACATTTTTAAATTCAAAACTTTTTATTAATTATTCTTTCCTATACATATTAAGACAGTATACGTGGATGATCATCACTATATATATATATATATATATATATATATATATATATGTGTGTGTGTGTGTGCACTACCGGCCATTATTATTAAGCCCCCCCCCCACCCCACTTTTAAAAAAGAATTGATGAATTTCATACTAATTTTAGTATTTATTGCTAAGAGGATAAGTCTAAATGAAAACAGAATGGTTCTTTTGTTAGTACTGAACAATAACATGTGCATCAAATGAACTGTTCTAGTGTCCAGTTTTTGTGGTCTCTTCCCCAAGCTAGTCACTTCTTATTGGCTGGCTGAAGCAAATATTTCCTTGCTGCCTTGTAAAATTTTGCAAATGTAATAACAAAATAACCACTCTATTTTCAGTTAGAATTATTCACTTGGCAATAAGTACTAATAATAGTATGAAATACATCTTTTTTTTTAAAACTGGGGGTTGCCTAATAATTATGGCCGGTAGTGTATATCAAAAAAATTTTCTCATTTGTCAATTAAGTACTTCACATATATCATATCAGTTTTGATTTTTCCTTTTCTTCTCCCCCTCTCTCCTATAATTTTTCCCCTATCTCCTTTATTTCGTTTTTCTTTCTTCCGCTCATTTCCCGTTTCCCGTTCCTCACTTCCGTTCCTGTAACAGCCTTTTTTTCTTTACACATATGTAATCTTTCAATGTCCTTTTTAAAGACCGAGCTTGAATCCATTTTGCTATCTCTCTTTGTTTTCCCTTTCTCTTCCCTACCATCTGTAACAGCGTCTAGATGCCTATCTTTTAACATAGCCGTGCCTCTCTTTTTCAACTCTCCCTCCCACTTTTCTTTCTTTTTCTTTTCTTTTTCTTCTTCCTAAGTGAACTTCCGGTGTATAAAAATCCTTTTGAATTTTCCATAGTAAACTATCGCTGACGAAGCGAATGTACTTCGCAGACATTATCATACGAAACATGTAATTTTCAAGAGTTATTTGAATATATATATAGGTTCAATGTTATTGAATTTGTTGACAAAATCTGGTATGTTAGTAGTTTCTGGATAGATTAGAAGGGAGTCGTCGATATATCTAAATTAGAAGGAATTTGGTGGTAAAATGTTTCTGAAACCATCCCTTTCCAGAAATTCTAAAAATAAACAAGCGAGAACGCCGCTGAGAGGCGATCCCATTGGTAAACCAAATTTCTGTCTATAGAAATGGTCATTAAAAGTGAAAAAATATAAAACGTAGAATATTTGGTATTTAAGTCAGGTAAATTCCGATAAAGACAAACTCAAAAGAACTCAATGTTAAATTGATTTATGTAATTTAACATAGTAATATAATAGTTATTTAATTTAACAGAGTAATATATAATTTATTTGTTTAATTTAACAGAGTAATATGCTGTTGTATTATTTGGGTCTGATGAGCAGCATGTTTTTTATGCTGCGAAATACGTATTACTAAGAAAATTGTAGAATATCTAAAAAAAATTCTAGAGTATATATATATATATATATATATATATATATATATATATATAACAGCAAGGAATAAGCGGAATTTTGATTACATTCTATACACTAAAACTAAAATAAACAACCGGTTTTGTCCCAGATCTCTTCAAGTTTAATTTCTGAGGAATTTAATCTTAGAAAATAAAAGAAATTTCAATTATTATCCAAGTCGCACTCCTTATATCATCTAAAAGCTCTGAAGTCCATTTACATCAAATTTCGCAAGATTTCTCTCTGTAAGCAGAGAGATTGCTTGTTGGGTTTGAATGTGGTTGGACTCTAGTTCTTTTGCATATATTTTTTATTCCCCCTTTCATTAGAACTTTCTTTTAATTTCTAGAAAATAAACTTGAGGTGATCTGGGACGAAACCGGATGTTTATTTTAGTTTTTAGTGTATAGAATATCATCAAAATTCCGCTTATTCCTTGCTGTGGTTAAATTTTGTACCAACAAGAATCTTTTCACACACACACACACACACACACACACAAATATATATATATATATATATATATATATATATACTCACTATCATGTGGTGGCGCCGGTTAATCGGCTGATAAATAGTAATATCAATAAGTGTCTAGTAATCGTTTATTATTTTTGCTTGTTTTTCTTCGTTATTATATCACAGAAATTTCATCGCAATCTTAAGAATCATCATTTAGCCCTTAACCATGTTATTTAACCCTTAACTGGAAGGAAAAGACGGATTAATACCTTTCCCAAGAGTATTTGTGCGTAAGTGAATGCAAAAAATTCAAATGGAATTCGAACTCGGCACCCCGATTTGTCGTTCTGAGGCGATATCCATTGCATCAAAACGCACATCCTTGCATTCATTTACGCACAAATATCCTTCGGAAAGGTAATTATCCATCTCTTCAGTTAATGGTTAAATAACAGGAGAGATTGGGTTCTATAGCCTTGGCCTGGCAAGCAGTCTATCGCAGAAAGCAATGGCAACCTACTGCGGGATAATCTTCTGCCAAGTCAGTCATGTCTCTTTCGAGACATGATCGCTCAAAGCGTGTATCACGTATGACACTTAACTGACAGATACTTAACACCAGGAAGAGACAGCTGAAGCTTCTGGGACACGTAATGAGGAAAGAGGGCTAAGAGAATCTGATACTCTCAGGGTTTATAGAGGGAAAAATAGACAGGGGAGGTAGCGGGTGACATATTTGATGGACTTAAGCAAATAAATGACAGAGCAGGGCTTGGGAGAAATAAGACGAAAGCTATTAATAGATAGAAAGATGTGGAGGGCTATAATCGTCTACAGGACACGGCACATAAAAGAAAGAGAATTTTGTATTTCTTAATTTTAATCTTGTTTTCAAGTCACTGAACACTGTATGTGTGCTCATTTAACGGGTAAGCCCCCTGTAGTTTATTCTGACGCACATATCACCTATGCAACTCTTTTGAAGATTCTTGCTTTCCTGTCAGCTACGATCTTTAAATATCTAATCTAATCAATCTAAACTTATTTATAAATGGAACTTTGTCTGTGTGTGTGTGTGTGTGTGTGTGTGTGTGTGTGTGTGTGTGTGTGTGTGTGTGTGTGTGTCCGTTACCTATAGACTCCGAAACGGATGCACCGATTTTCTTGAAAATTTACACAGTTGTACTATAAGCGTCTGCTAGTGTTCTTAGCTAGGTTTTGTGTCGAGGTACCCCTCCCCGATAAATATCGAAAATCGATAATCGAAAAAATCGGGTTATAGATGGAATGGTCCGATTTTAATTTAAGACATAAGAAACAATATTCAGAAGTTTCAAGGTTGCAATGTTGCAATCGATAATATATATATATGTTTGTGTGTGTCTGTTTATCTGTCTGTATGTCCTTTATACAAATCCATAATTTTTATCCGATTCTCACCAAACTTCACACAAATATTCTTTAGGCTGAGTCTGAGCTTCAGAACCATGGATTACTATTAAAGCTTTCATTACACCCGATCAACGCCGGGCTACACTGCTAGTTTAAATATAACGACAATCGTCATATTCTATCGCCATGGTACCTGTTCATTTTATTGTCTTTTCTTCTCAGTAATTTTCTGTAACCTCTTACATTTTTAATAGCTTCATCGCTTTGGTTGGGGGTGAACGATTTTAAAAAATGTATCAATTGTAAAGAAGTGAAAATAGAATATACAATCTATGCACCGAGTGGAAGTATTTGAAAAATTAAGAGTACATAAGCGTAAGCAATATGGAGGCTGTGTGAAACTAGTTATCGTTAATAAAGGCGTTCATTGTCAATGTTTATGAAAAGAAACCGCAGACTAATTTTATTGGCATTCACGTTATTCCGTCGTATTTATAAAAGCTGAACTTCTAGAAATCAGGAGAATATTTATAAAACAATAAACAGAAGGACGTATATCAAACCAAATACTCTGATAAGAAGGGAAGTCGAAAATTTTTAGCTGACCCAGTTATCATTTAAGGAGAAGGAATCACTTCTTAGTCGAAAGTTTCAGCATCACTTCTTATATATATATATATATATATATATATATATAGAAAAAACTACTAAAAAGTTGTAAGTTAAAAATGTATTTTTTTTAATAGTATTTATTTATTTCTATTATTATTATTATTATATATATATATATATATATATATTTGATATTTCAGACCGGCCTCGGCCTTTCATCATAAACAAATGATTTTAAAATTTTAAAAATTTAAACTAGAAGCGTCCGTCACGTGATGCAGAAATCAACAGAGTCTGAAAAGCGTCCGTCACGTGATGCAGAAAGCAACAGACTCTGTTGCTTTCTGCATCACATGACGGACGCTTCTAGTTTAAATTTTAATATCATTTGTTTCTGATGAAAGGCCGTGGCCGGGCTGAAATATCAAATATATATATATATATATATATATATATATATATATATATATAATAATAGAAATAAATAAATACTATAAAAAAAATGCATTTTAACTTACAACTTTTTAGTAGTTTTTCCTATACATATTAAGACAGTATACGTGGATTATCATTACGCTATATATATATATATATATATATATATATATATATATAATTTCTCTCTTTTTCTAATCATATCTATTTTTTCTTTTTTATGGCTTTCTTTTTCACATTCTTCTTTTTATTCTAGCTTTCTTTATTTTTCTGTCTCTTTTGTTATTTATCTGTCTCTCTGTCCTTAATCTTTCTTTCTGTTTCTTTGTCTTTCTTTGTCTCTTTCTCTGTCTATCCCTGTCTCAATTTCTTTTCTCGTTCTTCATTTCTTTTTCTTAAGTCGTTCATTCTTTTTCTTTTTCTCTCCCTATCTTTCTTTCTCTATCTCTTTTGGCTTTCACTATTTCTTTTTCTTATATTTTCTTTCTTTCATTTTTTCTTTCTTTCTTAATCTGTCTCTTTCTGTATTTTTCTCTATTTCGTTTTTTTTCTTACTTTTTCTTTCTTCTTTATTTTACGCATTCTCTTATTTTTCTTTATCTTTCTTTTTTCTTTCATTCTTTATTATCTATCGCTCTCTCTCTCTCTCTCTCTCTCTTTATTTCTTTTACTGTTTCTTATCCTTTTCTGTTTTTCTTAAATTCTTATTGTGCTTTTATAAATTCACTAGATTACTCGTAGTGTCAAAAAATGACAACCATTCTTAAGTAATTAAATTTCCTGATTTTATGTTTTTACAGACTAAGCAAAAATAACCCACAAAAAATAAGACTAGATATCACGAGACATGGACAACAGAACGAGATCGAATCTGAGGTTCAGTTTGAAACTCCCTGGTTTAATCGGATCGACTGAAGCTTATGTTATTATCAGATGAAGACAGCATGGATCAAGCTAGTCTCCCTGAAAGTAAAACACTGTGCCTTCTCGGGTTAACTCTCACAACAGACTTCAAGTGGAATGTCCACATAGACTCCATAGCTAAATCCTCTGCTAAGAAAGTCGGTTCTCTGTCTAGCGCCAGGAAATCTTTCCCGGCTGAAAGAATCCTGCACATATACAAATCTCCCATCCGCCCGTGCATTGAATATTGCTGCCGTATCTGGTCGGGTCCTCCTGCTATCCACCTAGGTGTCCTTGACAAAATCCAACAGAGAATCTCTAATGTGACCGATCCCGACTTGGTAGCTCAGATATAGTCACTTTCTCACCGGTGCAATGTAGCATACCTGTGTCTCTTCTACAAATACTTTCACGGTCTCTGCTCCGATAAACTTAGCTCACTGGTTCCCCCTATGTATGAATTTACTCGATCCACAAGATTAGCAACTAGGTTCCACCCTTTTACTGTGAAACCAATAAAATGTAAACGCAAATTCTATTCCATCAGCTTCTTTTCTCGCAATTCCCGCCTGTGAATTCCCGCCGTTTACTTGCTTCCCCGACAGCTACAATCTCCAAGAATTTAAATGTAAAGTCAATTGTCATCTCCTATCTCACTAACTTGCATCCTCTCTCTCATGCTCTCATCTCCTTTCTTCAGTATTCTCATCTCTCTCCTACCCGCTTCCTGACACCTACTTTATTTTGTCACTCCCCTCCTCATAATTTTCCTTCTGTGTAACCCCCTGCACGACAATATAATACCTTGCTTGGGGCGATACGATTATAAAAAAAAAAAGATATTAATCCGATTGTAAATGATGATAATTATTTTTTTCAAGAAATTCAGAGAAAAGTTACGAACAAGGTTGCGTATTGCTATTGGTATATTTGTTTACAACCTAAACGCTTTGAATGAGGTCATTAAACTTGGAAAGAATCTTTCTCAAAAATGTATTCAGCTACATATGCATTTTTATTTCGAAGATTAAAAAAAGTAGACAGGAAAATACGGCTTTTTTCTGGTGATTTAATTAGAAGACTTAATTCTGTGGGGGTATTTACAATAGCGTCCTTTTTATTCGCGATTTGCTAACTACCCTTCAGCCACAACAGTTCTATTTTGAAGGCGTCAATATTCTACCACTACCCGCCATTTATTGCCCGCAAACCATTTATAACACACATAACCCCCACCCATATATATATATATATATATATATATATATATATATATATATATATATATGTTTATATTAAATAGGATACTGAAATTCTGACAGAGTTAAAGGTACCAATTTGATAAACAGAAATATTTCATGAAAAGAGTGGAGAGATTTGATTATGCATTTCATCAGTTAAAGCTTCATCAAATCCAAGACGAAAGAAAGAAAGAAATGTATGCATGTGTATATTTGTATTAGTTTTAAAAAAAATGAAACTTATAACATTTAAGCTGGTGTTTCTTATTAAAAAATAATGAAAAGGAATGATTTCTGAAAAAGTCGTTAATATATTTATTATTCCAAATCAAAAGTTTATTTTTTTAAAATTCTTAGCTTTTTTTAGGATTAAAGTTAAATTCCTCTTTTCATTATCGGAATGGCTTGAAAGTCAAAGGGTTATATAGCCATTTCCGAAGGTATATCCTTAGGTAATGCTTCAAAATGGGTTGGAATATATATATATATAGTCATCCGCAGACAGGTCTGTTTCGCTGTATCACAGCTCATCAGTACAGTTATACATCCGATTGCTTTTTACCCCGGATTGAAACCCGACCGAATTGGCGTCAATCGGCGATTCTACCAAAATTGAGTCACTGGTAGATCAAGGTCTAGTGCCTTGATATGCGAACAAAAGTTCCAATTGACACAGAGGATACGGCAAAAATTACTGGAAAATGTCGCTTCTTGTGATCGTTTATTTCTCCGAAACTCTTAGTTGTGTTTCAACAAAAATCGGGTGTTTTTTGTAACTTCTACCTTATCATATGCCATAACAATTTCACGTTTTCTACAAGGTGCCTGACCCCTCCGACGTTGCAGGAACAATACATCCTCTTCTGCGTCACAATGTCATACCATCACATTACAGGCTCCCCTAACGTCCGCCCTCATTTTTCCAGTTCTACAAAAATCATTCTCGTTTATTGGCAAAATTGACAAACATGAATTCTGTTTTACAAATACAACAAAATCGAATACTTTTTTTTAAAATAACGCGTCTCGGCAACCTCATACTGGAGCTTTTTGAATATGCACTAGACCATAACATTTCAATATAACCACTAAAATACCCAGAGCAACGCCGGGCTATACAGGTAGATCAGTGTCCCCGCTGGTCATCTCCGTGTTCTTGACAGGCTCCAAAGGAGAATCAGTAATGTGATAGGTGCTGACTTGGCGGCTCGACTACAGCCACTTTCCCACCGACGAGATGTGGCTTCCCTTTGTCTGTTCTATAAATACTTTCCATGGCTTCTGCTCCAACGAACTAAAGTCACTGGTGCCTCCGCAACAGGTGTTTACTCGTGCAACCAGACTGGCAACTGGGTGTCACCCATTCACAGTGAGATCAACCAAATGCAGACAACAATTCTACTCCTTCAGCTTCTTTTCTCGCACTTCCCACCTGTGGAAATCGTTTCCTTATTCTTGCTTTCCTGACGGCTACAGCCTTCAGGAATTTAAATGCAAGGTCTATACTCATCTTTTCTTAACTACTTGACCCTAGTTCTTTCCACACCGCCCTGTACATGCTTTCCTTTCTCTACACCTTTGCAACTGTTGTCACACCTGTATTCCCATCCTTCTCTCGCTCCTTTCTAATTGGTTTGTCCTTCTCTTCAATCTCCCCTAATCTTTTTCTATTATGTAACCCTCTGCACATCAGTGGCGTTACCGCCTTGCTCGGGGTGATATGATTAAAAAAATATATAGAAAATGTATATTTATGTTTCGACTACTTACTCAGAGACATTGTTTGTCATATAATTTGTAGGCATACACCGAGGACAACTAAATTCAAACTATGTACTTCACGATTTTCGAAAATATTTTGTGTCTCTCTTTATCTATCTATCTATCTATCTATCTATCTATCTATCTATCTATCTATCTATCTCATTCGACTAACATCTATCTATCTATCTATCTATCTATCTATCTATCTATCTATCTATCAGATATAATATTTCTTCTATATGCTGTGTCCCTCCAGGAACGTACGCGATCGTGGCCTTCCACATCTTCCTATTCCTTGAAGCTCTTAACACCCCTTCTCCTGTTATCTCACTCAACCCCCGCCATCCATCTGCTCAATTCCATCAAATAGGTCACACGTTGCTTTCCCTTGTCTCTCCTTCCCTCTATCTGATCTATGAGCATCAGATTCTCTATGCTCTCTTTCCTCACTACATGCCCCAAAAAGTTCAGCTGTATTTTCCTGCTGTTAAGTATCAGTTTCCTTTCCGTATCTGTCCTCTCCAAAACCTCATCGTTGCTCACATGTTCCGTCTATGCTATCCTCAGAAAGGTAAGTTTTATCTAAATTTATGTCATGAGAGAGCGTAGCAGTCAACCGGACCAAATGGAGAGAAACCCTGACACAACAACTGAAATCAAGAGAGGAGTAGCTGACACAAGTCACCATGGAGAAGCGGGTTCGCAGGAAGCAAAATGACAGCTCCAACAGACCAAAAACAAAACATAAATGCAGCCTCTGCAACAAAGACGTCACTCTCGCATCGGTTTCTACAGTCACAAACGCCGATGCTCCAACCAAGCAGAAACAACTAGGATCCTACCTATGGTCAACTCTAACGGACGGAGGCCTATATATATATATATATATATATATATATATATATATAGGTGTGTGTGTGTGTGTAAACTTAGATAAAACTTATCTTTCTGAGGATAGCATAAACGGAACATGTGAGCAACGATGAGGTTTTGGAGAGAACGGATACGGAAAGGAAACTGATACTTAACAGCAGGAAAATAGAGCTGAACTTTTTGGGGCATGTAGTGAGGAAAGAGAGCTTTGGCCCGTCTGTATTTCTCTGTATTGTCGATTGCTCTAATCCATTCATCCTATCGCTGAAGTATTTTCTCTTTCTTTAATATGGGCGTTCCGTTCTTGAATTTTAGGCATGCTGTTGATGAGTTGTATTTTGTCCTGTTAATTCTTTTATTTTTTGTGTATGTTTCCTTTATTAGTCATGCTTAATCTCTCTACTTCCGCACATTCTTTTCTAGCCTGTCTTCATTTTTTCTTTATTTCCTTGTGTAATTTCATTTATTCCGTTTCAGGTATTGGCATTGTTTTCTGACTCTTTTGCATCACGTCGAGAATTTCCTCTGTGATTCACTCATTTTAACTTTTACGTCTGTTTTCCTTTGGGATGATATCGTTTGCTGATATCACTGACGCTCTTTTTAGTGTGTTTTATCTTGAGTTTCCGTTTTCGAGTTGTTCTTCGTATTTTTCTTTCCCACTGTCTTTGTATTTTTCCTGCAGGTTGATGTCGTTCACGACTCTGTTGTATTGTAGTCTGGAAGCTGTTCTAGACTTCTTCAGTCTCCGAAGTTCCATCCTTAGTTTACATATAACCAGGAGGTGATTGCTTCCGCAGTCAGCACTTGGATAAGTTTTGCAGTGAACAACTGTATTCATGAATCTCCTGTATATAGTTATGTAGTCAATTTGGTTTTTCGTGTCCCATCATAGGCTTCTCCATGTCCATAATAGTCTTGGGTATTCTTAAAATCAAATGTTACATGGTCATTCGCTGTGCACCACTAGACCCGTTTTTCTCCGCGGTCATTGCGGTTTCTTAGTCCGAAATTGTCCACTGTTACACCTTCCCTCTTCTTGCCTATTTTGGAATTCAGGTCCTCCATTTCTTCTTCTTATTCTATGTTCCCTACCTTTTTAGGACGTTGGCGATTATGGCTTTCCACGTCTCCCTATCCCTGGTGGCTCCGCAACCACCGTTCTGTCATTTACCTGCTCAGGTTCTTCAAATATGTTATCCGCAGCCTTCGTCTGTCTCTTTTTCCCTCTATTTGGCCTGTCAGTATCAGGTTCTCCAAGCCCTCTTTCCTCATTGCATGTCCCAGGAACTTTAGCTGTCTCTTCCTGATGTTCAGTATTAATGTCCTTCTGTAGAATCCCATTTTCTCTGCTTCAAGTTTTTTCTTCATATTGTCCAACATTCACTGCCGTATTGAAGAACTGACATCATATAGCAGTCTCCCATTTACTGGTCTGAATAATCGAGAAATTTTGTTAGAAAAATACGCGTGCTTCGGCAGAATTCGAAATTGCGTCCTCTAGGGGAAACCATCAATTGATCTGATGTCTTGATTGCTCGACCACGAAGACTTATAGTTAAACAAAGTCCGAAATAATGCTTTTAAACAAACATTTTCATGATTTTTCGTATTATTCGTGTCTGTTCTGTTTTCGTATCCTGATGTAAACAAAGAAATTTATTCACGAAATTCTACGATATCCGTTACGAAATGAATTAATTCCGACATATTTTTAATTTATTCGTTTAAACATTATTTTTAATGGATACGCGTATTTGATTTAGATGTTCGGTATGTTTTTCTTTTATTATTAAACAGTATATTTATTTACATCTAGTGGCCTAAAAAAAGAGAAATCTTGTTAGGAATACTCAAATACGAATATCCATTAAAAATAATATTTAAATACTAAATTAAAAATACGTCTGAGAAATCCTTTTCGTAACGAATTTGGTAAAATTTCGCATATATATATATATGTATATAAATTTAAATGCTGTTGCGATGCAGCATACATAGGACGAACCAATCTGAGATTGGAGACACGGGTTGCGCAGCATGTCCCCGCGAATTTACGTTTGGGTAATTCCAATAGTAATAAAAGAACGACTCAGGCCGTGCTGGATTCAGCAATCAGCCAACACCTGTTGGACAATCCGGCTTGTGCCTCCTCTTACGAGGACAGTAGGTTTTCTGTTCTGCACAGTGCTCGTTCGTCACATCATCTACGTATTTTGGAGGCCATTTGCCTTAAAATCCAACAGCCGAGCCTGTGCAGGCAGAAAGAGCAATTCTTACGCTCTTTGCAACTACTGGCGAGTTTGTGAGTGTAACCTTTTTCTTTTTTATTTTCACTCTGTGGAATTCATATGTTTACACCCCCCTTACTTTTTAATATTCTTTAATAAATTTATTTTTAAGCGTATTCCATCAGCTCCCAGTAGTGCAAATATTCCATTCTATCTTGTCCTCTTCCTACCCTATTTATGAAACTTTGCCAACGTGACCCTTGACAAGTGTTGGCCGAAAGGTTCCTCGGGTTAATCAAAATGACGTCCACACTCTTTAGAGCTATATATATATATTCAGAAATTATAACATGGAGATGTTATAATATCACTACAAAAGTAGCTATTTTGTTTCCACACTTCTTGTGTCAACCGCATCACTTGACAATACACAAGAAGTCTCGAAACAAAATAGCTATTTTGTACTCCATATTATAATTTCTGAGTAAATATTATTAGCTCTACTTTGTATTGAGCTCTTTTTTAAGAATAGTGTTTCTTTGGATAAGGAATATTATTCCATCCATACGTACACTATAGTCAGTGATATATATATATATATATATAGTGTTGAGTTATGATAATATTGTTATGATAAGATTGTTGCTTTATCAGTAGTTTTACTCATGAAAGGTATTTTGGCAAGCAGGTTTATAATAAAGTGCTCGATATAAAGGGTGGAGATAGAGTGTTGATAGTTTTACTGCAAATAATTTCTCACTTTGACTGAGCAGGATCATGCCGCTTTCGAAGCTTCGTGAGGACACCGTTATGATGCCCTCACTCATCGTAGCTGGTTTTTGGCTCCAAGAAGTCGGCATACATCGCTTCAGATAAGGTGACACATTTTTTAATAAATTAATCTTCAGAACTTTCCGTAATATTGTCTGTTTACATTTGTTTACATTACAATAAGCTTTCAGAGCAAAGATATGTATTTACGAGCAATCGAAAATTTGTGTATGTAGGGCTTGATTCGGCTTCGTTTAGACTGTAAAATCATTCATATTCGAGCGGTCAAAGCCGCATCAGGTCAGTTGATTGTTTTTTCTATGTTGGTAGGGGTCGAAGGTTCGAATTCTTCCGAATGACACACATTTTACAAAAAAATTCTCAAAAATACTCGGGCCGGCAGAGTTATATGTATAAATATACTATTTAATTAAAAACTGAATATCTACTCAAATACGAGTATCTATTTAAAATAATATTATGACAAATAAATTAATATATAGGTTGTTAATCTTCGGAACTTTACGTAATAATACACACACACACACACACACACACACACACACACACACACACACACACATATAAATATATATATATGTGTGTGTGTGTGTGTGCGTATAAAAAATTCACATAGAATATATCCGTGAAAGAAAGTTATAAATAAAGAAGAAAGGAAAACATATCCCAGTCGACGCGTTTTATCCCCCGAGGGAAATTATTAAGGCAAATGTGATAAAGACCTTCAGAGTACAGAACACATTAGCTATGATAGGTTTTCATCTGTCGTTATTCATAATATATATATATATATATATATATATATATATATATATATATAGTACTGTGCAAAAGTATTAGGACAAGGACTATTTTATCTTATATGAGACATATTGACAGAAAAATTTGATTTACTCAACAAATGCTTTAACAAAAAAAAGTATTTGTTACAAAATAAATTTAATATTTAGTATAATAGCTGTTTGCTTTGATGACAGTATTATATATATATATATATATATATATATATATATAATCCGGGTCATGTACAGTAACTCAGTTATGACAAAATAAATTAATATATAGGTTGTTAATCTTCGGAAATTCCGTAATAATAATAATAATAATAATAATAATATATATATATATATATATATATATATATATATATATATTTTAGTCATATCACCCCGAGTAAGGCGGTAACGACATTGATGCGCAGGGGGCTACGTAGGAGTGAAAAGATGTGGAAAAGAGAAAACCGGAAACCACATCCTAAACAGGGAACAAGGGATGAGCCTCTACACCTGTACAATAGACGTGGGTGGAGTGTGAACCGGAATGTGTGTGTGTGTGTGTGTGTGTGTGTAAAAATTTCACATTGAATATATCCGTGAAAGAAAGTTATAAATAAAGAAGAAAGGAAAACTTATCCCAGTCGACGCGTTTATCCCCCGAGGGTAATTATTAAGGCAAATGTGATAAAGACCTTCAGAGTACAGAACACATTAGCTATGATAGGTTTTAGTCTGTCGTTATTCATAATATATATATATATATATATATATATATATATATATATATATATATATATATATAGTACTGTGCAAAAGTATTAGGACAAGAACTATTTTATCTCTTATGAGACATACAGACAGAAAATAAACAGTTTAATTAAAGTAATTTTATTTGATTTACTCAACAAATCTTTTAACAAGAAAAAATACTTGTTACAAAATAAATTTAATATTTAGTATAATAGCTATTTGTTTTGATCACAGCCTTCATTCTGTCAGGCATTGACATCACAAGCTTCTTCAATATATATATAATGGTATCTTCTGCCAAGCAGCTTGTATTTGTTCCCAAAGTGTGTCTTGCGAAGTAACATTAGATTTATCAATTTTTTAATCCAAAATATCCCATAGATGTTAAATAGGATTGAGATCAGGGCTTTGTTGAGGCCAATTCAAATTCCGAAGCCTTCCTTCCTCTTTGGCTTTTCACCCTGTATTTGAATTTCAGTGATGTTTTTAGGAAAATCACCGCTGTCCTAATACTTTTGCACACTACAGGTAGTGTGCAAAAATGTTAAGACAGGGGTGATTTTAAACTTTATTTTGCTGCCTCATAAAAGATAAAATAGTTATTATATATATATATAATCCGGGTCAAGTACAGTAACTCACAGTAGAAATTAGTAGCCTAAGAGGAAAAATATTCCTGGGTAATTCCTAATAAAGAATTAACATGAAAAGCAAAAAATATATTTGAGTTGAAAAATTCTTCTGCAAAATTCTCTTTTCGAAACACAAATATGTTAGAAATAAAACAGAAAATCTAGTATGACACAGAAAGATTGCAATAGTATAAAAGATAATTCCTCGTAACATGAGCATTTTATTTACGTTAAAACCTCCCACAGGGTCCAATGAGTAAGCATAGCAAGTTTAAGGGCTGTGCACAAAAGGGTTTGGCCGTGTATAGCGAGCAGACACACACCGTCTACCTAATTATATATATATACACTGGAAAGGCAAACTGAAAAATGTACCCTTTGAAAAAAAAAAAATCTGCCTGACATGCCTAGCTGTCAGCACTGACATAAACAAGCTACTTTAAGTACGGACGGGTTGAGACAGCGTATACTGGGCACGTGCCGCAGACATTTTGTCACCTAATACCACAAGCGCCCGCCTGCTTCAACCGTATCTCCCAAGTTAGACGTCATAGAGCTAAGGGTTATTTTAGCTGTTTCACTGTTTTGTTTTATTTGGTTCCTTATTCCTCTTTTTTTTTCCATTTCTTTATCTTTTTTTTTAAAGGTTTTCATATATCTTTAGCATATCTCTTTCTCTGTCCTAGTGTGCATATATGCGTATATTGGGAAATTTTAGTCGGCCTTGTAGCGACATGCACGGTGTCGGGGGGTATATTTACTGGTGCACATTTTTAGTTTGCTTACAGCGTATAATGTGAACAAAGGTGTAAATTACTATATTTCATGCACCGATGAAGAGTGATAGAAGAAAAATATTTTATTCGAAGTAATTGAAACCTTAAAACATGCCATTTCAGAAACAATGATGGAATTTTCATTTTTTAAAAATTACGCCCTGTAAATGGTATCCTCATGTACTAATGCATTCTTGAAATCTGCTGTTGAGACAGTGGCAGTGACTGAGATCCCTTGTTCATTTTCAAAAAAATAAGGTCCGATTATCCCATGTAATGAAACAGCACACCATACTGTCACCTTACTAGGGTGTAAAGGGCGGTCATGGACTTCATTAGGATTTGTGTCGGTAGTTTTGCTTATTCAAGTAACCTGTGAGTTGAAAATGGACCCCATCTGACATCCATAACTTGCTTAGAAATTTATCTTGATCAATGGTTACTGGAATGGCAGAGTGTTTACTTTGTGAGGCCTCTGTTTCGCAGTGCTGACAATACACACTTAAAATTTCCCGTTTTTTTTTTTTTTTTTTTGGTCACCCAGTATTTTAATAGACCCACGTTTAGCATAATAAAAGATAATGTTAGGGAAGAAATTCAGGGTAAGACTAAGCATATATATATATATATATATATATATATATATATATATATATATATATATATATATATTATGAATGTCAGATGAGATATATCTATGGAAGTTATGGATGTCAGATGAATACATATACTGTTAAGTATAAGAGACAATGAATGTCTATTATGTTTAATATATGTAGGTAATATCAGACAGATTTTAGTCAACAATACAATAATCCTTACACAGTAAAAAACACCTTCAGATATTGGAGGCCATGTACATTAAATCCAAATAACCCACATTTAATAAAATCACGTTTAAATCTGGTCATAACACATTACATTGCATTTGAATACATGGTTCTGTTGTCATTTCGCGCAATCACGCGGTGTGACGTCATAGAACCGTATTGCAAATTTACGAACTGCGTTTGTTATTTTTGGTAACTATTGCCGTTGCCTAGCGGAATTTTACGTCAACACAAAATAAAATCGTCGGTGATGGTGGATGGTATTGTGTTACCGTCTTAATAACCTCTCTGAAGATGGCTCATGTGAGCCGAAAGCTTAGAGGCAAATTAATAAAAACTTATCCAAATGCTGGCGAATTTTTGTCTTTATTTTCAACTGAAATTAGAACGGCTCATGATTAAACATCATAGATATTCATTGTCTCTTATATTTAACAGGATATGTTTAGAAAATTATTTGCTGCCTTGATAGTCTAAATATATATATATGTATATATATATATATATATATATATATATATATATTAATGCAAGTTTCATTCAATAATATAGACAAGTTTTGTCTATTTTATGTAAATTATTTTCATATTCACTGATAAGATTAATAGCATTATCTTTAAATGAAAAAAGAAAATTACAATATTGATACATAATTTTTTTAATAATCCAATCTAAGCTTTCGGCTTACATATATATACATATATACTTATATTATATATTATAAACACGGACAAACGATATATATATATATATATATATATATAGCACTAGCTGGATTACCCGTTTATACTGGGTAGGGTGTCAAGATTTAGATCTCAATAGGAGTAGAACAAATTCTTTATTACAATAATGGAAAACTGGAAAAATTTCAGTGACGTTATTTAAACGCAAAATATTGTCCTCATCTATGCGGCTATTTTTACAATTATTTGTGCCATCCGTCCTTCATCAGGTTCTTATCTATCCGGATAACTTTCAAGGGATTTCGAACTCAGCTATTTATTAATCTACTAATGTATGGGGGTTGATATTGTCAGAATTTTGGAATGGGCTGTATATATATATTGTGTGTATTTTGGAAGCATTTTTTCATTAATGCAGGTTTCATTGAATAATATACTTCATTGAATACATGATACTAACCCAACCAATCCTAAACATATCACTCTCTTATACCGTAGCCAGATGCACTCCAGCTACCAACTAGATGAAAACATCCTAAAAAAACTCATAAATACTAATATTTCTCCGACAGACTCTAACAAAAGAATTAAGTTTATTATATATTACACTAAATCCACTACATCTAATTCATTCGTCCGCAACGACTCTTCCCCCACCGTTAGTGATTTGCAAAAAACCAATGTAGTATATAAATTCATATGTCCATTAAGAGAATGTATCTCTAACAACCTCAATAATATCTATATTGGCCACACCACAAATTCGCTCTCACGGCGTCTGACGTTGCACTTAAATGAAAATTCAAATATATTCCGTCATTTAGAACAACACGGTTATCAACGCACACTTCTGAGAAAAACGCTTGTTGATAACACGTACATATTCAAACAAGAAAATAATAAGCAGAAACTAAAAATCCTCGAAGCAATCTACATTAAACAATTTAAACCTGGTTTGAATACAATCAATTTTGATATTTCCAATAACGTACTCAAAAGTCTGTAATCAGACCAGGGACCACAACAACACTATTTTGTCACTGTTTTCGGCCATCCGCCACGTTAGGGATGGACTTATATTTTCAATTCAATTCTCTTTATTGTTAATAGCTTAAATGTTCTATGTTTACTGTGTGTTAATATTTACTCTTTGATAATGGCTTATGTGAGCCGAAAGCTTAGACCCGATAAAAAAATCAACAATTACTGTGATTTTTTGTTGTCTTTCAACGACATCACCATCAAGTATATCAGACGGTATAAACGGATCCTACACAAATTTAATAGACAAAACTTGTCTATATTATTCAATGAAACCTGCATTAATATATATGTATATATCCTACCGGCCATAATTATTAGGCCACCCAAGTGTTTTAAAAAGATTATGTATTTCATACTATTTTTTAGTATTTATTGCCAAGTGAATAATTGTAAATGAAAATAGAATATGTTCATTCGTTAATATTGCACAATAACATGTGCATCAAATGAATTTATAAATATTTAATAATTACCTATATTGTAGCTTCATCAATGAAAGAATGTAGAAAATTTTGGGTGGTTCGGATGAGTTCATCTTTGTTTCCTTGCCTTGTAAAATTTTGCAAAGTAATAATAACAAATGAACGATTCTATTTTCATTTAGAATTATCCAATAGGCAATAAATACTAAAAAAATATGAAATTTCTTTTAAAAACTGTGGTGGCCTAATAATCATGGTCGGTTATGTATAAATATACATAGTCATCCGATCTGTTTTGCTGCATCACAGCTCATCAGTATGGTTAGACATCCGATTGCTTTTAGCCAGGATTGAACCCGAGAGAATTGGCATCAGTCGGCGATTCTACCTCTAAACTATGGGCGCTCGGTAGAAGGAGGCAGACTTTTAGCTTGTGATGTACCATACACCAGTAATTAGAGTGCTCTAATATATATATAAATATATGTAAAATTTTCCTTGACCTTCATATTTAACAATCATAGATATATATATATACGAGGGTGATTAAAAAATTATCTTATAATTTTAAGTCATTTTATATTTGTTATGAATGATAGAACATATGAAAAGAATGCTTGGATAATTTAACCCTCACATGAAACATCTGAAGGAGGAGAAGAAATCTTTGAGAAAATTATTTGCGTCTAATAGATGGTGGAACAAACATAATATGTACCAAGAAGAATGTATTGCTGAGAGAAGGAAATTATTGGATGCTGTAGAGACTCATAATCGTCTACATTACAACTTATTTATGAATGGAACTTTGTCTGTGTGTGTGTGTGTCCCCGTTACCTATAGAATCCGAAACGGCTGAACCGATTTTCTTGAAAATTTACACAGTTGTACTGAAAGCGTCTGCGAATGTTCTTAGATAGGTTTTGTGTTGAGGTACCCCCGATAAATATCGAAAATCGATAATCGAAAAAATCGGGTTATAGAAGGAGTGGTCCGATTTTAATCAAATTTGATACACTCATAGACAAAGACATAAGAAACGATATTCAGAAGTATCAAGGTTGTAGTTCTTACAATAGTGCAGAAAATCGAATATATATATATATATATATATATATATATATATATATATATATATATATATATATAAAAGGCAAGATGTTTGTGTGTGTGTCTGTTTATCTGCCTGTATGTCTGTATTTTTTCAGCCCTTTTATTTTAGTTTTTGCTTTGGGTTTGGCTCTAAGTAGTTATAATTGTAGTTCTTAGTCTCAGCCATGATACCATTTACTCAGAGGACTTATTTAGCCTTCAAAATTCAGTTTACGACGAAAAAAACTGATTTGATATCGATACCAGGAAATCAAAATTTGACTTACATCCATTCATTTTTCTTTCAGTCTACGGTTTCGCTTTAACTGGAAACAACTATTGCTTTTTAGTCTTTCGTGCCAACGTCCAAAGAGTCTGAGCTACAGGACCATGGATTAGTTTTAAAGCTTTCATTACACCCGAGCAACGCCGGGCTATACTTCTAGTGGAATATAAAGAGGGATAGCTAGAGAGAAAGAAGAAAATTCAATCCCTCGGCATCATTTTCTAAATTTCTGTTTTAAAGACAGACTGACATCTGTAAAGAGTTTTCGACATGCACTGATGCATGTGTGTGAAAGACATAAAAAAAAGAAAAGTAAAAACAGGGATAAGAAAATATATTTTCTGGCCCAGGCCGATTTTCCCATTACGGATTTGGTCAGGGCGGGGGGAGTTTCAAAAATGTGTTTTCCTCTTTTTTCTATGTTATCTCTTTTTCTTGTTAACGCGTGTGCGCATGCGCGTGTCTTTTCGAGGCCGATAGAAAAGAGGAAAAGAAAGAAAGGAGGTTAAATGTAGATAGAGGGGAAAGGAAACTGGTGATGTGTTTTGATATGTTTATATATGTAACGATCGCGCCTTAAAGAAACAGCGTACGTGAACGAATTAATTTTGGACTCAACGGGAACATCTGAGCAAGACCCTTCCCGAGTAGGGATTATATATATATATATATATATATATATATATATATTTATTTATTTATTTATTTCTTCTAAATTATATTTTAGAACATCTACAATTTTTTTTTATATTTGCTACAAATCGTACATTTGTTTCGACATTGAAACTACAATGTCTCATCAGGTGGTGTCCACCAGATGAGATATTGTAGTTTCAATGTCGAAACAAATGTACGATTTGCAGTTTCAACGTCGAAACAAATATATGATTTGTAGTGAATATATATATATATATATATAAAATTGTACATGTTCTAAAATATAATGTAGAATAAATATTCACAGCTCTATATATTATATATCGAGCACTCTTTTAAATGAATGTTTTGGACGTTGTAAAAAATGTTTTTCTTCGTTCCCTATTCACTTGGATATATATATATATATATATATATATATTGATGCATGTTTCATTAAATAATATAGACATGTTTTGGCGATTTATTTCTCTAATTTTTTTTCATATTGTCTGATAAGCTAATTAGCATTATCGTTGAAAGAGGAAAGAAAATCACAGTATTGATACATGTTTTTATTTAATTCTTTCTGAGCTTTCGGCTTACATCAGCCATTATCAAAGATGAAAATACGGAAAGAAAATAGACGACTACTACTATCGTTCGTCCGCGAACTGCTCGTTACAACCAACACTATTTTCATCTATTATAATGCCTGATGGAAGTCGAAAGCTCAGAAAGGATTAAATAAAAAAATGTATCAATATTGTGGTTTTCTTTTCTCTTTCAATGATAATGCTATTGACCTTCCAGACGATATGAAAAAAAAATACATAAAATAAATCGACAAAACGTGTCTATATTATTCAATGAAACATGCATCAGTGAAAAAATGCCGCCTAAGTACAAACACAATATATATATATATATATATATATATATATATATATATTGTTATATATAAAATTTTGTACATGTTCTAAAATATATATATATATATATATATATATATATATATATATATATATGTATGTAACACCCATTAAGAATCCGGGATCGTTAATAGCCAAAAGTAGAAATAGGAAAAGGAAAATTATATGGTTTAACTACCCCCGTACTGTAAACTATAAACATTGGCAAGATCTTCCTTAAATTAATAAATAAACACTTTCATGGAGATAACCCCCTAATTAAGATATTCAATAGGAAAACCACCAAGATTAATTACTCGTGTACCAATAGCATATATAACATTATTAGCTTCCATAATAACCAAATCTTGAAGAAGTGTAGGAAATCCAATACAGAAAATAGAATGACACTTCCCTGTAACTGTAAATCTAGAAATAAATGTCCGGTTGAGGATAAGTGTAGTTCTGAAAATGTTATTTATAAAGCCACCATATTCCCTAAGGAAAGTAAATAGAGACGGAATGTTTATATCGGAATTTCCGCGGGAATTTGGAAGCAACGGCTTTATACCCACAGGCACTCCTTCACCAACCCTAATTTAAAATACCAAACTGCGCTTTCTAGAAAATACTGGGAATTAAAAGAAAGTAACTTAGATCCCCAAATAAAATGGGACCTCATAGACAAGGCTAGGACCCCTAATAGCTTAAGAGATAGATGTAATCTATGCTTGACAGAAAAAATTAAAATTTTAAAATTTCAAGACCAAAATATTCTCCTTAACAAACGAAAGGAGATCGTAAGTATGTGTCGCCATAGAAATAAATATAAATTACAATAATTAGAAATAGAAATTACAATAATTATCCTATTCCCCTAGTTAATCCCGATAAAAAAAATTGCAAAAACTTGTTTGAAGTTGATTTAGCAGTTGCCTCTACACCACCAACCCTAGGGTCAGGCCACATATCTCCCACTACCAAGGAAGAATTACTACTGGCTCCGTCCCCCAGCCCAACCCACAGAAAATCCAATACATCCCAACCTCTTCCTTTACCTAAACTAATCTCTGGGCTTAGAATTTTCTTCATTCTCTGTTTAAAAGGGGTCGAAGAATGCATGCCTTAAAGTGGCATGTTGAAAATGGCTATTTCCCCATTTTTTTCTCTGAATTTACAAATAAATATATATACCCTGATTGAGCACTCTAGAAGAAAGGTAGACTTTGAAAAACAGTAGCCACTCTAGCGTGTACGCATCGCTCATTCAGTAAAAATGAATTTGAGCACTCTAGCTATTGGGCGCGTAATATGATATGCGCTAAAAAGACTGTCTTCTTCCACCGAATGCCCCGTGGGTAGAGTCGCCCAAATCGCCAAATCGGTCGGGTTTTGAGCCTGGGTTGTGAAGCAATCGGAGTCTAACCGTACTGATGAGCTGTGATACAGCGAAACAGATCTGTCTGCGGATGACAATATATATATATGTGTGTGTGTGTGTGTGTGTGTGTGTGTGTGTGTGTATGTGTGTCTGTGTCTGTGTCTGTGTGTGTGTGTGAGAGAGAAAGAGAGAGAGAGAGAGAGAGAGAGTGCATGAATGGAAAGTAAGTGCGCTTGTAATTAGGTCATATCCCAACGCCTTTTAAATAACATATTACATATTGCGTAAGTATCTGTCTATCTATATAAATATAAGAATCAAACAAGCGAGTTAGCTGTACATCAATGTGCTACATATCTATCTAGTTATTCTTCTAACACATTAGTTCGCATCTATTTTTTATTTATCTAACAATATACTTAACTCAGTTTCTTCATATCTATCTATCTATCTATCTATCTATCTATCTATCTATCTATCTATCTATCTTAGTCTGTTCTTACCTAGCTATCTCAGTCTGTTTATATCTAACTATCTATCTCAGTCTGTTTATATCTATCTATCTATTTATCTATCTATCTATCTATCTATCTATCTATCTATCTATCTATCTATCTATCTATCTTAGTCTGTTCTTACCTATCTATCTCAGTCTGTTTATATCTAACTATCTATCTCAGTCTGTTTATATCTATCTATCTTTATCTATCTATCTATCTATCTATCTATCCATCATCCATCTATCTATCTATCTATCTATCTATCTATCTCAGTCTGTTTCTATCTATCTATCTATCTATCTATCTATCTCAGTCTGTATCTATCTATCTATCTCAGTCTGTTTCTATCTATCTATCTATCTATCTATCTATCTATCTATCTATCTCAGTCTGTTTATTTCTATCTATCTATCTATCTATCTATCTATCTATCTATCTATCTATCTATTTGGCTAGCAAAATAAATATTTGCATATGAACATGAAGTGTCATATAGGCAGATATGCCTTCAAATAAACAAAAAATAAAAAATAAAATAAAAAGACTGAATAATTAATTTTTTTTACCATTTTTTATTTTGCAAAAATTCTTATGAAGTAACATCATAGCAATTATAAATTGTCTAGACCTCATTTTTAGCTTTGATTCAGCGTACAATGACTTGACGAAAACCTTTTAGTACATAATTTGGCGATATATGTATATTTGTGAGCAATTTTCGAGCCCGCTCATTTATGTCCATAGGTGTGTCTGTGTGCGTACCTCAGTCAGGATACATTAAATTGAGATAACCGTTTTTGTCGTTTAGCAGCCCTTTCTCTAAAATTCCGTAAATGTACAAAGCCCTTCGCCATCCTGAGAGGCGGGGCTTGCTAGCCGAAGCACCGATGATTCATAGAATAAGGGGTACCTTTTTATCAACATATAGTGAAAAAGATAAAAAAACAAAAAAACAAAAAAAAAACAAACAAAGAATTTTTTGTTGGTTTGTTTAGTTTTTCAATAAGTCAGCAACTTATGGATACAGATTTTCTTTCCCCGTACGACAGACACACACAGACACACACACACACAGACACACACACAGACACACACACACACACACACACACACACACACACATATATATATATATATATATATATATATCCGAGTGAATAAGGAACGAAGAAAAACATTTTTTACAACGTCCAAAACATAAATTTAAAACAGTGCTCGATATATAATATATATAGAGCTGTGAATATTTATTATAAATTATATTTTAGAATATGTACAAAATTGTATATAGCAACTATAAAATCGTACATTTGTTTCGACATTGAAACTACAATGTCTCCTCAGGTGGTGTGGACAGGAATGGAAAGCCTCTTTTCTTATATTTAGTGAGTTTCTTCAAAATTCAAACGGACAATTCACAAGACTTATTCCCTTATCACTAACCCCCACCAACATCCCACACACAACTCACAGAATATAAGAAAAGAGGCTTCCCATTCCTGTCCACACCATTTGATGAGACATTGTAGTTTCAATGTCGAAACAAATGTACGATTTGTAATGGATATATAAAATTTTGTACATGTTCTAAAATATGATTGATAATATATATATATATATATATATATATATATATATATAAATTTGAAAATTCAAACAGAAGAAAAAGAAAGTGTCTCTTTTCATTCGTATCATGTTATTTTCCTTTCGTTCGCAGCTCTTCTTTTACAAGTTTAAAACTTTATCTATACATATACAGTTAACCGCAGACAGTATCGCATCTCATCAGTCCTAATCTGATTGCTTCTAGCCAGGATTGAAACCAGACAGTATTGACATCAATCGGCGGTTCTACCTTTGAGCTATGGGCATTCAGTTTGGAGGGATGGTGGACTTTAGTGTGTTATATACAATGTATACAGTAGCCGAGAGTGTTCATATTTATGACTGAATGAACGATGCGTAGATGTGTGAGTAGCTACTGTTTTTTCAAAACCATTCAGCTACTGTTTTTTCTACCATTCCTCTATAGTGCTCAATCGGGATGTGAGAGCGTAAATAGTCCTATATTTATTTTCATCTGAATATATATATATATATATATATATATATATATATATATATATATATATACATATTGTCATCCGCAGACAGATCTGTTTCGACGTATCACGGCTCATCAGTACGGTTAGACACCGATTGCTTTCTTACCCGGGATTGAAACCCAACCGAAATGGCGTCAGTCGACGACTCTACCCCTGGGCTATGGGCGCTCGGTGGAAGTAGGCAGACTTTTTAGCGCATATCATTATACACGCCCAATAGCTAGAGCGCTCTCATTCATTTCACTGAATACACACACACACACACACACACACACACACACACACACACACATATATATATATATATATATATATATATATATATATATATTCAATTGCAGTAGATAGACTAAACTATCGCCCGGTTCACACTCCACCCACGTCTATTGAACAGGTGAAGAAGTTCATCCCTTGTTCCCTGTTTAGGATGTGGTTTCCGGCTTTTTCTTTTCCAATCTTTTCACTCCTATGTAGCCCCCTGCACATCAGTGGCGTTACCGCCTTACTCGGGGTGATATGATTAAAATATATATATATATATATATATATATATATATATATATATATATATATATATATAGAAAGAAAGGGTAAATCTAAGTAAGAGCCAACAGACCTACCTAGGGTTCACCCAACGGTTTGTCAGGGTAAGTCGGCTTTTCGAGAAGAACTGAAATATATTATAACAATTATTAGTATTAGCATTATTATTATTGTTATTATTATTATTATTATTATTGTTATTATTATTATTATCATTATATATATTTATATATATATATACTCATTCAGAATTGTGTCGATTGCGCAACTCTGGTTTTAACCTTTCGGTATCTTCAGGCGTTTTATAAGTGATTTACCAACATTTTTGTTTTTAAATAAAGGATAACAGGAAGTTTTAGAACAAATAACTGAAAATTTAAAATATGGAAGGTGCTGGTCGAGAATTATAAATATTTATATCCGGGTTTGTAAGATCCTAAAATATATTTTCCGAGCTGTTTACATCTAGACATTACTTCAGACCTTTCATTTAGTAAACTTTCTCCATTTGGAAATAATACTATGGCTAACATCTCTTCTATGGCTGACAACCACTACCGTTGCAAGGTCTGGCTTTTTTTAAAAAAAAATATGTTCCAAATCTTGTTCTGAAAATATGCATCCTTCGGTAGGATATTTCCTAGCAAGATTTCTCGAAAATTCAGGCCGGTGGATATATAAAAAATGAACTGTTTAATTATAGAAAAACAGAGCATCCACTCAAATACGTGTATTTATCAAAAATAATGTTCAAACAAGTTCAAACAAATAAATTTAAATATATATGTCAGTTAATATCATTTCGTAACTTTCTGTAAGATTTCGTAATATATATACCGCCTGATGAGACAATGAAGTCTCAATGTCGAAACAAACGTACCTTTGTAGCGGATGTATATAGAATAATTATGTACATGTTCTAAAATATAATTTATAATAAATATTCACAGTTCTATATATTATATATCGAGCAGTGTTTTAAGTTAATGTTTTGGACGTTGTAAGTATTATTTCTTCGTTCTGTATTCACTCGGATATATATATATATATATATATATATATATATATATTCCATTTGTAAACAAGTTATTATTAATTATTTTTACATCACCCCATATATCTTGTTCTTTTCCTTTCTATCTACCTTCGCAACTGTCTTTACACTCGTGTTCCCATCCTTCTCTTGCCCTTTCTCCGATACCCACAGTAATTGCTCCGTCTTTCTCTTCACTCTCCTACTGTGTAAACTTTAATCTTATGTAGCCCCCTGCGCATCAGTGGCGGTACCGCCTTGCTTAGAGAGAAACGATTACCAAAAAAAAAAAAATAAAATAAAGTTTAGGTGTGGTACAAATCTACGTGACACCCAGGAATAATCGATCTCACAACTCAGTTGTAAATTCCGCAAATTCTATGCTAACAGTTTTTTTTCTACGTGCTTTTTACTTGTGGAACTTACACTTCCGGCTCCATGCTTTACGGCCAACTTTCATCTTCAAAATTGTAAATGGAATGTCAACCGCTATCGACTGTCTTGATTACTCTTCTTAAGTTTGTAACTCTTCTACAACCCAGCAATCCCTTGTGACTTAGTGGCTTTACTGCCTTGCCTGGGGTGAATAGGATTAAAAAAAATTATTGTTTTAACACGACATGCTTGCTAACTATTACACCACGTTGAGGCGCATATAACGAGTTTGTAAAAACCTTGTCAAATCGTATTTATGTCAAACGGATACTGAAAAATCTAACTGGCCTAGTTTTTATATCTACGGGTATTCCTTTTGCGTATCTTAATAATGCTGAAAAAAAAAAAAAAAAAAAAAAAACATGACCGTGCTAAGAAATTAGCTAAACAAGTAAAATTACCCTATGGCATGAAATGATATATGGACGATGGAGTGATAGTAACGTGCACCTGGTTTTATGTGTGTGGGAAGTTAGATAAAAATAAAAATTAATAAATGAACGTGTCTTGCATTTGTGTGTATGTTTGTAGTCAGGGGAAGCGCTGGTCTTATCCAGATACAGGTTTTGTGTTGTTCCAGAGTATTCAGCAAAAAGCAGATATGCTTCGGTATTAATTTATGCAAATTTATTATTAATTTATGCAAAACAGTCGCAAGGTTTAGTGATTGCTAAAAAATCGAAAACGTTAATTTGGTCTCAGCCAACAAGGAAAATGGGAATAGATGTTTGGCAGATAAAAATAAATGAATTCAAACTGTTTTAATCTGCAGGAAAATTCCAATTGTTAATGTCGTAAGAATTAGGACCGACTTTATGAATTGCACATCTTCAAAAGTGTTTGCATACAGAATACATAGAATATGTATGTATGTAACAGTATCTGCTTTGTGTGTGTGTGTGTGTGTGTGTGTGTGTGTGTGTGTGTGTGTGTGTGTGTGTGTGTGTGTGTGTGTGTGGCGGGGGATGATCTAATTTGTTGTGATAATTTACGTTTTGTACATCCAGGACATGAATTTCGACTTTGAAAATATAAAACAGTTAAATATAGTTAAATTCAGGAGAAATTTATACAAATCATTTAATTGTCTATCCATTTCTTTATATTTCGCGATTTCTGTATTTTCATATCTATCTATCTATCTATCTATCTATCTATCTATCTATCTATCTATCTATCTATCTTAATCAGTTCATTATCTATCTATCTATCTATCTATCTTAGTATGTCCACTATCTAAATTGTACTTACTATATATCTGTCTGTTCTTGTCATTTTATTTATATTTCGAACTGCCCGCACGGTGACGTGTTTCTTCCAACACCCCCAAACCAACCCCACAAAAAGAAAATGAAAATAACAAAGAACAAGTTTTAATTAATAGCCACCCACCCGAAAAAGCTATTTTTGAATTGATTTTCAACAATACATTCTTATATGTGTAAGAAAATGCATATGCAAATAATAATTTGAAATTATTCGTTTGAACATTAATTTTGATCAATACTCGTATTTAAGTAGATATTCTGTTTATAATCAAACAGTATTATATATATATTTCTACCCGCCTGATTATTTACGATATTTTTTTTACAAAAATGTGTGTCATTCGGCAGGATTCGAACCTGCGACCCCTATCCGCATAGGGAAAGCCACCAATTTATTTATCTTAAATAATCAGGCCGGTGGAAAAAAATATATAATACTGTTTGATTATAAACAGAATATCTACTTAAATACGAGTATCGATGAAAAATAATGTTCAAACAAATCATTTCAAATTGTCCGTTGTTTATAACCAGTTTCGTTAATCTTCGTTAATTTCCGTAACAAATAATAATATATTATTTATTTATGTACCAATATATAAAACCTTTATCATTTTTTCTTTTACAGATTCTAGCGGCTAGTGATCCACGAAAGTTATCGCCATGGGGGTCGGAGACGAAGTAGCACCCCGCTTTACGACAAAGCCCTCTCTGAAACAGGAGGATGGTGGCAAACGACTGGTATTTTTGTGCGCATTGGAAGCCTCCCCCCAGCCAGAAATAACGTGGTTCCTTGAAAATAAAGAACTGAAAGCCTCAGACAAACACAAAATGAAAGTAGAAGCAAAAGGAGGAATCGCCTACAACATTGTAATGGAACTTATTGGGGTGGCAAAAGACGACGCAGGGACATACAAAGTGGTGGCGAAGAACAAATTGGGAGAGGTATCAGCTAACATCAATTTGAACCTCGGTGGTAAGTAACACATTTCTTTTTCATTTCTTTAAAAAACAAATTACTATAAGATGTGGTGTAATGGATATCGGCTCAGAAAGAAAACTAGGCGAGCCGAATTCGAATTCCAGTTAATTGGAGTAGATAGATCTATCTATTGCCCGGTTCACACTCCACCCACGTCTATTGAACAGGTTAAGAGGCTCATCCCTTGTTCCCTGTTTAGGATGTGGTTTCCAGCTTTCTCTTTTCCAATCTTCTCACTTTGTTTTTTTTTTTTTCAATTGTTGTAGATAGATCTATCTATCACCCGGTTCACACTCCACCCACGTCTATTGAACAGGTTAAGAGGCCCATCCCTTGTTTAGGATATGGTTTCCGGCTTTCTCTTTTCCAATCTTTTTACTATTACGTAGCCCCCTGCACATCAGTGGCGTTACCTTGATAAAAAAAAATACCTTACAGTCACTTACGCACAAATACCCTTAGGGAAGGTCTAAATCCATCTCTTTTCCCTCCAGTTATGGGTTGAATAGTGGGACAGATTGGGTTCTTGTTGTGGCGCTCTCCACCTTTGTTCTACTAATGGACTATTCCAATCACTACATAAAGTGGTACTGGCAAGACCTAGAGGGAAGTAATCGAGAATATTGAACATATTATTGCATATATTATATTGTACATGAATACATTTTTATTGTCAAGGGTTATTCTCCCTATTTTTTAGGTGCTCCTTGTAAGTTTGAGGCATTGTGGTGTATGAAGGATTGGGAGTAGATGGATAGATTCTTTTGGTGATTGAGCAAATTGTAACGAATGAATGGGTCGTGATAGTGTTTAGCTAGGTATAGGATACTTAAGCGAGAACCAACCTCTCCCCCTACCCTTTTCGTCTCTGTGCCACAATTTTGTATTTATTGCAAAATAAATAGTGGGAAGTAATCGAGTAACCAGTCTCGATAACAAGTTAGTCAAGTATTTCCGGTAGTGAACCGGAAGTGTGCTATTCTCAGACTCTATGTCTTATGACGATACGTGTTACTAAACCCTTGTTCCTGTATACTGCTAACACTCTGTTGTAAATACTATTTTCCGGTAATATATTCCATTTGCTATATTTCCGTTGTTTGTAATTATTTACTCAACCATTTTTGTTACATCACAACATAGCAGTTCAATAGTCTTGGATCACAACCAGTCTACCGCAGAAAGTAATGACGATTTTTATATTCATTTGGATCAAGTACAGAACATCCTGAGATTATATGGTCTATTGTTTCTTGGTGTTTATCACAAAACCTGCATTTTGGATCCATATTATTATGCATAAAATTTGCCTGAAAATTTCTAGTGAAAAGACTTTCATCATTCGCTGCATGAATAAAGCCTTCAGTTTCAGACTTTAATCCAGGTGCACGTAACCATCGATTATTATTAACTTTATCAACATTGGGTTTATTGGCACGTTCTGGATATTGGCCATGCAGAGGTTTGTCTTGCCAATGATGTTTTATCTGTTCAAGAGCTTTATCTTTGGTTTTCATTTTCATATTTTTTGTCGCAATAGTTGATTCTTGGCTTCTGTTTTGCTTTTCTACAGAAACTACTAACTGTAAATCTTGTTTGTATTTATTGCCTTCTTTTATTATTCAATATTTTTCTTTCTTCTTTCATGTTGTTTACCTAATTGTATCATCCAGTCCTTTGTTGTTTCTATGTATGTTAGTAAGCCAATAATTGCTGTCTTGTATGACAATTCTAGCTGAATAAGACCTCTTCCACCTACTTTACGGGGTATGTATAGACAGTCTACATCAGCCTTTGGATGATGCATCTTATGCTTAGAAAGAAGCTTTCATGTTTTAGAATCCATTCGCCTGGTGTCGTTTAGAGTCCAGTTTAAGATGTTGAAACTATATTGGACAACTGGGATGGCAAGGCTGTTAATGGCCATAATTCTGTTCTGAGAATTCAATTCATTTTTTTATATCTGACATAGCCTTCTATAGTACTGTTTACACACTATTTGTTTCATCTTTTCATGGTGAATTTTTTTCATTCTCATCTAAACCTAAGTATTTATAAGCTTCTGGCTTTAATTCTGTTATTGTTACCGCAGGGTCTACGCTAATTGAGGATGTTTGTTGTAGTGATCCACGTAAAACTGTAGCTTTAGCACATTCATTCAAAGTCTACTGCGAGTAAATATTCTGCCCAGTCAGTCATGGATCGAAAAAGACATTATCAGCCAGGCGTGTATCACGTATGGCACTTAACTAACCTGTACAGTTCCGCATTCCTATTCTTCTTCTTCTATGTGCCCTGTCCCTTCAGGACGTAGGCGATCATGGATCTCCACGTCTAACCTGAGTAAAACAGGGTCGACCTCTTTGTTGCAATACACCCCATACACCCATTCATACATCACACAATAATAATAATAATAATAATAATAATATCCAGACGCTAAAATAGGCTTGACATTCATGGCACATTATCTAAATTGAGTGGAGGTGTTATCATTTACATATTTTGTTTTAGGGAATGAAAATGGGCTTTGTTTTGTTCGTTGTGTTGTAATGGATATCGGCTCGGAATGAGAAATCGGAGAGCCGAGTTCGAATTCTAATTGAATCCCTTGCATTCACTTACGCACAAATGCCCTTGGGAAAGGTATTAATCCGTTTCTTCCCTCCAGCTATGGTAAAGTAATAGGACAGATTGGGTTCTATAGCCTTGGCTGGCAACCAGTCTACTGGAGAAAGCAATGGAAAACTACTGCATGATAATCTTATGCCTAGTCAGTCATGTCTCTTTTGAGACATGATTGCCCAAAACGTGTATCACCTATGGCACTTACCCAACTGATGGGTTAAATAACAGGATAGATTGGGTTCTATTACCTTGGTTGACAGCCAGTCCACCGCAGAAAGAAATTTTCCTACTACGGGAAAATATTTTGCTTAGTCAGTCATGGATAGAAAGTGACATGATCGTCCAAACGTGTATTATCTATGGTAGTTAACTTGGATATAGAATAGGATGTGCGATGGATAGTCTCACATAACACAACAGAACTGAAACATTAACCTAAAAACTAGAGTTATATTCTCATATAGTCTTTTCGGGTCGAGTATTTCATACAAATGCCATATATGGCTCCAGAGTCGTTCAGAAATCTTTAACAATCGCTTTTTTTCGTCGATGGTTAAAAAATGGCTTCAAGAGCGGGAAACCTTTAGGTCTCAGTTAGCACCATTCTTTCTTAGGGTCGTGCGTTACAGAATCACAAAGAATTGAATCAGAGAAAATATCTTGAGGACTTTCAAAGGCAGCAACAGCTAAAATGGATAGCACTTGTAAATTGAAAAGATAATAATGACATAATCAAAATTCTGACACTACCCGCAACAAAAAGCAAGGAAGGAAAATCAAAGAAAGAGCTATAACAGCTACTGGACTCGAGAAACGTATTTGCCTGCAAAGTTACTTTAAGAGAAATATTTTATAAATGTCCCCTGATAGTAGCATTAAGCGCTTACTCAGTGAATAACGAATGTTTCCTTGCAAGGAAACGGTTAATATTACTATTAGCATTATAGAATTATTTGCTAAGCATAATTTCGCTCTTATTAAAAAAATATGCAAGACACCCAGTAAAGATGAGCACTCACAACACGTTAGTAATGCTTTTCCGAGATCAACTTACAAACTGAGAACAGTTTTTGCTTATTTTATGACTAAAGATATGTACCTCTGAAGAAATACGATACCGAAAATGTAAAATGAATTTTTTAAACAAAAAATATTGAAGCTTTTTTATTAGTTTTAATTTCAAGCTAACAAATTAAATTTAATATTTCTAATAAGCAAAATAACTTGCTTAATTACAAAACTAATTTAAATTGACAGGAATAAGTTTTTATTTTACCATCGCTAATAATCGCAGATTTTAGCACCATTTTTAACCATGCAATGTAATTCTCTTTAAAATATTTAAAAAATAAAATATACTATTTTGAAATTTTATTTCTGGAATATTAGTTGATTTGAAGATTAATTAATCTGATTTGAAACAAATATTACTTACTTTTAATTTAAATATCGCAGAAATGGATTTTTTTTAACACAAAGGTAGGTGTATATTTAAGGTATTGAGAGGTTGACACCTGAATGTTTATCTAAATTCTTTCTACGGGGCGTATATCTTTAAAAATTACATGATGAATATAACGGGAACGCCTTTTTACAGTGGGGGTTCGTCAAAGACACTGAACAAGGAACGCCATATTTGATTAGGATGATCTCCGAAAGATCAATACAAATGAAGAAAGACCTGTGCCTATGTTTTATCGATTATGCGAAGGCGTTAGACAAAATACGCCACAAAGAGTTGCTGGAGATGCTCAGTAGACTCCTTGACATATTTGAGAAAGACATTTGAGTAATTAAGAATCTCTACTGGCAGTAAACCGCCTGCATACGGACAGGTAACGAATTCAGCAGATTTACAAAGATAGAAAGGGGCGTAAGACAAGGATGTGTCATTTCACCGGCTCTAATCAAGACTATTTTGAAGACCATAGATGTTATGCCAGGATTTGTCATCGGAGGCCAAAATTTGGACAACATAAGGTATGCAGACGATACAGTGCTGATTGGAGACACGGAGAGGAAACTACAGGTCCCCCTACAGAAGGTAGCTAAAGAGAGTGACGAAAAAGAACTACAAATAAACTACAAGAAAACCGAATGTATGGTCATCAGCAAAAAGAGCAGCCCAAAATGCCAACTACAAACCGGCGGTACTAAAATCAAGCAGGTACAAAAATCTAAATACCTGGGAAGCGTTCTAACAGAGGACGGAAAGTGCAGGTGGATGACA
Source organism: Ascarosepion bandense (assembly GCA_037127315.1). Lineage (NCBI taxonomy): Eukaryota > Metazoa > Mollusca > Cephalopoda > Sepiida > Sepiidae > Ascarosepion > Ascarosepion bandense. The sequence continues at coordinate 4,564,304 of JBBBDQ010001215.1, forward strand.
ACGGGGTTGGGGGGGGGGTTGCGAGATGTTACAGGAGAAAGCGTGCTAAGAGCCACCAGAGATAGGGAGACGACGAAGGCCATGATCGCCTACGTCCTGAAAGGACAAAGCACATAGAAGAAGAAGAAGTAATCTTAAAAATTTAGGAAAATATTCTCCATAATCTAATGTTTTATTGAATTTTAGATACATTCGCTTTAAATTTAAGATAGTTGTTGAGAATACCGTGAACGGACATCTGTATTTTCATAAATCGGTATGTTGATACGAACAAATAAAATTCAAAATTCTTTTTAAAATATAGGTGGTCACTGAATTGTATTAATCTTTTCCATTTGTGATTAGTAAATAAAGTTTTTACTTAATAACAATATCACCTAACCAGTACAATATAGAATCTATATATCTATATATATAAAAGGCAAGATGTGTGTGTGTGTGTGTGTGTGTGTGTGTGTGTGTGTGTGTGTGTGTCCTTTATACAAATCCACAGTTTTTATCCGATTCTCACCAAACTTCACACAAATACTTTTAGGCTTCCGGTCAGGTCACTGGCTACTTATTTTTCCGATTTCCTCCCGATATCGGAAATCGATACATACCCCGATATTCGATCAGATCTGATCAAGATCAGGATTTCAGCCCTTTTATCGTAGTTCTTGCTGCAGAATTTACTCTAAGTTGGTAAAATTCTAGT
>JBBBDQ010001215.1:4567500-4747500 GCA_037127315.1 Ascarosepion bandense
TGTATTTGTGCAACATGTAATAAAGCAGTAGACGTTTATTTTAAATGTATATATATATATATATATATATATATATATGTGTGTGTGTGTGTGTGTGTGTGTGTGTGTGTGTGTGTGTGTGTGTGTGCGTATGAGAGAATAAGTAAAGAACATGTAGGAATAGTGTTTTTAATCTAACATGTTTCACTGTATTAAGCTTCTTCAGAGATTTATTTACAACTTATCACCTTAGTTTTTTTTTTAATTTTATAATATATGTGCGTTGTGGTGCAGTGGATATCAACCCGGCACAACGAATCGGGCATTCGAGTTAGAATTCCAGTTGAATTCCTTGCATTCACTTATGCGCAAATACCCTTGGTAAAGGTATTAACCCGTTTCTTCCCTCCAGTTATGGGTTAAATAATAGGACAGATTTGGTTCTATAGCCTTGGATGGCAACCAGTCTACCGCAGAAACAATGGCAACCTACTGCGGTATAATCTTCTGCCCAGTCAATCATGTCTCTTTCGAGAGATGATCACCCAAAGCGTGTATCACGGATGGCACTTAGCTGATAATATAAATAATACAGCGGAAAAAATACACGAAAATACGAAAATTTTAGTTGAAATTATAAAGTTAGAAATGGAAAAGAATAACTGCGAAATTTGATAAGTTCAATTAATTTAACAAATATGTGGCCCTGATGAGCGTTTCTATGTGAGACTCTTGAGCCAGCTACCGGATAAGTCACTAGAATGTATGTGCACGAGTATACATATATAGAGAGACATCTCGAAAATCATGGCTTTTTCATTAGGAGATTAAAGGGAAATAGTTGACGTAAAAAAATAAACAATTACTATCGCCCGGTTCACAACTATCGCCCGGTTCACACTCCACCCACGTCTATTGAACAGATGAAGAGGCTCATCCCTTGTTCCTTGTTTAGGATGTGGTTTCCGGCTTTTTCTTTTCCAATCTTTTCACTCTCACGTAGCCCCCTACACATCAGTGGCGTTATTGCCTTGCTCGGGCTGATATGATTAAAAAATAATATAATCCTTGTATAATTAAAGTAGATATTTCTTGAAGGATCGTCCATGTGCCGCTAAGGTTTCCATTTAGTTTTGCAATATAGAAGTCGTTTGTCCTAGAGTCCATATAAAATAACTAATTATGCGCCATCGTCAAAGAATCATTCCCATTTTATGCCGAACCAGCATATCCTCGTACAAGATTAATCCTTTCTCAAGATGTGATGGTTCGGCCACGTCACACAGCATAACGACCTCTGTAAGAATATCATGCAAGGCAGCGTTGAAGGTGGCCGTAAACGGGAAACGCAACGCAAGAGTTGGTCAGGTAACATCAAAGAATGGACGGATATGCCAATGTTGGATCTCCTGAAAGCCACTGTCAACAGATCATCCTGGAGGAGAGTGTCTGTTTCTTCTCTCTCTTAGGTGTCCCCGAAGGAGTCAAGGGACTGATGACGATGATGATATTTTTAAAAATAAACTTTTTAAGAAAATGAACATGAATACAGGATTTTGCAACGACTTTCTCTTAATCAGTTCAAGCTTGTACAAAAATATGAAGGTTGGGCTCAAAATATTGACCCAGAATTGGTCCTGTTTTGTTCCATAGAATTCAGTGAGAACGTGTGAGAGTTGATCTTTTTGAATAGGTATAATGGGGAAAATAATAGAGAAAACCATTAACATAAAAAATTGCAATATGAACTCTGGTAAAAAAGGTTAATGAAACATTAAGCTTATAAATCCCAGAATTTCACTTGCTGTTGTCCTGAAGTACACATAACCCAGGGGATATAAGCATTGGTTAGTTCCAGAGACTTGATCCAAGTAGTTTTGAGTTCAAGACCAGGCTACAGCAGTGGTGAACAAATAAGTTAGATAGTCGACTGGACTCTACGTCTAGACACGTCTGACGAAAGAAAAAGTGATAAATCACAAAAGTTTAATATTAAACGATCCCATATCATCAATATTTCTGTAAATAACAGATATATAACAGATGTTTATCTGAATTTATAGATGTTTCTATAACAGATGTTTCGCGTTTATATCTTTTCGATCCACACGTACACGCGTTAAAAAAATTATTTTAGCTGAAAGAAATCCTTGTTGGCAATGAAACGCGGTACACAGAATGACACCTTCCACCCACCTCACCCCACATATACATATATATGTGCGCAATGACTATGTTTGGAAAATAAAACATTTTTTAACTCTAGATACATAAATAAAACAATCTAGGTCCTTACGTATTATCGGGAGGACCTTTAAAAAAACGACTCAAAAATTAAAGTAAATTATTTATTGAAACGGTTAAAACAATAAAATAACATTACATTTGTAATTCCGGAGGCCAGAACGTCGCAATTGCTTCCAAAAGTGACTCAAAGACATCAGTACAGGCAACATGCTTCCGCCACATGAATTCGGCCAAATACGACTCCAAATGGTGACGTGCAGTGCCACAGTGCTTCTTGTTTCGCCACTTTGTCGATCCCCATAGGCGTTCCACTGTCTGCGTATGAGCCCCGGTGTTCGAATCCACAAAGTTGTACTTGTGGTTGACGTTGAGGTGATGAAAGCCTGATTTTTCCAGTTCCTTGGTGTTATAAGCGGGGAAAAAAAAGAAAAAGTAAAAATCAAAGGTCCTCCCGATAATACGTAAGGACCCGACGTTGAGGTGATGAAAGCCTGATTTTTCCAGTTCCTTGGTGTTATAAGCGGGGAAAAAAAAGAAAAAGTAAAAATCAAAGGTCCTCCCGATAATACGTAAGGACCCGACGTTGAGGTGATGAAAGCCTGATTTTTCCAGTTCCTTGGTGTTATAAGCGGGGAAAAAAAAGAAAAAGTAAAAATCAAAGGTCCTCCCGATAATACGTAAGGACCCGACGTTGAGGTGATGAAAGCCTGATTTTTCCAGTTCCTTGGTGTTATAAGCGGGGAAAAAAAGAAAGGTCCTCCCGATAATACGTAAGGACCACAATTCTATATATTAAGATAAAAGTAAAATAAAACGTATAGTCGGAAGTTCTTCGATAAAAGAAACATTAGAACAATTTTTATATAATTCATCTACTAAAAAAGTACTATAAAAACACTTTTTCTGTCTTTTTTAATGAAATTTACATAAAAGGAGAATTGTTGCCTAATTACGCAATATATATATATGTGTGTGTGTGTGTGCATATATATATATATACCTATATATGTATACATATATATTTGCCTGCATGCGCATATATATATACATATTCTCAGATGTTGTATCTGTAAGAGAGTCCCTTAAGTGCCATACGTGATACACGCTTGGGCAATCATGTCTCGAAACAGACATGACTGACTGGGCAGAAGATTATCCCGCAGTAGGTTGCCATTGCTTTCCCCTGTAGACTGGTTGCCGACCAAGGCTATAGAACCCAATCTGTCCTGTTATTTAGCCCATAACTAGAAGGAAGAAACGGATTAATACCTTTCCCAAGGGTATTTGCGCGTAAGTGAATGCAACGAATTCGACTGGAATTCGAACTCGGAACTCTGATTTCTCGTTCCGAGCCGATATCCACTGCACCACAACGCACATCCCTGTAAAAGGCAAGATAAATAAAAAACGAAACAATAGTAAAAACTGTACGTAGCCGATGCGTTTCAACCTCTTATCATTGGCTTGATAAACTCTCCCAGTGGACAAAATGAGCTAACTACAAATATTTCTGTTGTCTTTATATATATATATATATATATATATATATATATATATATATATATATATATATATATATATATATATATATACTAGCATCATAGCCCGGCGTTGCCCATGCAACTCAGAACATTTTAGTAGTAGGAAGAAAATGCCAATGAGAGAAAAAAAATGCTTTTTTTTTGTTTTCTGAAGTATGAAATATATCTGAAAAAAAAAAAACATCACTTAAATAATTAAATTAACCATTGGCACATGTTTTTATATATTTTATTTTTGTTTGAAAAAATACTTTTTTCTTTTAAATATTTCTTTTGTTTCGAAATGACGGGGAAATTATTCACATTTTTTGTTGACTAAATGAATTTTTAAAACGTCGGAATAAAAATTAAATATAAAGGCTTATTTTTTTTTTTTATAAAAAATATTTTAGTCGCGTTTGACACGTGTGATTTGATTTCTGTGATGTAATTTCGCAACCATCTTACATCTTATATGTTTTACGGAGCAAATGTAAATAATCGGCTCCATGGGCCAAAAAGTGCGAAAGGGAAAATTGCTGAACTTAAACTCAAAAAGTATGTGTCGATCTGGCTTTCCTGTAGATATGTGTCCCTAGAAAGTTTTAATGGCGTAGCTTAAAAATGTAAGCGTGCATAGGGAACAGTCACACACAGACACACAGACTGCCTTTTGTATCTATAGATGTGTATGTGTGTGTGTGTGTGTGTGTGTGTGTGTGCGAAACCTAAGAAAATATCCCGGCGAACAGTGACCTAACACAACTAGAATTTCATAGGTTTTCAATCAATCATCAGGCGGTCATCAACTGCATGCTATCAACTCCTTTCTAGGCACACTTTTGTGATTTCTTCAGCATTTCAATCTTGGGTGGATTTATTTGATGTGAGCATTTATGTAAACATCACCTCCACTCGCAGTATTATCGTGAATGTGACGACTGGGCCCCCACCAAAAATTAACAATTTCACAAATACATGTTATAGACTACCGGATGATTGTGATTAGACAAACGAAACATTAATTTAATTTTAATTTAATTTAATTAATTTTAATTAATTTAATTATGTGTCGGTCATTGTTCATCCATGATTTATTAAACATGCTAAAACTTTGCCATTCAATATAGCATTGAACTCTTTTTTACTGATGTGCTTTCGTAGTCTGCTTTCTTAAGAGTTGATTACTTTTTTCTACTTTTAAATTGAATATTTACACACACACACACACGCGCACACACACACACACACTTTATATATATATATATATATATATATATATATATATATATATATATATAAAAGTCATCCGCAGACAGATCTATTTCTTTGTATCACAGCTCGTCAGTACGGTTAGACATCCGATTGCTTTTTACCCAGTCGGCGATTCTACCTCTGAGATATGGGCGCTCGGTAGAAGGAGGCAGACATTTTTTTTGCGTGTGATATACAATGTAAAGATACGCCAGTAGTTAGAGTGTTCTAATTCATTACTGAATGAACGATGCGTATATTTATATATATAATTATACGGAAATTTATAAATTAGCATAAACTGACATATTTATTTTAAAGCATAACAATAATGTTTTGGATAGACGTTGTGGTGCAGTGGATATCGGCTCGGAATGAGAAATCAGAGTTCCGAGTTCGAATTCCAGTTGAATACGTTGCATTCACTTATGCGCACATACACTTAAGAAAAGTATTAAGCCTTGGTTAGCAACCAGTTTACCACATAAATTAATGGCAACCTACTGCAGGAAAATTTTCTTCCCAGTCAGTCATATCTCTTCGAGACATAATCGTCCAAGCGTGTATCATGTATGGCACTTAACTGATTGACTGAATAATATTTTGGTCTCGCTGATGCGATGGGTGGTTGAATTTATCCGTCAAAATAGCCATCCGATCTAAGAAAATATGAAATTTAATATGTACTAAATATTAGGTTTGTAAGTATATAAATTTAATTACATTGAGCTCTCTGGCTTGATGGTTTATTTTAATAGGGTTCTTTGGGATTTACTACCAAGACGTTTTTGCCGTATTTATGACCAATATATATATTATTGATATTGTATTGAGCGCTTTACATGTTAGGTTCCTCATCTCGGGTTTTTTTTTTCTTTCGACTAGTACTTTGACTAATGTTCGAATGCTTAGTTCGTTTCTTTCTTTGTTTCTATTTTTTTTCCCTCCGCGTTTATATTCGGTGGGTTTTCCGAGACGTTTTCAAAGATAAATTTACAGTTATATATATATATATATATATATTGAATTTGCTATGCAAATACCAACAAAAACAAATAAGCATAACACAAAACGCAAACCCGAAACTATCACATAAATATAAATATATGAACACACAGTCAAGACAAAAATAACAAAAAAAAAAAAGAAAGATAATATAACAACTGACAAACAGTAAAAAACACACATAAAATCTACAAATATAAATACACACAAGGTCACAAACGCTTGACTATGACCTAAAAACCCTTTAAACGGTCACATATACTAGCACGGTAGAAAAACGTCAACCTACCACAATAACAAGAGATCAACCAAAATATCAAAAAGAAATCAATTCATTGTAAAGCAATTAAGCGGACACCCATTCACGCACGCTAAAACAAAGTTAACATAATAAAATAATTCACTCACCTGCAAAAGAAGTCAACAGAACAAAAGCAATCAAAAGCAATTAACCAGCTGCAGAATCACTCACATTCAAAAATATCAAATTACAACAATCTCTATATAAATAACAATATAACCAGGACACAAAAAAAAAGAGTACATTTTTTATTTGTTCCCCGAAGGCCTTTACCCCTTCAAATCTTTCCAAGACATCCTTATTTCCGTGCAAAAGTAAATGCTGAACTCAAATCGATAATTGTTCATTGACGAAACCTACTTTTTCTCAAGTTAACAACCAGAAAAATATCGAACTTCTTGTCGCTATTTATTTCACCCCGTAAATACGCTTCAAAAATGTTATTCACTGCAGAATGACTTCACGCGTAGTTTGCCGATTTTTCGGCCTATTTACTTTTTGCAATTACTACGCGGAAATTGAGTTCCGAAACCAAACAAATCGCGGAGTAATTGCTCAAAGGAAGTAAATAGGCCGAAATAAGTATCCTACGCCTCAAGTCATTCGGCGGTGAATCAGATATGAGAACGTTGGTAAGGGGTGAGATATAGTTCGATTTTTTCTGGTCGATAACTTGAAAAAAGGTAGGTTTCTTCAATAAACAATTATCGATTTGAGTTCAGCATATACATTTGCACAGAATTAAGGATGTTTTGGAAAGATTTGACAGGGTAAAGGCCTTCGGGGAACAAATCAAAAACTTACCGAAAAAAGCACTGGGGAATGAGTAGTGCCTTCACTTCGAAGGCGGCTTGACTGCTCAGTTAAGTGTTAAACATTTATCTAAACTTATTTATAAATGGAACTTTGTCTCTGTGTGTGTATGTGCCCGTTACCTATAGACTCCGAAACGGCTGAACCGATATTCTTGAAAATTTACACAGTTGTACTATAAGTGTCTGCGAGTGTTCTTAGCTAGGTTTTGTGTCGAGGTACCCCCGATAAATATCGAAAATCGATAATCGAAAACATCGGGTTACAGAAGGAGTGGTCTGATTTTAATCAAATTTGATACACTCATAGACAAAGACATAAGAAACGATATTCAGAAGTTTCAAGGTTGCAGTTCTTACAATAGTGCAAAAAGTCGATAATATATATATATAAAAGCTTTCATTACACCCGAGCAACGCCGGGCTATACTGCTAGTCCTATATAAATATACATATATTAATACTTTCACCCCAAAGAAGGCGGTGATGTCACTAGTACGCTGAGGGCTACAGCGAGTGAAAGAGAATACTGAGAGTAGAGAGGAACATCTTCGATCGCTTTGATTTCAAAGAACATAAAACGAAAGGTCGGAATTACATGCCTCCTCTCTTTCGTCGAAGAGAGATAAAAAGAGACATGGTATGTAAAGGAAAGGTCGCAAAAGTGTATAAAAGAGACTTAAAGATCAACTCTGATGACTTGAAATAAAACGAGAGATTCGGGATGTCTAAATGTGCTGAGAGAGAACACCTCAGACTTCTTTGAGTTCAAAGAAAGTAAAACGAAAATAAAAAAATATCCGCCTCCTTGCCATCGTCGGTAATCCATTTTCAGTAGGAATAGAAAAACACACGGCATGAAAATGAAAATGTGTATCAAAGAGACTTAAAAATCACATGTCATCTTTTTTTATATATGTAACGTGAAAATCTGGACGTCTAAACCTGCAGAGGGGAAATAGCTACGACCAGTTTGATTTCAAGAAAATCAAACGAAGCTTCGAACTTACCCACATGCTTTCTTTCATCTCTAACACATTCTGCATGAGAGATACATGGCATATTAATGAAGGCTCGCAAATGTGTATCAGTCAGTCAGTAAAGTGCCATATGTGATACACGCTTGGGCGATCATGTCTCGAAAGAGACATGAATGACTGGGCAGAAGATTATCCCGCAGTAGGTTGCCATTGCTTTCTACTGTAGACTGGTTGCCAACCAAGGCTATAAAACCCAATCTATCCAATCATTTAACCCATAACTGGAGGGAAGAAACGGATTAATACCTTTCCCAAGGGTGTTTGTGCGTAAGTGAATGCAAGGAATTCGACTGGAATTCGAACTCGGCTCCTCGATTTTTCGTTCCGAGCCGATATCCATTGCCCCACAACGCATATCCCGTGTATCGAAGAGTCTTAAAAATCAACTGACATATTTTTTTCAATAAAACCCGAGAAATCGGACGTCTAAATATACAGGGGCTGGGGACATCTCCGATTTCTTTGATTTAAAAGAAAATGTAAGTTCTGAATTAGCAGCCTTTTTGCGTTCGCCTGTAATCTATATATATAAAAGGCAATCTATGTGTCTGTGCGTGACTGTTCCCTATGCCCACCTACATATTTAAGCTACGCCATTTAAACTTTTTAGAAACACATATCTACAGGGAAGCCAGGTCGACACATACTTTTTGAGTTTAAGTTCAGTAATTTTCCCTTTCGCACTTTTTGGCCAATGGACACGATTGTTTACATTTGCTTTGTAAAACATATAAGATCTAAGACGGTCGCTGAATTACGTCACAGAAATCAAATCACACAAATGCGACTAAAATATTTTTTTTATTAAAAAAAATAAAAATAAAAATATTTATTTATATTTAATTTTATTCCAACGTTTTAAAAGTTCATTTGGTCAACAAAAAATGTGAATATTTTTCCCCGTAATTTTGAAACAAAAGAAATATGTTTAAAAAAAGTGATCTTTTAAACAAAAACCAAATGTGTAAAATAAAAAGTGGCATCTTCTGTTACGACTGAAATGTTCTGAGTTGCACGGGCAACGCCGGGCTATGATGCTAGTACATTCTACACAAGAGATAAGAAAAACATGCTACATGATTAAAGGTTCGTAAATGAATATCAAAGAGAGTGAAAAATCAACTGACTTGATTTTTGCAACACTGCGCAAGAATATGGACGTCTAACGTGCGAAGGGGAAACATCTCTGACCTTTTTAGTTTCAAAGAAAAAAATCGGAAGTTCGATCTTAACCGTCTTCTTGCCTTTGTCTGTAAAACATTCTCCAGGATAAAATAAGAAAAGACATGCCATTTAAAGGAAAAACAAAGATACTTAAAAATAAACTTTTGTAAAAAAATTCGAGAATATATATGTCAAAATCGGAAAAATGTGAACAATTCTGGAATCTTTGATTTCAAAGAAAATTAAAACAAAACTTCGGAATTAACAGCCTTTATGTCTGTAATACATTCTTCAGGGGAGTTTTAAAAAAATGATATATTATTGAAGGTTCGCAAATGTGTACAAAAAAAAAAAAAATTAAATATCGAACCCCGCTCCGCCATCCATTTGCTCAAGCCTATCCGTACTGTGAGTATTAGATTCTCTATGCCCTCCTTCCTCATTACATGACCAAGAAACCTCGGCTGTCTCTTTCTGATGTTAAGTATGAGTTGTAAACAAACACATTAAAAATTTTGAGACCAACTCTTCTTCTATGTGCCGTGTTCATTCCGGATGTGAAAGATAGCTCTCCACAATTTCCTGTCTTTGTCGTTCTTAGTATACATGTATACCACAGATTACCACGTTTCAAGTTAAGCTGTACTCGATTATATGTCGTTCGTCAAAAAATATATATAGAAAAATAAAAATCAAGTTTAACCTTTTATTCGATTTTACGTCTGTCCACCACAAATATTGAAATCATTCGAAAAGTGTTAAAATCATGTTATGTACAATAAATAAGATTAAAATATATATTAAAGTGTGTAGTATACGCATCTTCTTTTATTGAAAAAAATACTTCAAATCTTTGACGATATAGACCGAAACGGCCATCACTTTTCAAAAGTTATGCACGCTTGTCACGAAGCTTTTGTCCCTCATCTTGTAGTCCTTGAAGAAAAGAAAAAGAAAACAGTTCCAGGAACTCTCGACCAGTATCTTATATAAAAGTGCTTCGAAACCTCGGCTGTCTCTTTCTGATGTTAAGTATGAGTTGTAAGCAAACACATTAAAAAATTAGAGACCGACTCTTCTTCTATGTGCCATGTTCATTCCGGATGTGAAAGATCATAGCTCTCCACAATTTCCTGTCTTTGTCGTTCTTAGTATACATGTATACCACAGATTACCACGTTTCAAGTTAAGCTGTACTCGATTATATGTCGTTCGTCAAAAAATATATATAGAAAAATAAAAATCAAGTTTAACCTTTTATTCGATTTTACGTCTGTCCACCACAAATATTGAAATCGTAATATCATTAGAAAAACGTTAAAATCATGTTACTGTACAATAAATAACATTAAAAGTATATTAAAATATGTAGTATACGCATTTTCTTTTATTAAAAAATACTTTAAATCTTTGAGGATATAGACCCAAATGGCCATCGCTTTTCAAAAGTTATGCACGCTTGTCACGAAGATTTTGTCCCTTATCGTGTAATCCTTGAAGGAAAGAAGAAGAAAATAGTTCCAGGAACTCTCGACCAGTATCTTATATAAAAGTGCTTCTAACAATAACAACAGCCTGAATCAGTCGTTGATGCAGACGATCCACAACCATCTACGTCCGCCATGTAAATAAACAAATTGAATGTAAATATTGGTAAATTTAATATATATTAGGTTATTTTCTGCTGTCGCAAAATGATTTTAATAACTGTATTTGTTATTTAACCTTACAAAATCATTTTATTTTACAATGTCTCAGAGCAAACCACGTCCACAAAGAAAGAGTCCACAGTGTAAACTGAAGATCGCCATGTTGAAAACATTTACTTTTACAAGTATGTACGTACATGTATTCGTAAATTTAGATTACTTTTTTTGTACTATATTAAAACTTAAAATGTATTTGTTTGCATACTTAAAATGGATTCTTCCTGACCATATATTATTAAAAATGCATTTATAAATAAAATACATAATTAGGAATGGTTATTTGTGGTTTAGCCTAGTGACAAGTAAAGTTAGAGATAAGTAAATTCGACTTAAGACGTTTTTCGTCTTAAGTTGTTTTTCGACTTAAGTCTCCTTTTCTGGAACAAATTACCGACGTAAGGTGAGGTATACCTGTAGTTTGACCTTTTGCTATCTTTCCTAATACCTGTTCCGCCATCCATTTACACAAGCTCGTTAGGTAGGTTATGCTCTCTTTTTTCTGTTCCTTTCGTCTTCAGTATGCCCTGTGAGTGTCAAATTTTCTAAGCCCTCTTCTCTTATCATAATTCTCTTTGAAATTTAGTGTATCTAATTTTTTTTGGTAAGTACAGGCTTCGGCAGAAATACCTCCCACATATACCTCCCCGAAATATCTCCCATATAATGGTAAGACAGATGTCTTAGTAATTTGTGGGGGGTATTTCTGGAAGCTATATTTATTTAATCATTTCACCCCCAAGAATGCCACTAGCACGCGAAGGATTACAGGGACTTCAAGTGATAGAGAAGAATAGGGAGGACTGAGGAAAGAACAAAAGATGAACGCGATTCAGAATACAGAAGATGGTGATTGATATTGCATTTAAATTTTTGAAAATGGGAGTTATCATGGAAATAATTAAACGAAAGGATGGAAGTGCGAGAAAACAAACTGTTGAAATAGATATGAAGCCGTAGAAAGATGGTTAACGTTTATTAGTTTGGCCTTGTGTCATACATAACCGAACTCCCTACAACTTACAGATTTTGTTCGTAGTCATGATCAGAATGTTATTATCAGAAGATCGGTAGCTGGTTGGAGGTTGGATTGTGTGTATATGTGTGGAATAATGGAAGAATAAGGTATACATTTCGCAGGTTAAAATAGAAATTTATTGATAAAAAATAACATAAATTGTAGAAGTTAATGTTCAATGTGAAAGTTAAGGGCATCAAGACTCGTAGAAATGTTCGTAGTAGTAATTTGTTGGAAAGAGTTTATGCGTATGTATGTATGTATGTATGTATGTATGTATGAGCGTTTGTTTGGTAGGAATGCCTTTGGATGAAGAAGAAGAAGAAGTAAAAGGAATCAGCATACGAGAAAGAAGGAGAAAGAGGACAATGTGCGACGCGACCCTATGTCCGGATCGACTTGAAGTTTCTCCCGTTACATTTTAGTTGTGTTTCTCTCTCGCTGCTCCCATATGACTGACAGATGCCGACTGATGCATTTATAGTCATTTAGATTTTTCGCACTGGATCGCTAACTCTTTTCAAGTCTTACAAATCGCTTTCATTGGCCAGAAAATCAATTTAATATCTACTCGCGAAATCGACTTTTTCTTTAAGCACATGGTCGATCCTTTTCTGTTTAGCAAAACCAGGATTTCACACATCATTTTGAGTTCATCTTTGCTTACGTTCCTTGTAAAATTTTGCAAAGTAATAATAACAAAAGAACCATTCCATTTTCATTTAGAATTATCCACTTGTTAATAAATAATGAAAAAGTATGAAATACATCATTTCTTAAAAAAACTGGGGTGACCTAATTATTATAGCTGGTAGTGTACATACAAGAGGATGTGCGTTGTGGCGCAGTCGATATCGGCTCGAGAAATCGGGGAACCGAGTTCGAATTCCAATTGAATTCCTTGCATTCACTTACGCGCAAATACCCTTGGGAAAGGTATTAATCCGTCTCTTCCTTCCAGTTATGGGTTAGATAATAGGACAGATTGGGTTCTATAGCCTTGGTCGGCAACCAGTCTACCGTAGAAAGCAATGGCAACCTACTGCGGGATAATCTTCTGCCCAGTCAGTCATGTCTCTTTCGAGACATGATCGCCCAAGCGTGTATCGCGCATGGCACTTAACTGACTGACTGTACATACAAGCTTTCTTTTTCAATGCAACATCCTGTCATGACGAAGGCGATCATGGCTGTGCACATGTTACTTTTCAACGGTAAAACCATGTAGCGTGTCGTTGTTAGTTGTGTTTTATGTTGTTTTCTTGTTTCTTTATAAATTGCCTTTATTGATTTTATATATTTTTTCTCTTAATCCGATATTTATTATCACTTATTGTTGTCATAGATATTCGAGGAAAAATAGTTACTGTGAAGATATGCTTTAAATAAAAAATAACAATAGAGCCTTACTGAGTTGTGACGCTCTTCGTAACCGAGTGGTAAAGCCCATCGGATCAAACGATAGTTTCCCCTACAAAGGGGTACACAAGTTCGATCGCTTCGGAGAGTTCATTTATTAAGATGTTGATTTTATAAGTGCTGCTTAAATGTTGCACAAGAATGAACATATGGGCTGAAGGCACTAATCAGTTGTAATAGGTTCTAGCAAGACAAGCTTCCTGAGCATTACGATGAGTTACCCAAGTTCATTTTTAAGGATGACTGCACAGGCTGATAGACATAATGCGCATTAAAAGAAGAGAAAAAGAAATACAAATATTAGAAAATGGGGCGTCTATTTCAAATATGAGAATCCGATATAATAATGTTTAAAGTAATAAAATAATTTTGATTAAAAATAAATCTATTTATTCTTTATGTTGTATATCCTGGGAATCAACAGAATATTATTAAACTTGAAAAGAATTTATTCCTGTTGAAAGCGAAAAAGAAAACACACGATGATTTGAATCAAAGCCAAAACGCAAAAAAAAAAAAAAAAAAAAGTAAATAAATAAATAAAAAATAAAGTGTTTTATTTCAAAAACGCCGGTTTTCAAGATAACGAAATATAAAACAATGGAATTTAAATTAAAATCAGAAGCGAAAAGAAATGCAGAAACAACGTTCAAAGCCGGAAATATAAACAATGGAAAAAACATTATATTTTAGTAATCCGACAAAAATCATAGTTTTTAGTGCCAAAAACAATTTTAAATAATCAAGCATTGTATCAGCGTGTCGAAGTTGGAAAAGAATTGAACAATGAAATAAACAAGAATGTGATTATGTCAAAATGCAATTGGTCAAAGACAACAATTAGCGATTATGCCTGGCCAGGGATGGCGTAATTTGGTGAACCTTAAAAGGGTCTGGAGTGATATAGAAAACCAGGTTTTCCCGGGTCGGAAGAACAGACAGAGCTGACAAGACAGAGAACTCAAAGAAAACAACTCCAGCTGTTACTCCCTCGTATGTGCGCGCATTCTCTGACTACTCCTTTACGCACAACCGTCACTACAGAGAATACTATGAATAAGTTATTATATTTGTGACCCTCGTTATATATATATATATATATATATATATAACTCTACCGGCCTGAATATTTTTGAAGAATTTTGTTTGGAAAATGTGTATCATTCGGCAGGATTCGAACCTGCAACCCTAACAAAACAGGAGAAACCATCAATTGATCTGATGCGTCTTAACCTCTTAACCACGAAGGGTTTCACAGTAGACGAAGCCGAAATAAGCCTTATAAACACAATTTTTTATTTCTCGTAAATACCCATATCTGCTCTAAAAGTGTATTGTAATGTATGTATAGAGTTATATGTAGAAATATACTGTTTAATTAAAAACAAAATGTCTCCTCAAATACGAGTATCTGTTAAAAATAATGTTCAAACAAATAAATTAAATATGTCGGCTGTTAAGGTGTGTGTGTGTGTGTGTGTGTGTGAAGAAAGAGGAAAAGAGAATCACAAATTTGAAATATGTTTTAAAACGCCATGACTCTTCAACACGTGGCTATCATCGGCGTCCACACCCTTTTTGGCAGGTGTTTACGCATCTGCGCAGGTATACAGTCGGGTTATTCTTGACGCCAACCGATTGGAAGGCAATGTCGATTTTCTGTCTATCTTTGCTGGTTAAATGAAAAGTTAGTTATCGAAATTAAAGTATGGATTTATCAAAAAAACTAAAAACGAATAAAACAGTGGATAAATCTTTTTTAATATCTTATCCTATCCGCTTGAAAAAGAGATTTATCCCGATAAAATAAATGGAATAAAAAATAGTTAAATTTAGAGCAATTTTCAACATTGAAATTTAAATCTAGACGAAATTTACTGGTAATAAAATATGGATTTGTTACGGTAATTCGAATCTAAGAAATTATCGCTTATATAGCGGAATGTTTTCATAATCTCAGCATAGACAAAATTACTGGCGATGCTAAATATATTTATTTCGGTAATTCTAATCCAAAACAGCTTTCATCATCGCAGTGTAGACAAAATTCAGTGGATTTATTACAATAACTTAAGCCGAAGAAAATTTGAGTTAATTCAGGACAGATTTCGCCATTCCAATCAAGAAGAAAGATAAAGATGCAGAAAAATTATTTACGGTTAGGAAGGAGAGCTTTCAAAACTACAATGAAGACAAAAGTTGTGGGGTGGTAAGCAATGAGTTTATTGAAGGTATTAAAGTTGAAAAAGGAAAAAACACTCGTTAAATCTAGACCTATTCTCGATGCCTCAATCTAAAAAATACTAACTATTATAAACTCCAGTAGGGTCCACTTAAGCGCAAATTCTCTTAAAAAGGTATTAATCCATATCCCTTCCCACCGTTGAATTAAAAAGTAGGACTTGTATCTGGAAAAGGCCTTGTTTTTCTTTAAATATTGTTAATGTAATATTGACTCGCAAAAATTGATTAAGTCTTAAAATTCAAGATATGTTTAAGCTTTAAATAACCCACAAAATATTGGTAAACCGTAAAATAAACGTCTTTTCTAATCAGAAAAATTTAAACCCCTACCCGTTCAACCTGATAGCGCCATTGAAATTCATCCATGATTCTATATTCGGCCTTAATTTATGTCTTCGATATATTTTAAATGTTTACTTCTTTCCCTTCCGTCTTGAAACATCTTCTAATGTAATCCTATTTTTCTCATCTGAAGCAAGGCGATAAAGCCACTAAGACACTAAGACATAATAAAAATGATAGAAAAATGAGAAAATATTATTGCGGAAAAAAGACCATAAAAAACAGGATTCAGAATGACCGAAAATAGCGATTGATGTTGCCTTTACATTTTTGAAGATCGTAGTTAACAGGAAAATAGGAAGCTGGAAGAGAGTTCTACAAATGAAAAGTACGAGAAAAGAAACTATTAGGATAGGACTTGCGGTTACAGCTTACCTATTTCAACAGTAAAATTATGAAACATAGCTGACAATATATCAGTCAGCCATGCGCGTTTATGTCTTTTTCGATCCATAACTGACTAGGCAGAAGATCTCCCTACACTACGTTGCCATTCCTTTCTGTGGTAGACAAGTTGCCAAACAAGTCTATATAAACCAATTTGTCATGCTATTCAGTCCATAGCTGGAGAGAGAAGAAACCTTTCCCTAGGATATTTGTGCAAAAGTGAATGCAAAAGGTTTAGCTGGAATTCAAACTCAGCTCTCCGATTTCTCATTCCAAGCCCATATCCATTGCACCACAAATCACCGCATTTATATTCCTAATGTCGAAGTCCCAAAGAGAAAAGATCGTCAAGACAATTGCCATTGACATATTTATAGAAAGGTCACAGCAAATTTTCATCACGGTGAGAGGAAGCTCACTGAAACCTAGGTGCCAGATCAGGACTGATGATAGCAGATTATTCATTGAATTTTCTCAAGATTGAATACTGCTGTCATATCTGGTTGGGTGGCCCTGCTATCCACCTCGGGATCCTTGACAAAATCCAGCGGAGATTTTGTAGTGTGATCGACCCCGACTTGGCAGCTCAGATGCAGTCACTTTCTCACCGGCGCAATATGGCTTCCCTGTGTCTCTTCTACAAATACTTTCACGGATTCTGCTCCGATTAACTTAGCTGAATGAGCCCCCTCTGAATGAATTTACTCGGGCTTCTAGACTAGCAACTAAGTCCCACCCTTTTACAGTGAAACCAATAAAATGTAAACGCAAATTCTACTCCAACAGCTTCTTTTCTCGCATTTCCCGCTTGTGGAATTCCCTTCCGTATACCTGCTTCCCTGACAGCTACAATCTCTGAGAATTTAAATATAAGGTCAATAGTCATCTATCTCATTAACCTGCACCCTCTCTATCATTCTCTTTTCTCCGATCACTCCACTCTCATATTTTCATCCTTCTCTTACCACTTCCTGACACCCCTATAACCTGTCCCTCTTTCTCACCACTTTCCTTCTATGTAACCTCCAGTGTACTAGTGGCAGTAAAACCGCCTTGCTTGGGGTGAAATGATTAAGAAAAAATCTCGAGATATATAGCAAGAGCACCACAGCAGATGTGGTAGTATTATTCAATGCATGGATGAATGGCAGACTTTTAAGATAGATTTTCGAGAAAAATATTTTATATAACGATTTATAGCAGCAGACCTAGCAATTAATTCAATATAATCGTTTAACTTGCTGTCAGTGGAAAACACGTGTGCCAAGAAGAGTAATAAATTGCTCTAATGGCGGTTAGCATCAGCCATACTGATCATAAGAAAAAACTTTTTCTAAGATGACTAAAAGAGAGGAGTTTCGTTTTTTTAATATAGGAAATTTTGGGGGTTAACTATTTGCCCACACCTGGAACCCTAACAGGTGCTACCACTCCGGGTCAGGGTAGACGTGGAAACAACAGCAATTAAGAGGTGGTTCCATGCTCCTCACAACCTCCCAATCAGAGGCCTTGCTGTCGGATGCAGTTTACCGTAATTTAACATTAATAAGGACAATTGATATATATGATTCTTAAGAATATGTATATTTTCATTTTAAGATATTTTTACGCTGTGCAAGGCCCAAAAACCACTAGAGACAGAGGGTTATAGATAAAAGGAACAATTTATGTGGATATGTGGGGAAGATAACGATTCACCCTAAATTTTAGCAGGTTAAGATTGTAGTGATCGGGAAAGCACCCTCTTGGGAGTCGATTCTACAAAGCAGTGGTTCGTGCGAAGAACAACTCGAGTAGAATTTACATCTCTATATTGGAATACGATGAGGGTGCGAATGAGGGTGGTTTGGTAAATTGTGCGTAGAATGGCAGATCTTAGGTGTGTAGATTAGAAATAATCGAAGCAAGGAATGTAACTTGTCTTAACACTTTCCATGGAATTAGCGATCGTGTAGCGACAGTCTCGACACATTTCGTCTGTGCAAAACGAGTTGTAGATAGAAAATAATTTATCACCCGCAAGGACGCGGATATGCTTTTGAACTCTAACAAGATTACAAAGTGAAGCTGGAAAGCCCGAATTTTTTTAATCAATTCACCCCAAGAAAGGCAACACAAAGACGCAATTAGTGTAAAAACAAATGAAAACCTCTACTCCTGTTCAAAAGACAGGGAAGGAGTGTGAACTGGGCGATAGGTGAATCTTGTTTTAGCGTGTATATCTTAATTCAATGACAAACCAAAAAACATTTATATAAAATAAAAATACAAATAAAAAAAATCTTTAAAAATATCATTTTATTGGTGACCAAATTATTTTTTTAAAGTTTAAAAATAAAATCTTATAATTATATGATTTTTGTTAAAGTATGAATGGCAGTCCATGGTATGGTCAGCTTTATTCCATAGAACTGTATTATTGTTGCCTTAAGTCTCTTCTTCATCCTTGATAATATTGTCTAGCATTTAACCATGTGGCAACAGTCCTCCATTTTCGACCTGACCTGGCTCTTTTAAAGACAGAGCATAACAAGAACAGTCTGGCACTTACTGTAACGGTACAGGGAACCGACATTTTTCCCAGTCTCTTTACCGAGGGATCGAATGTACAAATTTCTCATGGGGTCTAGAGTGAACTTGAATCGCAGTCAGTGTTCAAAGCAGGTAGCCTTATAGAGAGTCCAAATGTTCATCATATCTGGATAAAATGTCGCGTTCTGCTCGAGAAAGACGAAAATTTACAATTTTTTAGGCATATGCTCGACAACCTCGACATTTTCGGAAAAGACGTTAGGACAATCAAGAATCTCTATTGGAAGTTAACCGCTTGTGTACGGATAGGAAATGAACTCAGCGGGCATCAAAAATAGAAAGGGGCGTAAGACAAGGATGTGTTTTCTCACCGGATCTTTTCAACCTGTACAGCGAAGCAATTATGAAAGAAATAAATACCTTGCCAGGATTCGACATTGGCGGCTACAATCTCAACAAAATCAGATACACGAATGACATGGTGCTGATAGCACATACGGAAAAGAAAATGCAGGACCTTATACAGAAGTTAGCAAAAGAAAGTGAAAAGAAAGGACTGAGCATAAACTTCAAGATAACTGAATGTATGGTCATCCGTAAAAAGAGGCGCCCAATATGCCAACTGCAAGTCTGAAAATCTAAAATGAAACGATTAAAAATATCAAATACCTGGGAAGTGTTTTGACAGAGGATGGAAAGTGCGACATGGAGATCCAAAGACGCATTGGCATGGCCAAAGACGCATTTCAGAAGCTAGCCCGAATACTGAAACACAGGAAAATCTCATTAGAAACAAAGAAAAGAGTGCTGGATTGCTATGTGATATCTGTCCTTCCGTATGGAAGTGAATACTGAACGATCTCATCAAAGATGAAGGAGAGGCTTGAGGCAACAGAAATGTGGTTTTACAGAAAGATGCTGAGGATACCATGGACAAAGCACGTGTGCAACGATGAGGTGTTGGCAAGGCTGCAAACGAGAAGAAAACTGATAATAAATATCAAGAAGAGACAAATGAGGTTCCTAGGACACGCAATGAGGAAGGAGGAGCTGGAGAACTTGATACTCACAGGTCGGATAAATGGAAGAAGAGACAAAGGAAAGCAGCTCGCGACGTACTTGATAGGTCTGATCAAATGGATGGCGGAGCGGGTTTTGAAAGAGATACCAAGAGAAAAAATATTGAGAGCGACAAGAGACAGAGCCAAGTGGAAGTCCATGATCGCCTACGTCCTGAAAAGACACGGCACATGAAGAAGAATGCTACAGGGTAGTTTCTCCTGCATTGAACTCTGTGTGCTAGCTCATAGGATAGCTCCCCTACTAGGTTCTAGTGAGGACGGAGCAGCACCATAATACTCCATTCTAGGTCTGATCTGACTCCTGTAAGATAGAGAGTGTCAGTAGGAATTAGGTATTTTCTGAAGCCATAAAGGCAACCATTTTTCCAGCATCCTTGAAGACAGCACGAATATCTTCTTCCACTTCATATGCCATGTTATTTCAGGACGTAGGTGATAATGCACCTCCCTAGTCCAATTTTCTTTTTAGTATCCCTCCAAAACCCTACTCCGCCATCCATTTGCTTAAACCCTTCAGGTATATTTACGTTGCTTTTTCTTGTATCTCTTCTATCTGTCACATGAGTATTAGATTCTTCAAGCCCTCCTTTCTCGTTACGTGTCCCCAAAACTTCAACTGTCTCTTCCTTATGCTAAGTATGACTTTCCTCTTAAAATTTTTCTTCTTGGTATCTCTTCCAAACACCGTTCTGCCATCCATTCGCTCAAGCCCATCAAGTATGTCTCGCGTTGCTTTCTCCTGAAACTCTTTTTTTTTTTCGTATTCTTTAGCAAGGAGTTCCAGTTGAATAGCATCTTCCAATGTATTGTTGCATTGAAGAACAGAATCCCGGATGTGGGTTTTCTTTCCGGACCACTACAAACTAGAGTTAATTGTTATCTTTCACACAAATCCGTATAAATTGCGTCTCTTCTTCTTATCGCTCACACAACAACCACCCTCAGTAACCCCCTGCCTTAAGTGGACCTTAAGGGGCCTAGCATAGGCTGAACGTTAGTTAAAAAAAAAACTCAGTTTATGATTCCATGCTAATGTCAAATGTGCGGATGTTCGTTGTGGTGCAGTGGATATTGACTCAGAACGACAAATCTGGAAGCCGAGTTCGAATTCCAGTTGGATTCCTTGTATTCATTTACGTACAAATACCCTTCAGAGAGGTTACAAGGACGTTAACATAAAAACATTCAGCATCCAAAATGATTTTATTTTGTGTTGACATAAAGTTCTGCTAAACAACGACAACAGTAAACAAATACCAAACGCAGTTAGTAAATTTGTAATGCAGTTCTACCTGAAATTAAAGCCAAAATACGATGTTTAGAACGGCCCATGATTAAACATAATAGACGTTCATTGTCTCTTGTATTTAACAGTATATGTTTAGAAAATTATCTGCTGCCTTGGTACACTAAATTTATATATATATATTTATATATATATATATATATATATATATATATATATATATATATATATTCATCCACATACAAGCCTGTCACAGATCATCAGTGGGGCTAGATATCCACGTGATTCTAGCTGGGATCGCTCCTCCCTAAGCCATAAGCCATTATATATGAGCGGTGTATGTACACACCAGTCACCGAAAGAACTCAATTCATTGCTGAAGAGTAATATATATATATACATATATATATAACATTTAGTAATGAATTAGAACACTCTCAGCTATTGGCGTGTGTATACATATATCACACGATAAAAGTCTGTCTCCTTCTACTGAGCGCTCATAGTTCAGAGGTAGTATTGCCGACTGACGCCAATTCGGTCCGGTTTTAATCCTGGCTAAAAAGCAATCGGATGTCTAACCGTACTGATAAGCTGTGATACAGCAAAACAGTTCTGTCTGCTAATGACTATATATATATAAACATGTTTCTTTAAAAACAACCGACAAGAAAGTTTTTATTAATTTTTGATGTAATTTTTTCAGTATTCTTACATTTTCCCTTGTTGCTGGAGCTAAGTAATGTTAAAATGTTCCATAATCTTCGATTTTCTGAGCGCTTTCAGCTTTTCCACTAGCCATTTTCAAGGATGTTATTTTTCCGGTGTTTTTATGTCTTCATCTTTTACTTTTACGTAATTTTACTGTTTTTAGTTGTTTTGTTTTTTTTTTAAAGAGAGTTCTTTAATGTTTTTTTTTTTTTAAAGAGAGTTCTTTAATGTTTTTTTAAAGAGTTATTTAATGTTTTTTTAAAGAGAGTTCTTTAATGTTTTTTTTTTTTAAAGAGAGTTCTTTAATTTGTTTTTAAAGAGTGTTCTTTAATGTTTTTTTTTAAAAGAGAATTCTTTAATGTTTTTTTTTTAAAGAGAGTCCTTTAATGTTTTTTTTTTTTAAAGAGAGTTCTTTAATGCTTTTTTTAAAAGAGAGTTTAATGGGGTTTTTTTTAAAGAGAGTTCTTTAATGTTTTTTTTAAAGAGAATTCTTTAATGTTTTTTTAAAGAGAGTTTAATGTTTTTTTTTTAAAGAGAGTTCTTTAATGTTTTTTTTAAAGAGAGTTCTTTAATGTTTTTTAAAGAGAGTTTAATGGTTTTTTTTAAAGAGAGTTCTTTAATGTTTTTTTTAAAGAGAGTTCTTTAACGTTTTTTTTTTAAAGAGAGTTCTTTAATGTTTCTTTTTTAAAGAGAGTCATTTAATGTTTTTTTTAAAAGAGAGTTTAATGGGTTTTTTTTTAAAGAGAGTTCTTTAATGTTTTTTTTAAAAGAGAGTTCTTTAATTTTTTTAAAGAGTGTTCTTTAATGTTTTTTTTTAAAGAGAGTTCTTTAATGTTTTTTTTAAAAGAGAGTTTAATGGGTTTTTTTTAAAGAGAGTTCTTTAATGTTTTTTTTTAAAGAGAGTTCTTTAAAACTGTCATGTCATGCGCGCGGCTGGGCATCGTGTGAGCATCTTTCTTATGCTTAACTCTAATCATAAACCTAAAATTAAATTTTGAAAATAACACTTTGCTGAAATTTACTTAAGGACTCATGGAAAATAACAAAATCCTGTTTCTTGACGTCAATATAGCGCTACATACCAACGAATTTATCACTTATCTGTATAAAAAACCCACCAGTAAGAATTCTTGTATTCTTAACTATAATAGCCAATGCACAGAGAGATATAAAATAGCAGTAATAACGAACTTAAACAGTGCACATCAAAATTCTTCCTCCCCCAAACTATTTTTGAGCGAACTAAAACACATAAAACAAACATTAGTCAACAATAATTTTCCCAACTGCATCATTGATGAACAAATAAAATTATTCTTGCAAAAAATACATGACACTAGCATTAAAAATAACACACAAGAAAACACCAACATATTTTATTGCAACCAAATGCACATTAATTATAAACAGAACAAATTTTTTATACGAAAAATTATTAAACACCATATTTCTGCTGTAATCTTTCAAAAAACATATAAAATTTACAGTATATTACAGAAAATGAAAGACAGCAAACTTCGTTGTTTTTAATAATAATAACAAATCTAAACTAGTGATGACTAATATAGTGTATGAATTTCAATGCCCTGTACAAGATTGTGTTTCTTGTCATAAATCAATTACCTGTATTGCCCATACTACCACTTCCCTGAGAAGACGCTTTACATGCCACTTATCTAGTAATAATAGTGCAATAAAAATCATTTATTAATCCATAACTTACAAGAACCCTTCAGAAAAATGTTGGTTGAAAATACAAAAACACTATTTAAATCTCAATATCAAAGACACTTCGCTATAAGAGAGGCACTATATATCAAACAATTTTTCTTAGCATCAACCTTACACTATTTAACAGTGGAAATGGAGTTTTGAAATAAAATAAATAAATAAATGCACAGCCGCTTACACGGTGATCGCCGCGCATATCATATGACAGCCTTAAAGAAATCTCCTATTAAAAAAAAAAGCTGTAAAAGCAAAATAATTACATTACTGTCAAATATGAGGACATGACAACACCGGAAAAATAGCATCCTTGAAAAAGGCTGAAAGCGCGTGGAAAGTCGAACATTTTTACATTCCTTATCTCCAGCAAAAATGTAAACATATAAGAATACTGGAAAAAATTAAATACAAAATTAATGAAAACATCTTTGTCGGTCGTTTTTAACGAAACATATTTAAATGAAAGGTGAGTGCCCAAATATATATATATATATAATGAACACTCTCAGTTACTGCTTGTGCTTGTGTTTACATATATATGTGTTTGCATTATTATGTTTATGACATGCTAAAATCTGCTTTCCTCCGCTGTACGCCGCTAGCTTATAGGTAGAGTCTCTGAGTAATGACAAATCGTTCCTTGCCTGAAGCAATCAGATGTCCATTCGTTCTGATGAGCTGTGGTACAGCGAAACAAGACTGTCTCCAGATGACTATATGTATATATATATATATATATGTGTGTGTGTGTGTGTGTGTGTGTGTGTGTTAGTAAAAGAAAGCAAGTTGACTTGTACTTAAAACCGTAAAATTGTCACGAGATTAGCAACTAGGTCCCACCCTTTTACAGTTAAACAAATAAGATGTAACCGTAAATTCTACTCCAACCGCTTCTTTTCTCGCGCTTCCCGCCTGTGGAACTCCCTTTCACAAGTCTGCTTTCCCGACAGCTACAATCTCCAGGTGTTTAAATGTAGGGTCAATAGACACCTCCTATCACACTAACTCCCAATTATTCTCAGAACACTCTCATCTACCCAACCCTCATTCTCGGTATCCTTACCCGCCTACCACCCACCCTCTGACATTTCCTATATTTAATCATCCTTTCTCCACTCTATGTAGCCCCCTGCGCAGTAGTGGCAGTGACATGCCTTGCTCGGGGTGAAACGCTTATAAAAAAAAAAAAAAAACATTTTTAAGACACTCTGTATATTTAAGTATAAATAGAAAGTCCTAGATTTTTTAATTTATTAATGGTAATTATTCTTCCAAACATCTATTTAGAATACTTGCTGACAAAAATTTAGCTTACTTTGTTACATATTAAATCACTTGATTTCACCTATATAAAAAATTATTATTATTATTATTATTATTATTATTATTACTATTATTATTATGTTTTGTCACATAGTGTAAGTTTTTTTTTAATACAGTGGGTATATTAATTTATCAAACCAACAGACAACATTTTCCTCAAAATATATGCAGTGCCCCAAAGATCTGATATTTGTATGACTCCATTTTGGTGTAGTATACTCAGATGGTTAAAAAAAAAAAGAAAAAAAAAAGGGCACACAGTTTTAATGGATTTGATCTCGATGTGTCATTCACTTCAGGATCCACTTTGGCATACCATTCCTGCATTCCAATCAATCTCGCTATCTCATTTCAAATCAGAGTAATCTGTGGTTTTCTCAATTACCTTGCTCGCTATATTTGTATCCTTTTAGTATGTCAACATAACTAATATGACAGTTCCTGCCACCTTTATCTACCACAATAACACCTGACAGCAATTGTGTATCACTCTGTTTGAGAACCATACTCTTGTAGGGAGAGAATAGTTCTCTTCTCTTAAGGGGAACAACAGTTGTCTTCCTTTTTGAGGAACTCTTTTTTATCTGGGTCCAGTTCTCTTCTTGGCTTTAGTGGGGATAGCCACAAGGATCATTTGCTGGCTTAACGGCGGCATGTAATTCCTTGCCATACTTGCTAAAACATTCTCATCCATTTGGACAACATGAACATTCTTCTTGCTTTGGGACTTAATACATTCTTAATGTATTGTACTTGTTTGTGTTTTATTAAATGCCTATTTGTTATTGCCATGTAACGTCCTTTTTTACTACACGCGCTACGGCCGTGTGATATTCATGTTATTCATATTAGTATCGCGTAACTGGAAATATTGTTGATTCGCAACCTAATACTAATAGTCCCAAAATATAGCGGGCATTCCAACTTCTTCATTTGTCCAGCAGAGTGCATACTCATACAATTTTTGGCAATTTGTTATCCATACTTTCAACAAATATTATTATTATTATTATTATTATTATTATTATTATTATTATTATTATTATTATTACACTGGTTTATCCGTTCTTTAGTTAGCTCCTTATTTAGTTCGCATGACCGTTACGCCCTGCCAATACTTCATAAATAATGCAACGTGGCGACACAGAACGGACGCTACTTGGTTTCAGTGAGAAAATGAAAAAAAGAAAAAGTCTTTAACGTCTGTTTCAGTGAAATGTGGAAAGTTACCAATTTAAAACTTTTACATCTGTCTAGGTACCTCCACTAAATCGCGAAAAAACTGCATAGTTAATTTTTAATTTTAAACTGAATTTTTTAAAAATGAAAAAGTTTTCTTTTAGTTTTAATTCAAAGCTAAATGATTAAAGTTACTATTTCCAGTAAGCAATCTACACTTTGGATTTCAAACAGAAATTTGTATTGATTGGAATATAAAAGTTTGAGATTTTGTTTTTCAATTTTTGAATTTTTCCGCCATTTTTGAACGATCGACACATTTTTAAACAAAAGTTAATTCTTGGTTTTAAAAATCTTGCAAAAATAAAATATACATATGTGATACATTATTTTTAGTAAATTAGCAAACTAGTAATCGAATTTTTTTTTAGACCATAATGTATTTAATAATAATAATAACTAGACGAAAACATGTCTTGCAAACATTTTCACTCTTTCTCATAACTTTCCTTCTATGTAATCCTCTGCAAAACAGTGGCAGTAAAATGCCTTGCTTTGGGCGATATGATTATAAAAAAAAGATGTAAAGTCAATAGTCATCTCCAATCTCACTAACCTGCATCTTCTCTTTCATGCTCCCTTCTCCGTCCACTCCACTCTTATCAGTATTCTCATCCTTCTCTTACACACTTCCTGACACCCTCATAACCTGTCACTCTTTCCCATAACTTTCCTTCTATGTAACCCTCTGCACAACAGTGGCAGTAAAATGGCTTGTTTGGAGCGATATGATTTAAAAAAAAACATGTAAAGTCAATAGTCATCTCTAATCTCACTAACCTGCATCCTTTCTCTCATGCTCCTTTCTTCGTCCACTCTACTCTCATCAGTATTCTCATCCTTCTCTTACCCACTTCCTGATACCCCCTGTAACCTGTCACTCTTTCTCATAACTTTCCGCCTATGTAACCCGCTGCTCAACAGAGACAGTAAAATTCTTTGCAAAACGATTATAATATATATATATATATATCCTTCTGTTAGCTATTGAATAATGACGTGTTCTATGTTACCAGAAAAATAATTATGAGGATTTGTGATACTGAAAAGTTTTATGTAAACAAAAATGTATATATTTGCAAATATATCGATATAAATAGGTCAGTCGGAGTACAAAAAATGATGGTCATGTTTTTCAAACACGTTCAATATTTCCTGAATATTAAACTCAATATTCTATTCACCATATGAAGAAGAGCTTGTAATATAGAAAAGTTTTACAAAAAAACTATATATTTTTAATTAAATAAATATAAATAACTATTAATAATGGTTTACACATGCGGTCAAAAATGATGATGATATTTAAGTAATTTCTTAACCTCAGTTTATATATAAATTATTGATGACAGTCCGAAAATACCTGTTCTACAATATATTTTATGTAGCAATATATATAGTAATATATAATAAGCATGATAAAAACCTCGTCTGATCAAGAGGCTATTCATAGTCAAGTGGTTAAGACAGTACCAGATCAAATGGTAACTTCCCCTATGTAAATAGGGGTCGCAGGTTCGTAATCCTGCTGGATAGCACGCATTTTCACAATAAAAATTTATCGTGAAATAATCAGGCCGGTAGATATAAATATAAAATACTGTTTAATTAAAAACAGTATATCTACTTAAATACGAGTATCGGTAAAAATAATGTTCAAAAATAATTCATTACAAATTGTCGGTTGCTTATAACCAAATTTCGTTAATTTCCGTAACATGTTTATATAGTAATATGAAAACTTCATTAATAAGAATAAGCTGTTTTAAAAAGTTTTTTTTTGGTGGGGGTGGGGGGGTATTATTAATACCTTGCCTTTGCATAGTCTTGACCAATGGCTCAATATCGGCAACATACTTTGTTACTTTGAGTTTTACACAATTTTCTAAATGTTCAGGTGTTAGGCAACTTCGTTGAGAACTATTTTTACGTGAGAGAAAATTTGTTGACAGACTTAAACCAAAACCGAAAAAAGAGCAAAAGCAATTTTCTTCAAACAGATGAAAAATTTCAGGAGGAATGTTCAACAGTTGAGAATAGCAGCAGACTTTCGTAAAATTTTCGTCTTTCAGAGACTTCCTTAGTTCAACAAATCGTGCCATTGGAAATTATTTGGCATGTCATGTGTAGCACACGTGCCGTAGGTTGCCGACCTTTGACTGCGGCCTTGGTACTAAAGTGATGTTTACGTTCATGCGACTGCACATGCGCTTTAAAGAGAGGTAACGCTGGGAATTTTAAACTTTTTTTAATAAATTAGTTTTGTTTGTTTCGGTTTTTTTTTTTGGTTTTTTTTTTTAGTTACCTCCATTTTTTCAGCAGATATTTTCGATACCTAAGTTTAAAATTAAATTTTTTAAATGAAAAAACAATCTTTGAAGATTTCATTTTAGATTTAATTAAAAGCGTAATGATTAAATTTATTATTTCCATTAAGTAAAAAATTCTGATGTATTTCAGATAAAAATTACATAGATTGGAAGGTCACATTTAATTTTGATTTCTTACAATTTTCTTAAAAGCGGCCATTTTTTAATTTGAAGAAATTTGTAAACAAACAAAATTCATCGATTTTAAAAATATTTCAAAAGATTTCTGACACTTTAGTAAAATTAGAAAATTGAAAGTTAAATTAATTTGATTTTAAAGAGATATTACTTACTTATAGCATAAAAAGTAATGTACAACCAATTATTAACGATTGGTCGTGTTCATCTGATCGAACATTGACGGACTGTTAAATGACGAGGCGATGACAGCTTTTTACGCAGAAAAGCAATTTTCATAAATCTAAGGGAAGGGACAAAACTCTTAAATTACGTAACCTTTTCATAATAATGGCAGTTTTAGTCAACCATACATGAAAATAAGGAACGTATTAAGTAAATAAAAATTATTTGAAAAATAGTTCGGCACCTCTATGTTTGATAATCTTTGCAATTTTGGACTCGTAAATTTTGTTTCCACTTAATTATTATATAACCTCCAGGGAACAAAAAAATACAGAATTTTACAAGATTTTAAAATATTGAATTATTATAATTTATATGTAAAAAAACTTGAAAAAAATTCATTATTCATCAAAAAAAATTTTATTTCTTCAGATAATAATGTCCTTAATATTACTTATTTACAAAAGCAATTATAAGCTTTTCTAATTAAGTAATGTCATAGTTTTATTGGATTTATTATTGTTCAATTCAGGGCAGATTTTCATTTAATTGGGCATTAATTAGAAAAAAACGTAGGTGGTTCACAATCTCCAAAGACTCCTACTTGTAACAAAATAATTGTTAGGGAACAAAAAAGGTTATGTGCAAAATTTCATGAAATTAAGTAAGTGGAGGGTAACATATTTTTTTAAAAAATTATCAATATCTTCTAAATAATGTTTTTAAATAATTTCATTCATTTGTGAATAAGTCCTGAAACTTTCATAAAAATCGTACAATTATTTGATTTGTACCAGAATTTCCAAATTAATGTGTCTTCTACGGAAAAAACGCGCAAAAAATATCAATGTTAATAGATAGAGTAGGCGATGACGTAAACAAAACAAGATTTTAACCAAAATTCCAAGCGTGTTAGAAAGGATTAAAACTTTTGAAAAAATAATTAAAAAAATACTTTGGTCTTTCTTCTAAATAACAGCATGAACATTTTGACGATAGAACTTTATTTTTGTTAAGTTTGTGGCTTTTTTCATTACGCTATACTGTTTTTTCTCGCGAATTACTGGAAGTATCTATTTATAACTCAGTTCGTTTATTTTGATTTTTTCACAGATTGTTTATAATTCTGTTTGTTTGTTTTTTGTTTGTATGCTGAATAAAAATAATATAAATAAATCTATTGTTTACTTACGTTTTTTTTTCTCTTTTTCAGGAGCAGCTAAAAAACAGTAAGTACCCTATTTTTACTTTGTATGTGCTCGTAATGTAGTGGTTATCAGGTCAACGTATTGAGTCTATATTTCAACAGAATCCGCTGTGTTTGCTTTCGTTGGAACGGTAGGATTCTGTCTCTCAGGCGATAGGTTAAGTATCAACGCAGACTGGGCTCTCTAGATTTGGAAGGTAACCAGTCTTGGAGAAGAAAATTCAAAATTCAAAACCAATTGGGTGTGGCAGGTCTAGGAACTCAACCATTTAAAACCAGCTTGCTACAAAAATCAATCATAATGAGAGCGTAGACACGCACCTCTCTATATATAATAAAATATAGTTTTATGGCATGTTATATTTATACTCATTATCAGGAATAGAGCAGATGTGATTGCCCATTTCATTCTTAAACACAATCGTCATAAGATATGAAGTCGGATCCACAATTATTTCTACTCAATAGCCCCTAGAATAATTTGAAACATAATCTATACCATCCACCAAAATAATCGTTGGAGCAATAATATAGACTACCTACAATGCATTACTGACCTGTATATATATATATATATATATATATATATATATATATATATATATAGTTGGATAAAAACAAAATGGACTTGGCCTGACGATTGTGTTTAGAATGAAACAGACTGTTGCCTCTGGAGATAGACTTCACACACACACACACACACACACACACACACACACACACACACACACACACATATATATATATATATATATATATATATATATAGTTGGATAAAAACAAAATGGACTTGGCCTGACGATTGTGTTTAGAATGAAACAGACTGTTGCCTCTGGAGATAGACTTCACACACACACACACACACACACACACACACACACACACACACACACACACACATATATATATATATATATATATATATATATATATATAGTTGGATAAAAACAAAATGGACTTGGCCTGACGATTGTGTTTAGAATGAAACAGACTGTTGCCTCTGGAGATAGACTTCACACACACACACACACACACACACACACACACACACACACACACACACACACACACACACACATATATATATATATCGAATTCGCAAAGTTAAATCTGCAAAGTTAAAGAAACAAACTCTTTGTACATATCGACGCTCTATTTCAAACCCGATATCGAGCACTTTACGATATAAGTACTGCTAGCCAAAATATATTTTATAAGTAAAACAACTGAAAAAACAACTTTGGCGCTAAAGATTAACCCAATCACACACACACACACACACACACACACACACACACACACACTCTCTCTCTCTCTCTCTCTCTCTCTCTTTCTTTCACTCTCTCTCTCTTTGAGAGGGCAGTGCCTTTACTGTATTTACTATTGCTTAAAGTCATTTGATGATTGTTGTAACAGCATTTCCATTGGTTTTCAGTTGAGCCAAAATAAAATTTAACATCGCTATCAGAACGGATGCTACCTTTGTAAATTATACTTTCGATCATGTCCTGGACGTTTAACATATTTCAATATATATGTAAAAATCTACTTATGAAAAGATACTCAAACTAACATAAAAATATAATGTCCAAGGAAAACGGTTGAAATCCTTTCATTTTACCATCTCGTGACATTGCACTACACATGAAGGATTTCTAAAAATAAATATTCTGTTAATATTTTTGAATGATTCGTGAGCGTTTTTATAGTTTCCAACACTGTTTATAGATACGTTATTTGGAATAAAGCTCATTTCGTCTTTTTGCCTTCATAAAGTCTATCACAGGATGAAACGCGTAGGCGAGTTAAATACAATTTTCCTCTTGTCTTCCTTTTATTTAACCATATATATATATATATATATATATATATATATATATATATATATATATATCTGTCTGCGGATGACTATATATTTATATATATATCTGTCTGCGGATGACTATATATATATATAATCAACAGTCAGGGCTATTTAAGAATTTTAAGTGATCAACTTCATCCTATGGTTCAGGATCTGTTTCCGAGGCGGGGAATGCCATCTTTCAGTATGATAATACATCTATTTATACTGCTAAATCTGTAGCTGAATGCCAGGAGGACGATTCTAGTGAAGTAAAACATCTTATCTGGCCACCACAGTCCCCGGATCTCAAAATCATTGATCATTTATGGTTCGTTTTAGTAAAACAAGTGAAGAGTCAATATTCTCCAACATCATAATTGAAAGAATTCGAAACAGTTTTAGCTGAAGAATGGGTAAAATTCTTCTGAAAACAATTCAAACTTAGAACAATCTTATGTAGAATTCAAGTTGTAATATTTGCCAAAAGCGGTCTCACAGCATATGAAAATAAATTTGCTTTAAATTCCAAGGTTCTTCCGTTATTTCCTCCCTCCCCTATATATATATATATATATATATATATATATATATATATATATATGAAAATGGGTTCATCGACCGACTTTCTAGAGTGAAACTGAGTATAATATAGTTGTGTTAGATGTTTCGGTTAGCACTAAGTCATACGTCATCATGGCCGTGTCACTGGGCCTACTCGCATTGTATGAGCTGTTAACCTTATTAGTTGATGCTTTCACTCGCATAAACCGTAGCTATGATCGGCTAAGCTTAGTATAAGCTACAGGTGGTCACTGTGGTAGTTGAAATATCACAAATGTACCAAACAGTGATTGGATAACCACCCTGATAGGCGGGAAAAAGTAACCAGGTATTGTATATATATATATATATATATATATATATATATATATATATATATACACATGTTAAATTAAAGACCCTTTTTGCTACCTATTCTTTACTTAGTATATATATATATATATATATATATAGAATAAGTAAATGATATGTTCTGGAAAAGGATATATATATTATTTGAGGTATTTAGGTGGTTTTAAAATTAAAAAATCCCCAAAGATAGTATGTTGACTGAGGTTTGATTAAATCATCTTGTCGAATTTCGATCCATTTTTTTTTTTATCATTTCACCCCGAGCAAGGCAGAAACGCCACTGATGTGCAGGGGGTTACATAAATGTAAAAAGATTAATTAGAAAAGAGTGAGGAGGACAAACTAGCTAGAAAGGAACAATAGAAAGCTGAGAAAGCAGGTGCGATGACAGATACATAGGTGGAGAGAAAGGGAAGGTTATACAGGGGAGGGGAGAAAGCTAGAGGCCGGTGGTTAGTAGATGAGTATTGACTTTGCATTTAAATTTCTGGAGGTTGTAGCCGTCAGGAAAGCAAGAATACGGGAGTGAGTTCCACAGGCGGGAAGTGCGAGAGAGGAAGCTGCAGGAGTAGAATTGTCGTCTGCATTTGGCTAACCTGACTGTGAATGGGTGGGACCCAGTTGCCAGTCTGGTTGCACGAGTAAACACCTGTTGAAGAGGCATCAGTGACTTAAGCTCATCCGAGCAGAAGCCATGAAAGTATTTATAGAAGAGACAGAGGGAGGCCACATTTCGACGATGGGGAAATGGCTGCAGTCGAGTCGCCAGATCAGTACCTATCACATTACAGACTCTCCTTTGGAACTTGTCAAGAACACTGAGGAGAACGGCAGGGGCACCTGACCATAAATGGCAGCAGTACTCCATGCATGGACGGATGGTTGACTTGTATATATGCAGGATGGATTCAGGTGGAAAAAACATCCTGGATCGACATAGTGACCCAATCTTCTTAGCAGTAGATTTTGCTATGGATTCAATATAGTGGTTCCATTTAAGGTCTGAGGACAGGGTAAGTCCGAGGAGGCGTAGTGTATTACTCTCAGGGAGAATCACTTGGTCCATGCTTATGGGAGGCAGAAGAGGTTGCCTGTAATGGTTGACAGACAACAGCTTGGTCTTAGATGAATTGAAGTTGACAAGCCACTTCTTGCTCCAGTTCACCACAGAGTGTAGATCCCGCTCAAGGTCAGCAGCGAGATTATGTCTGTCCGCCACGACAGGTTTCTTACTGGAGCGGGAGTATATTGTAGTGTCATCTGCGTAGATGCCTACTTGGGACTTGATCTCATCTGGGAGGTCGTTGATGAAAATAAGGAAGAGCGTCGGGCCCAGGATAGAGCCCTGTGGGACACCAGCATTCGTGCTGTAGGACGAAGAGGCACGCCCATTCAGAACGACCTTCATTTTGCGGTTATTTAAGAAAGATTGGAGTAGGTCAAGCAGGCGACCGGTAATACCATAACCGCGTAGTTTGCATAGGAGGCCTGAGTGCCAAACCCTGTCGAAAGCCTTGG
Source organism: Ascarosepion bandense (assembly GCA_037127315.1). NCBI lineage: Eukaryota > Metazoa > Mollusca > Cephalopoda > Sepiida > Sepiidae > Ascarosepion > Ascarosepion bandense. The sequence goes on from JBBBDQ010001215.1 coordinate 4,601,955, forward strand.
AGATGTCCAGAGCAACCGCGCGAGCCTCGTCAGACTCATCAAGGGCCTGTAGCATGTACTCCGTTACGGTTGTTAGCAGGTCGGCCGTGGACCTGGCAAAGCGGAATCCATATTGCCTGTTGGAGAACAGTTTGTGGGCGGTGAGATGATGAACTATTTCAGCATTGATTATAGCCTCGAATACTTTCCCGAATATCGGTAGAAGACTGATAGGGCGATAGTTGGATGGGTCCGAGGGTTCACCACAATTCTTAAAGACAGGAACGACTGAAGAGAATTTCCAGCAAGCAGGAAAGCAGGAAGCAAAAAGGCAGTAGTTAAACAGTTTAGAGAGGAGAGGGGAAAGTTCAGGAGCACACCTCTTAAGGACTATCACCGGGATTCCATCGTCTCCACACGCCTTATGGGGGTCGAGTTTTGAAATTACTCTGGATACTACTGTCGGGGTAATATATACGTCGTGCAGTTTGGCCTCAGTTCTAATAGGGAAGTCGGGTGGGTGCACTCCGGACGAGTCGAATGTGGAGTTGGATGAGAATCTGTGGGCAAAGCACTCAGCTTTGTCCGCAGATGACGTGAGAACCTCAAATCCATGGATTAAAGGAGGTATTGAGGAATTTCTATTGTTGAGTACTCGTTTACAAATCCTCCAATAGTCCTTGGAGCCGAACTTGCGGTCAGCTATGTGCTGTCGCATTCTCTCAGCAAACAACTGTTTAGCGTCATTTAGGGTTCTCTTGCACTCATTGCGAGCAGATGTGAACAGGCGCCTATTGTGATCAGTTGGTTGTCTCCGGAATAGATGGAAGTAATGGTTCCTGTGGGCAATGGCGGCTGAGCAGGCCGGAGAGAACCACGGAGAGGAATGAGGTTTTAAGCAATACTTCCTGGTGGGTATGAAGGCATCAATGCCAGCTTTCACCCATGACGAGACCTCAGAGGTACAGTCATCAATTCAATTCAACTTGAATTGAATATATATATATATACAGAACACTCTTAAATTACATTTATATTATACTAGTAAACTGTTGTATCAAAAAATGCTCAATACATGTTTAAAGGGAAATAAAGCTTTAATATGTAGAACTTTTAGATATTTAAGTTAGAGAATTCGATTTCGTTACAACGTTTTCGCACTCCTCGGTTCCTTGGGGTGATTTGTATTCGTAAAAATCATTTGTAGTAATGCAAATCGCCTACCAAAATTAAAAAGGTCGAAACCATGGAAGCGTAATATATATATATATATATATATAAACGAAAATAAGTTAGATGATTTATAAACCCATTGGTAATATATTATTTCTTATAGCCCGCTCATCTGACCAAATTCGTATAACAGTTGTATGAATTTGATCTGATAAGCGGTCTATAAGAGATCCGCGAAATAAAATATTACTAATGGGTTTATTAAAACATCCAACTTTTTTTATTATTATAATACTCTGTTAATTCCTAACATTGAGTTCTCATTGGATTTAATCCCCTCTGAAATTTACCTTACCAAAAACCAAGGATTATTCTTTAATATATATATATTACGGAATAATACGGAAATTCACAAATCTGGCATTAGCCGACATATTCGAATTATTATTTGTTAACATTATTACTTTTTAATGGATACCTCGTATTTAAGTAAAAAGTCTGTTTATATATATATATATATATATATATATATATATATATATATATATTCATAAATTATAACATGGATATGTTACAATATCACTACAAAAGTAGCTATTCTGTTTCGACACTTTTGTGTCTTTGTCAAGTGATGTGATAGTTCTTAAACTATATATATATATATATATATGTGTGTGTGTGTGTGTGTGTGTACATAGTTAAACAGTACATCATAATTTCTACTGGCCTTAATCATTTGAGAAATTGTTTGGAAAATATCTATCTTCAGGCAGGAATTGAACCTGCATACTCCCAACACTGGGGAGACGCCGTCTTTGGACCAGACGTGTCTTACCACTAAACTACGAAAGATTTCATGGTACACAAGTATGCAACTTCGATTCCCGATGGATTAACGTTGAAGCCCATTCGAAATTATGATATACTGCTTCACTATATATATATATATATATATATATATATATATATATAATGTCGCGGACTGGCGTGTATATATTTACAGTATAATGGCTATATGGAATTTATATATATATAAAATTATGTACATAATCGTGTGACATCATGCAATTAAGAATAATGATGTTGGGAATATCTGCGACATATGCAATCAATTCTACTAAAAATCCAATACTTGTTGAACTTTTGTGGCATTTCATCAAACAAGCAAATCTATTAATAATAATAATAATAATAATAATAATAATAATTTGGAAATTGAAAACAAGATATTACCAGTAACAGTAGGTGCACTTGGAATGATAAAAATAAAATACAACAGCAGCATAACAACAGGAAAAAATGTAAAAAATTATTCTGATAGGAACAGCCGACACACTAAGAAGAACTTTGCCCATGTAATTCTAATAATGGTATGGAAGAAAAACAAATCATGAAATTTAGCTATAAAGACCTGTCTTAAGTGTTCCTGTAGACTTAGTGGATAGTGTGACCATAGCAGAAATCGAAAGGTAATGATGATGATAATTATAATAATACCTTGAACTCGAAATCTCAAAAATAAGGCACATGATCAATTCAACAGTACCAGTTGTAGCTAGAATCCTTGGATTGAATTAGAAAGGTTACGATAGACACATTGAAGGGATTCCTGGTAACCCATGCCTTAAAAAATACGAAAGATTCTACCCCCAAGTGTAGCTGTTTTACAATGTGTTTTATCTATACAAAATGTGTGTGAAATTTTACAAAAAAGAAAAAAAAAAGAGCAGTGCAAAATGTAAAGAACTCATTTCGGATCTTAGTTGGGACCCGGAAAGAGATGAATATACACCAGAAACCAAAGGAAATAATAATAATAATAATAATAATAATAATAATAATAATAATAATAATAATAAAAGTTGCTTATTAGTTGATATGGCTTGTCCAGCTGATTGTAACATAGCAACCAAGGAAATCGAAAAACTGTCAAAATATAAAGACCTAGAAATTGAAATAGAAAAAAATGTGGAAATTGAAAACAGGTATCGTACCAGTAATAGTAGGTGCACTTGGAATGATAAAAAATGGAACAAAACAACACATGGAAAGAATCCCTGGAATTCCCAGCTTAAGATATATACAAAAAATTGTCTTGTTAAGGAGAACGCTAAGGAGAACATTGTCTATGTAACGCTAGGGATGTTAGGGTGATATACAAAAAAACATGAAATGGAGTCATAACAACACACCACGATCTGCCTTAGGTCTTACTGCAGACTTGGAAGGTAGTGCGACCATAGCAGAAGTAGAATTATGATGAAAAATGACATAATAATAATAATATCAAGGCCAAAGTAATTGTGATGATGCTATTTCTGATCTTAGGTCCCTGGTTGGAACTTGGAATAAAATTATTGTACCACAGAAATCAAAGGAAATAATATTCATACTTGTGTCTCCGTCTTGCTCTACTAAAATCACTTAGCTATCTTTTCTTTCTCTACAACTCCCATTTCCGCTTCAGATGGTTTCTTGCTAGACAGTATCTCTGATAATACAGATAAGGCTCTCTTTCTTCTCACCTGATCGCTAACATGTTTGTGTTCGGTGACTTTAATGTCTACTATGCTAGGTGGCTGAAAAACTGTCACTGATAGAGCTGGCATACATACCCTGAACTTTGCAAATATTCTCTCATACAAGTGGTGAAGTTACCCACGCGATTACCCAGTATCCCTGAAGGATAAGTTTCCCTGCTTCACTTCTATCCCTGGCATCTCTCCCCTTTTGGCAACTCTGATCATGCTGTGGTTTCTGTTAATATTACTCTCCCCTTTTCCAGGAACCTCTTACTGTTACCAAAGAGAGGAATTAATGTCCTCTTACTGCTACCAAAGAGAGCCTTTTCGCGATTTTCTGTGTGACATCCATTGAAAAAAAAGAATTAGTTTCCCACCATTGAAGATTTCACCTTTGAGATTTCCTTAGTGAAACCTAGGATTGGTGCGTTCAACCCAGCCAGGAAGTTCCAACTTAAACCTCATTCATCCCTACTGGTGGCTCTGCAAATGTGTGCGGAACAACAGCAAACCCTCCATTAATTAATTAATTAATTTGAAGTCTTCACAGACACAAATATCGAGGAATATACAAAGAGATAACGTTTAAAAAACTTAAGGAAAAAATCCTTTAGGACTAATCTTGTAATGGGGCGAACATTACTAGCATTATTTTAATGACCCAATAACTGTAAGAAGATCAATAATTCTATTTGACCGGACGGAAGCATGTCTGCTTCAAAATCGCTCCCATGGAGAAATAAGAGGGAAGTTGCATTATCGCTGTTGCACACAGAGAGAAATGAAAATAAAAATATGAAAAAAATAGTTTGAAATAATAAATGCACACAGGTAGTTTGTAATGTGAATTCATTGTAAATTGATACCTTACAGAAGCCAATATATATTATCCATTGATATAATAAAATTTCTATCGAGCGCCCATAGCTCAGAGGTAGAATCGCCGACTGACGCAAATTCGGTCGGGTTTCAACTCTAGGTTAAAAAGCAATCGGAGTCTAACCGTACGGATGAGTTGTGATACAGCGAAACAGTTCTGTCTGCGGATGACTATATATATATATATAGATAGATATATAGATAGATAGATACCAAGTCTGTATACAGAGAGAATAATCCAAAAAGATCTCTTTATTATAAAAATATTAAGAGATAGATCCATATAGAATGCTCAAGCGATATTATATAGAGCAATATATGTTTTTATAATCATATCCTAAGTAAGGTAGTTTACTGCCACTGGTGCGCAGGGGGCTACATAGGAGGAAAGTTATGGAAAAGAGTGACAGGTTATAGGGGTGTCAGGAAGTGTGTAAAAGAAGGATGAGAATACTGATGAGAGTGGAGTGGACGGAGAAAGAAGTATGAGAGAGAGAGAGGATGCAGGTTAGTGAGATAGGATATGACTATTAAGTTTACATTTAAATTCTTAGAGATTCTAGCTGTCGGGGAAACAAGTAAACGGAAGGGAGTTCCACAGGCGGGAAGTGCGAGAAAAGAAGCTACTGGAGTAGAATTTGCGTTTACATTTTATTGGTTTCACAGTAAAAGGGTGGGACCTAGTTGCTAATCTTGTGGCTTGAGTAAATTCATACATGGGGTCACCAGTGAGCTAAGTTCATCGGAGCAGAAGTCGTGAAAGTATTTGCAGAAGAGACACAGGGAAGTTACATTACGCCGGTGAGAAAGAGACTGTATCTAAGCTGCCAAGTAAATATGATATACATAAGTTAAAATCAACACTTCATCTATAGTTTATTTCGACGGCCGAGTTTTACCCATCATTAACTTTTGTGACCCTTACGAGATAACACTAAAAATTTATTTCTATTTTGGGTCATATTACTTGGATTCCCCCCTTTTTTTAAAATGTTCTGAGAAAATAAAAGCATATGTATCTCCGAGGTATGAAAAGACGAGTAAGCTTGCCCGTCGAAATAAATTATAGTTTATAAACGACCGCTTTAGATGATGTGTTGAGTTTTTCTTTATATATATATATATATATATATATATATATATATATATATATATATATATATATATAAATTAGGAAACTCAGCCTATTACGCCAACCATTATTTGAAATTTACTGTTGTGATCTTCCTAATATAAAATATTTGCATGATACATCTTCATCTTTTATTTTTTCGTTAACTGTTTATTAAACTAAACACTTTTTAATTCAACTGTTTACTGGTTTAATTTGAACCTGAAAAACAACTGTTTAATATATATATATATATATATATATATATATATATATATATATATATATAATGATGACAAGTCCGTAAAGGGAGGGGATAATTCAAAAAGAACTATTTCATATGAAAATATTAAGAGATAGATCCATATAGAGAGCTCAATGGATATTATCCAGCGCAATGTGATATACATAAAGGAAAACTCAACACATCATCTGAAGCGATTACAAACTATAGTTTATTTCGACGCCGGAGTTTTATTCATCCCTAACTTTTATGACCCTTACGAGATAATACTAAAAATTTATTTCTATTCTGGGTCACATTACTTGGATTCCCCTTTCTTTCTTATGTTCTGAGAAAATGAAGCCATATGTATCTCCGAGGTATGAAAAGACGAGTAAGCTTGCCGTCGAAATAAATTATAGTTTATGACCGACCGCTTTAGATGATGTGTTGAGTTTTTCTTTATATATATATATATATATATATATATATATATATATATATATAACATATGTATGTTATAATATCACTACAAAAGTAGTTATTTTATTTTGTTTTATTTTGACACTTCTTGTGTCTTACCAAGTGATGTTGCTGATTGCGTGATGATTTTTAAAACGTTCAAAGCTAGCCAAACCCCTCAATAGGGAAGACATTGTTACGTATATATATATATATATATATATATATATATATATTGTGATGATCCACGTATACTGTCTTAATATGTATAGGAAAGAATATTAAAACGTTTTGAGTTTGAAAATGTGTGTTTTTTTTTACAGTATTTTTGAATTCAAATTTTAAAATCATTTGTTTCTGATGAAGGACCGAGGGCGGTATGAAATATAAAATATAATAGTAGAAATAAACAAATACTGTCAAAAAACACATTTTCAAACTCAAAACGTTTTAATATTCTTTCCTATATATATATATATATATATATATATATATATATATATATATATATAATTTTTTTAAAGTTTCGCAGGTGAAATATCTTTGTTCATTTTGTCATTTGGCTTTTTTAAACAAAAAATTCGTTGCTGATGACACGAGAAATTTCTCGTAGAAATGGCCATTCAGCGAATTTGAACATCGGAATTTGTTTATATATATATATATATATATATATATATATATATATATTGTGTCAAAAATATTTTTTCAACACATTTGGGAGTTCCTCATTTGTTTTGGCGTAAGGAACCCACCCCAACGTTTGTAAAAGTATTTTTGATACCCCATCTATATGTGCAATTTTTCAGATACAATAATATATCTGCAAAAGGAAAACTTATATTAGCTAACAGGTTTCATCCTCGGAGGGTCTTTGTCAAGGCAAATGCAAATAAAATATACTGCAACAAGTATTTATAGACAAGAGCAAATACGATGTTAGATTTTTAAAATTTTAAATTTTAGAAATGCTCATTAATATTAACCTGGTGAGGTAAAAAGTTATGGGGGACGCTAGTGACATTATTTAATGCCAAATAAACATGAAGGTTAGTTTGGTTTATCCTTGAAAATAATCTTCAGGCCATAGAAGTAAATATGCTCAACTATCGTCTGCTTCACATTTCTTCCTGGTCTTTTGAACAGGTGTTGCGCCTTCAGGAGATCGTGCCGCTTTGGATCAAGAGGATGGCAGCTGCAAGACATTATGTCTGTCGGCAGGATTTTGCACCATAAAAAAATAGAAGGAAACCTAATCACGGTTCTCAGACAATTTCTGCGCCCACAAAACCCCTTACGTCTGGCCACCTAGCTCCTCAGACTATAACACCTTAATTATTATGTGTTGGGCACAGTTGAGAGAGTGACTAACAAAACTCTTTGTAACATCAAAGATAAACTGAAGACAAAGATTATGGCAGCATTTACCAACTTAAATAAGAAGACCTTTCGCAAAAGACGCAGGAGATTCCGAAGTCGTCTGGGCGACAATTCATTCATCACACTCTGTAGATACGTATATTTAGGCAGCATATCTTTATTCAACCATGTTACAACCGATAAATTAAATAATTATAATTATATATATATATATATATATATATATATATATATATATATATATATATATATTACGGAAATTAACGAAGATTAAGGAAACTTGGTTATAAACAACCGACAATTTGAAATGATTTCTTTGAACATTATTTTTTATCGATACTCGTACTTAAGTAGATATATTGTTTATAATCAAAAAGTTTTATATATTTATTTCTACTGGCCTGATTATTTATGATAATTTTTTTACGAAAATCCTGCCGAATGATACACATTTTCGTAATAAAAATTTATCGTAAATAATCAGGCCGGTAGAAATAAATATATAATACTGTTTGATTATAAACAGAATATCTAATTAAACATGAGTATCGATCAAAAATAATATACAAACAAATCATTTCATATATATATATATATATATATATATATATATATATATATCCAGGTGAAGAGAACAGTATTAGAATTTCTAGTTCTCCGACATTTATTTTTTTAAAAAAAGTCCTGAATACAACATATATCGATATATAAAGCATAATATATATATATATATATATATATATATATATATATATATGTGTGTGTGTGTGTCTGTGTGTCTGTGTGTGTGTCTGTGTGTGTGTGTCTGCGTGTGTGTTATAATATGTTATTATATCACTACAAAAATAGCCATTTTGTTTCGACACTAACTGTTTTATCAAGTGATAATCTTGATTTCATGTTTAAAAGTTTTAAAATGTTAAAAACTAGCCAAACCCCCTTAACAGGGTAGCATTGTTACGTATACTGTCGTACAATTAATTTGTAATTTGAAGACATAAGAACAGACTCTAAAAACAATTTATTGGGGAATTAATGTTAAGATTTGATTAAAAAAGAAATGAGCATAATTGATCGAATATTAGCTTTAAACATACAATAAAAATTTAAGTTTATTTAATATATATATATATATATATATATATATATATATATATATATATATATATATATATATATATATATATATATATATATTAAAAAAGGATTAATTCAAAGATATTGAATGGCCATTTCGATATGAAGATCCCCACGGGGGACGACACATCACCTCAGCAACAGAAAAAACCTTTCAGAAACTGAAGAAAAATTAGTCTACTTTTCCTTTTTAAATAGATTGCAAAGAAATTAAAAAATAAATAATAAAATAAAATAAAAATAAAAATAAAGGGAAAGAAAAAGAAAAAGAAAAAGAAAATGAAAAAGAAAAAGAAAAAGATAGAATAAAATCAAATAAATAAGAAAAGAAAAAATTGACATCGTCTGGGTTCGCAAAAAAAAAGGGAGAATGTAACTAAAAATTAACAGACAGCCGTGTTAAATCGACGTAAGTTTAAGCAACACGGAAAAAAGGTGGTAAGAGAGATAAAAGAAGGAAGGGAGGGAAAAAGAAAGAAACTAAAGAAAAAAATTTTTTTAAATATTACAGACGCTGGACAAATTCAAAAACCTAATTTCCCCAAAACGTTGAAGTATTAGAAAAAGGCCTTTACTTAAAAAGGCATAATTATTAATAAAAGGGAATAAAAAGATATAGGATTTAAAATAAAATTAAAAAGGAAAAGTAGACTAATTTTTCTCCAGTTTCTGAAAGGTTTTTTCTGTTGCTGAGGTGATGTGTCGTCCCCCGTGGGGATCTTCATATCGAAATGGCCATTCAACATCTTTGAATTAATCCTTTTTTAATATATATTTGCTCTGTAATATTTTATTACATGGAGCTCTCTTCCTGTATCATTTTTTAATATTAAAATAAAATTTTAATATTAATTAGGGTCGGGTTTTTTGGAATTTACCTTCCTGCTTTTTTCCCTTGGATTGAAGTATCTGAATTAAAATATATATATATATATATATTGTTACGAATTAATGTTGGAAACTATGATGTTTAAATTCTAAATTTAAGAAAGTATTACATTTAGATTAGTGTTAAGTTATACAAATATGAAACGAGGAGAGGAGATAGATGCACACATATACAAATATATATACGCATTTGTATATATATATATATATATATATATATATATATATATATATATATATAAATGCGTATATATATTTGTCTATTTATCCGTATATGGAAATCTATATTTGATAAATTTATCAATTTGATAAATTTGTCAATTTATCGCTTGAATTTTAAAACCAGGTTTGGAAAATGACTGCAAAGGCTACAGTATTGTATACAAGTAAGAATTAATTCTTAAGATGGCATAGGTCTGACAAAAGAAAGGTCAAAACAGACACAGTCATATTTTAGTGCATGAACAAATAAACCTTAATGTAATATATACGCACGCAATACACAAGCAAAGTACAGAATACGTACGCGACTAAAACTCCACAAAGCATCATATACAGAATAAAAACACACACATGGATCTACTTACATACAACTTTAGACATAAATACATCCAAATAACGACATTTACACACAAGCAAACGCACACATATATACGTGCATAGACAAGAATATATATGCAGTGGAACCTGTCGTTTGCGACCACCCTTACTGCCATCAAAAACTGGTCGCATACGTAAGGTAGTCGTTCACTAAAGGATCATAGTCATGACCTATTTATGCCAGGAACGTATATTCTACTCACCAGAATGTACACATTAGAATTTTACCATGTAGTCTGGTAATAGATAAATAAGAACATAAGATGTTGGCCTAACTTTAAAGAAATTTATTCAGCATAATTCATTTTAAAATTTCAGAAACGTATTTACAACGGTCAACAAGAAACTAAAATATTTATTCACAAAAAATATTTATTAAGTGGACTTTAAAAAAAAGTCAGTTATTGCTTTCCTTTTCTTTTTATGTTATTTATTTATTACCAGATTACATGGTAAAATTCTAATATGTACATTTTGGTGAGTAGAATATACGTTCATGGCATAAATAGGTCATGACTATGATCCTTTAGTGAACGACCACCTTCCGTATGCGACCAGTTTTTGATGGCAGTGGGGGTGGTCGCAAACGACAGGTTCCACTGCATATATATTCTTGTCTATGCACGTATATATGTGTGCGTTTGCTTGTGTGTAAATGTCGTTATTTGGATGTATTTATGTCTAAAGTTGTATGTAAGTAGATCCATGTGTGTGTTTTTATTCTGTATATGATGCTTTGTGGAGTTTTAGTCGCGTACGTATTCTGTACTTTGCTTGTGTATTGCGTGCGTATATATTACATTAGGTTTATTTGTTCATGCACTAAAATATGACTCATTTAGTTTCTCCTAATTAAGAAGTTCGCAGTGTACGACCAAATTTTATATAAACGAAGGGAGATCATATGTATGTGTCACCATCGAAATAAGTATAAATTACAATAATTATCCTATTCCCTCAATTAGTCCCAATAAAAATTAAAAAATTTTTTTTAAAAAATTGGCCACCTACCACTACTAATTCAAGGGTCAGACCACATACCTCTCACTACCAAGGAGAAATTACTACTAAATACCTTCCCCCAGCCCAACCCAGCCCAGCCCAATGAAAACCAATACATCCCAACCCCTTCCTTTACCTAAGCTATCTTCTGGGCTTAGAAGTTTTCCTCATTCTCTGTTTATAAGGGGTCTTATAAAATATGGAAAAATTCCCGACCTATACGGTTTCATTTTTTTTTTTTTTTAGAAATGAGTGATAGCAAAAGAGAATCTGCGATAATACATGAAAAATAAACAAAACAAAACATACAAAAAACTGACAGGGATCGTGGGTGGGGGTAGAGAAATAGAGAGATAGAGAGAGACATACCCAGATAGAAATAGAATAGATAGATACACAAAAAATAAAATAAAATAAAGGAACGAAAGATATAGACATTTGAGAAAGGGATATAATTGTGATTTTCCCAATCCCTGAATTTATCAAAGACAGTACAGAGACTGCGATAAATCCCTTGAACATGTCAGATGCAATACATGTTGTACAAAACAGCCGATGTTTGACCATGAGGTGAACTCAGGCAATATACATTTCAACAAGAAATAACAATTTGATACAACACTACAATAAAACAATGAGGAAGTGTTCCTGGCTTAGATCAAATCAAAATAAAATAGATTACTCATTTAGTTTCTTCCAATTTAGAAGTTCGCAATGTACGACCAAAAATGGATTTTTTAAAGTGGTCGCTTGATCAGTGATTTTCAGTTGTTGATGTTAGTCGCTGGTCGCGTTCTGGAGGTGGTCACTCACTGAGGGTCAATTAACATTAGCAAATAGTCCGTGCATAGAAAAACAATCATTAACAACAATTGGTCCTTGACAAAGAGGGTTGCATACGGTAGGTTACACTATATATATATATATTGAAATTTAATTTCGTTGGATGACCATTTCAGCGAGGAAATTCTCGCTTCATCAGCAACGGTGGAAAACAAAACCTTTATTAATTCAAATGTGTGACAAAATTTCTATACCGGAAGAAGCCCAAAACATATCCATACACAGGAAGTTAAAATGGGATGGGATTATATATAGATGGACACACACACACACACACACACACACACACACACACACACACACACACACACATGAACATGCGAACAGATATACACATAAATACGCACACATAGAAAAATATGAACACATATAAAAACGTATATACAAATATAGGTACCTCCACTGGAGTCCAGTCAATTCTTCTATACTTAAATTTCAATTGAAATTTTAAAAATAAATAAGTTATCTTCAAGCTTTAAAATTAGCTTTAATTGAAAGCCAATAGATTAAATTTAATAATTTTAGTAAGCAAAAAACATACTGGTGTATTTTTAACCGAAATTATATTGATTTAAATCTAAAATTTTAAAATTCTATTTTATTTTTTTTTTAAAATACCGCCATTGTTGATTGATTGGCTCATTACATAAACAGTAGCCAAATTTCTGTTTTTAAAAATCTTGAAAAAATAAAATTTACCGCGCTGGAACATTATTTAAGTCAAGTTTTAATATTAAAACTTACCTTTATCTGTTTTCAATCAATTAATAATTGCTTACTCCCAGAAATTTACAATAAAAAAAAAATTAAATACGGTAGCAACGTTTTTTGTTATGTAAGTCATAGAGTTGCTGACAGATGACAGTTACCGGATGCTGACAGACACGCAATGTCTGGTGACCAATCGTGATAAAAAAAATTTATTTTTTTTGGTGGTGGGTGGTTAACTAAATAGTGAAATTAAAAATTTAACATAATCATTTCAGCACTTATCTAATATTTTATAGAATTTTAGGTTAGATTTATAGCTAGACATTTGAATATGATTTCTGAATAAATAAAAATTTTAGAAACGTAGAGAATAAAATATCGTAGGAATGAAAGTGCGTTCTTCAGTTTTGCTATGTAAGGAGGGATAACGCAGAACGCTTGTTAACTTATGAAATCATTTTGACCCATATGGAACACAGTACTTTATAAGATTTGAACATCGTACTTTATAACTTTGAACGTATTTGCACAAATAATTAATTCTTTTTTTTTCTTTTCAAAAATATTTTTGGTGAAAAATTTTTATTAATTTTTTTTTGTTTTATAGGCAGTATAATCATCAATTCTTAACTAAAAGAAAAAAACGATGCAGTTCTTTAAAAGATTTTTAAAATATTTTAAAACTTTATACATTATTTATAATAAAAAAATTAAAAAATGAAAACAATTCTTTTATCATTTTATTAGTAATCAAAAAAAAATTTTTTTCAGACTATAATGTCCTTAATTTTTATTATTTATTCCAGCAATTTAAAGCTTATCAAATTAAATTATATCAATGTTTTATTGCATTTTTTATATTTCACTTCGGAGCAGATTTTGGTATCGTGAATCATAATTCTAAATAAAAAAAATACATGATTTATATTTCCCGATGAGTTCTGCGTTTAACTAATAAAACAAAAAATACCAGAAAATTAAAATTTATTAAAATTTCATGAATTTACTTGAAGGGGGGTAACAGACTTAAAAAAAAATTGTTTTCAACAAAATTTTAAGAAAGTAATAATTTCAAAAATAATTTTATTCATTTGTTAATGAGTACTGAAAGTTTCATTAAAATCCGGCAAATATTTGATATTTGCGAGAATTTCCAAATTAATGTGTTTGTCAACAAAATAGTGAGTTACGTAAAAAAAATTACGTAATCAATTATAAAATAGACGTAATATTTTTAACCACGCTAACTCCAAATCAAAAACAAAATTTTCTGACAAAATTTCGAAAATGTTAAGAGGGATTAAAACATTTTATAAAATAATTAAAATTTACTTTGATGTTTCCTCTTCTTAATATTATAAACATTTTGGATAGAAAAAGTTCCTTTATTAAGTTTTTAACCTTTTTAAACTTTTTTTTATGCTGGATTTTTGTTACGTAATGGAGGCACCTATAGAAATATATATTTATGCATACATACATATATATATACATGCATATACATACATACACATACACACTAGCAAGTGACACAAAACACCTTTAAGCTTATCAGTGCATAAACCCACATGCAAACTTATATATATATATATATATATATATATATATATATATATATAAATTAAAAAAGGATTAATTCAATGATGTTGAATGACCATTTCGATGTGAAAATCCCCACGGGGGATAACACATCACCTCAGCAACCGAAAAATCCTTTCAGAAACTTTTCGGTTGCTGAGGTGATGTGTTATCCCCCGTGAGGATTTTCACATCGAAATGGTCATTCAACATCATTGAATTAATCCTTTTTTAATTTATATTTGCTCTGTAATATTTTATTACTTGGAGCTCTCTTCCTGTATCATTTTTTAATATTAAAATAATTTTTTTAATATTAATTAGGATCGGGTTTTTTGAATTTACCTTCCTGCTTTTTTCACTTGGATTAAAGTATCTGAATTAATATATATATATATATATATATATATATATATATATAAACGAAGGGAGATCATATGTATGTGTCGCCATAGAAATAAGTATAAATTACAATAATTATCCTATTCCCCCAATTAGTCCCAATAAAAATTAAAAAATTTTTTTAATAATTTGGCTAAGCAGTTACTTTCCCACCACCTGCCACTACTAATTCAAGGGTCAGACCACATACCTCTCACTACCAACGAGAAACTACGACTAAAGCCCAATGAAAACCAATACATCCCAACCCCTTCCTTTACCTAAGCTATCCTCTGGGCTTAAAAGTTTTCCTTATTCTCTGTTTATAAGGGGTCGAAAAGTGCACGCCTTAAAATAACAAAAATGACATGATGAAAATGGGTATTTCCCCACTCTTTTTATCTGAATTTACAGATATATATATATATATATATATATATATATATATATATATATATATATATATATATATATTTTAATTCAGATACTTCAATCCAAGGGAAAAAAGCAGGAAGGTAAATTCCAAAAAACCCGATCCTAATTAATATTAAAAATTTATTTTAATATTAAAAAATGATACAGGAAGAGAGCTCCATGTAATAAAATATTACAGAGCAAATATATATTAAAAAAGGATTAATTCAAAGATGTTGAATGGCCATTTCGATATGAAGATCCCCACGGGGGACGACACATCACCTCAGCAACAGAAAGGTTTTTTTCTGTTGCTGAGGTGATGTGTCGTCCCCCGTGGGGATCTTCATATCGAAATGGCCATTCAACATCTTTGAATTAATCCTTTTTTAATATATATATATATATATATATATATATATATATATATATTCTTAATATGATGTGCTATATGATATATATATAATGTATAGTAATATGAAAAAAGAGTTGAAAAAAGGGTTATTTCTAGTTACACTGGTTAGAACACCATTATTTAATCTTATCGATTATTGCTTTTTATAAGTATTCTGACTATTTTTATTATCATAAAAAGTAGAGAAGCGGACAAGTTATCAGTTTTTATGAGTTATTTCCCTTAGATTGATTTATATTTTAGAGTTACTTCCCTTACATTGAGCATTTTAATACACAAAATGTCATTTCACTGATAGTAATTTAAAATTTTTTTCTGCGTTTCTGAATAATGAAAACATTTAAGAATCGGATCATATCTAAATCAGCATAACTGTTTTTTATATGTCTTTATTATACTTGTTACTAATAGTGATTACCTCGTATAGACTTCTATCTATCTATCTATCTATCTATCTATCTATCTATCTATCTATCTATATTGTGTAAAAATTGTCGAAATATTCTACATATCCGAGCACTGTCGGCTATTCTATAAGCTATTATCAAGGACGTATTTTTTTAATGAATATGTAGATATTTTTAATATGATTTTAGAGTGATGGGATTTTTTTTCTAAACCCGGTTAACCCATTGTGGCCGTCTTCATGGTTACTGTTATTCAGTGTTACCTTTTTCTTTTCTTTTTTTATTGGTTCTTCCATTATTTTTAGTCTTTTTTTCCTCCATATAAATGAAACTATTATCTTTGTATTTTCTACGAGCATGTTACCGGATGTGCATTATGATACAGTGGATAACGGCTCGGAACGAGAAATCAGAGATCTGAGTTCGAATTCTAGTTGAATTCGTTGCATTCACTTACGCGCAAATACATTTGGGAATAATAGTAATCCATCTCTTCTCCCTCCAGCTATGGGTTAAATAGCAGGATAAATTGGTTTCAAGCGTGTATCACGTATGGCACTTAACTGATGTTGCGGATGGGGTTTGGTGAGATTCCGTTTATGTTTAAATGAATCCTAATTGAGATTTGTTTTAAAAAATAAATAAATATACTGCTTAAAAATAAAAGCAGAACATCGACTCAAATTTTGGTATCTACCAAAAATAATGTATAAGTGAATAATCCAAATATCTGTCAGATTAATAAATAACACATTTCTTTAGAAATATTATGTTTGAATATGAAACTCAGCAGATATAAAAAAAAATTAAGAGTCTTTGATGCGAAGAATTTTACTTAAAAGCATTACGTAGCATTGCCTGATCGGCAAAATTCTTCATAGCTTAGTCAGTCTAGGGCACGTCGGATCTAACAAAATTTGCCCTTTACCCAGAGAAACACAGGTTTGAAACAAACTGGAGAGCATATGGTTTTCTTTAATATGATTTTTTAGATATTCAGGTTGGTAGACGAAAATAAATAGACGGTTTAATAAATAAGCGGAACGTCTACTCAAATATGAGTATCCATTAAAAATAAAGGTAAAGTGATAGAATCTCTTAGATTAATAAATAAAAGTCATTACTTCTTTAGAAATTGCTTTATTTACGTTTAAATACGAAACTAAGCAGATATGAAATTTGGAAATGATACGAGAATGATTCTGCCTAAAACCATTCGTAAATCTTGCTTGATCGGCAATATATTTCTTGGTGGAGTCGAATCTATCGATGGTTTTTGCTGCCAAAGATGATGCAAATTCAAATTTTGACGGAGAGCATACACTACCGGCCATAATTATTAGGCCACCAGTTTATAAAAGAAATGTTGTGTTTCATACGATTTTTAAGTGGATAATTTTAAATGAAAATAGAATGGTTCTTTTGTTATTATTATTTAGCAAAAGTTTACAAGGCAAGAAAGTAAAAATGAACTCGTCCGAATCACCCTAAATGTTCTTCATTCTTTCATTGATGAAACCGCATTGTAGGTAATTATTAAATATTTATAAATTCATTTGATGCACATGTTATTGTGCAATATTAACAAAGAATCATTCTATTTTCATTTACAATTTTCCACTTGGCAATAAATACTAAAAAATAGTATGAAATACATCATCTTTTTAAAATACTGGTGTGGCCTAATAATTATGGTCAGTAGTGTATTTATTTTTTTAAATAAAATTTCTCGAATATTCAGGCCAACTATTTTTACTGTGAGTAAATATGTTAAATTGCAGGCAAGACTGCCAATGCACACATAAATAAACCTGTCATCTTTTACATGTACTATGCTTGTTGCAAATAATTACGAAGCAGTTTCTTTAATGCGCGTGTCTGTATATGTCTCGCATCTTATTCATTCATAAATTAACTTGTTTCTTTTTCAGGGCCGATGGCGTAGCACCAAACTTCACCACAAAACCATCCACCCGACAAGTAGGAAAAAATCTAGTGATGGAATGTCAGTTGACAGCAGAGCCCAAACCATCGTTAGAATGGTTCCGTGACGATGCGCCAATAAAAAGCGGAGGTGAGTTAAAGGAAGTTTTTTTCTCCTAATTTTTGGACTCTTACCTTTTTTTTTTTCTTACAGTTTCATTTCGTTCGATAAGGTGTAAGTTACGACTGAGGTTAGAGGTCGATTCTCACTGGGCGGCCTATGCTTTCGGCATTGCGCCACATGCAAGTCACGTTAAATCGGAACCGAAATCTTGCGCGACTCTAGGAGTGATCTCCCTTTGGCTCATTACATAAAACCTGCGGGCCTGATCGAGTATGAAAAAGAAGATAGGTTAGATAACTATTGTAGAAAATACCTGAATTATCCATCAAAACGTATTGAGTAATATATATATATATATATATATATATATATATATATATATATATATATATGTGCGTGTGTGTGTGTGTAAATTCAGATAAACCTTAGCGGGGAAATAGTCATTTTCAACATGTTGTTTTAAGACATGCATTTTCAACCCCTTATAAACAAAGAATGAGGAAAAATTCTAAGCAGAGAGGTTAGCTCTAGCAAAGGAAGTGGTTGGGAGGTATTGGGTTTTATAGGGTTAAGCTACCGGAATCTTAGTAGTAATTTCTTCTATGGTAGTGGGAGGTATATTATCCTAACAAGTAACTCTATCTCAGCTCAGCATAAAATCTACAACGACATCCAAAACAGTAAAAGACCTAGTCAATACTAAACAGAACAATACGCTGAAACCTGAACGAGGAGTTTACTCCATTGGCTGTAATAATTGTCAGAAAAAATATATGAGAGAAACCCCATGGAATCTTAAAAAAATATCGTATGAACACAAAAGGGACATTTTACAAAACAATAATATAAATGCGTTGGTTGCACTCTGTAACGAAAACTGGCCAGAATATAATTCGCTACGACGTAAATAAATTTTTCTTTATAACCACTTTAATTGATGTGCTGAGTTTTCCCTTATATATATATATATATATATATATATATATATATATATATTAATTCAGATACTTCAATCCAAGGGAAAAAAGCAGGAAGGTAAATTCCAAAAACCCGATCTTAATTAATATTAAAAATTTTATTTTAATATTAAAAAATGATGCAGGAAGAGAGCTCCATGTAATCAAATATTACAGAGTAAATATAAATTAAAAAAGGATTAATTCAATGATGTTGAATGACATATATATATATATATATATATATATATATATATATATATATATATATATATATATATATATATATATATATATATATATATATATATATATATATATTGTAATTTTTTTATTACCATGGTTTATAAAAGCATAATATCACTACACAAAAATTTTCATGTTTCAGAACAATACTATTCATCTTCAGGTGATATGTTAAAATAAATGGGGGAAAACATTTTAAAATATAAGATGAATTCTTGGTTATTTAGAAAATTAGTGAGTGGTAGTTGGAAGATATACCTTAGGTGTGTCAATATCGTTCAATCAAAATTGAGAATTATATAACCATAGAGATTTAATATTTGGGCTATGCAAATAAGTTTAGATCTATGAGTAAAGGGACTGGGAAGTTTAGATCAGAATTAGGATTAAATAATTATTGTATACTTAGTTATATTGTATTAAGAACAACAATTATGTGTTCTAATTCTCCATGATTACATAATTCTCAATTTTGATTGAACAATTTTGACACACCTAAAGCATTTCCTCCAACTACCGCTCATTAATTTTCTAAATAACCAGGAATTCATCTTATATTTTAAAAATAAATAATTTTCACGATTTATTTTAACATATCACCTGAAGAAAGGCTTTGTTCTGAAACAGGACATTTTTTGTGTAGAGATATTATCTAAACTTATTTATAAATGGAACTTTGTCTGTGTGTGTGTGTATGTGTGTGTGTGTTTGTGCGTGTGTCTCCGTTACATATAGACTCCGAAACGGCTCAACCAATTTTCTTGAAAATTTACACAGTTGTACTATAAGCGTCTGCGAGTGTTCTTAGCTAGGTTTTGTGTCGAGGTACCCCCGATAAATATCGAAAATCGATAAATGAAAAAATCGGGTTATAGAAGGAGTCGTCCGATTTTAATCAAATTTGATACACTCATAGACAAAGACATAAGAAATGATATTCAGAAGTTTCAAGATTGCATTTCTTACAATAGGGCAGAAAATCGATAATATATATATATATATATATATATAAGGCAAGATGTTTGTGTGCGTGTCTGTTTATGTGCCTGTATGCCTGTATTTTTTCAGCCCTTGTATTTTAGGTTTTGCTTGGCTCTAAGTAGGTATAATTGTAGTTCTTAGTCTCAGCCAAGGTACCATTTACTCAGAGGACTTATTTAGAACTTCAAAATTCAGTTTACGACGAAAAACTTATTTGATATCGATACCAGGAAATCAAAATTTGACTTGAATCCATTCATTTTTCTTTCAGTCTTCGGTTTCGCTTTAACTGGAAACAACTCTTGCTTCTTAGTCTTTCGTGCCAACGTCCAAAGAGTCTGAGCTCCAGGACCAGGGATTAGTTTTGAAGCTTTCATTACACCCGAGCAACGCCGGGCTATAATGCTAGTGCTTTTATAAACCATTGTTATAACAAAATTACAATATTAAGCTCAACTCTGTATCGAGCACTCTTTATAAAAGTAAATGCTTGAACTGTAGGTTTTTAATCTGCGTGTTCTTTCACTTTTTTGTAATATATATATACATATATATTCACTACCGGCCATAATTATTAGACCACCCAGTTTTAAAAAAATGATGTATTTCATACTAATTTAAGTAATTATTGCCAAGTAGATAATTCTAAATGAAAATAGAGTTTTCCTTTTGTTATTATTACTTAGCAAAATTTTACAAGGCAGCCAGGAAGCCTTTGCTTTGCTCAGCCAATATTGCATATTTACGTTGAGTTGTTTGTCGTGTATAGTTAGAAATTATATAAAAGTTTAATCTTCGCTTTGTACTTTTAGAAATCTGCATTTTACTTTTTCGGAAATTGATTGTAATCCCTTGTTTTTTTTTTTTCTTTTATTTCAGGTCGCATTACGATTACCGTGGACTCAAAAGGACCCCAAACATACCTTTTAAAATTAGAAATCAAAGATGTAGCAAATGGTGATGCTGGGAACTACAAAGTTATTGCCAAAAATGAACTGGGAGAGAGCAACGCCACTATAAAACTGAATTTTGACAGTAAGTGTTTCTAATTACGAAACTGATGCTTGTAAAACATTTTCCTCTTTTCTCGTCTCTATTCCTTTATTTCTCTTTCATAGCCGCAGTTTCTGATTTATTTCTGTTTAGACTTAATAGTTATTCTATGCGAAATATGCAGTTGATTCGAGTTTTGGCATTTATTCTTTTATTAGTTTAAAGATTTCGTTTGCTTGTGTTAAGACCTTTGCTATTTTTCTATTAAATCCGTTCTTTAAAAATTAGTCTATGTTTGTTTTAAAGTTTTAAAAACTTAATTGCGACGTACTTAGAATTTTACGTCCGGTGTATCGTTAAAATAAACTGATAAATCTGAACGTGTATAGAAAGAAGTGTAAATAAACAAAACAAAACAAAACTCTAGATTATGGGGAAATATAATATAAAACTTACAGTTTAATTCGGTACGAAACGAAATTCCAGAGAATTCGTTAGATGAACTGTAATATTTAAAAGACTGAATCTCGCTGATAAAGTTTTTTCAGTCAACTGAGCCATTATTTTTCTCGTCTTTGCACAAGATTTTGGCTGCTCTCATTAAGCTTCAGCCGGTCTATTCTACAACCTTCTTTTGGTATAGTACAAGCATAAAAAGGACTCAACACCTTTTTGGTTTGTTCTACTAAATAATATATATATATATATATATATATATATATATATCAATCCAGGTGAAGAGGACTCAAGATTTTACTATTTTGAGTGCCCTGGCATCTATTTTATTATAAACAGTGCTCAATATAATAAATATTATAGAGCTTAATATGTATACACTACCGGTCATAATGATTATCCCACCTCAGCTTTTAAATAAATATGTATTTCATAGTATTTTTAGTATTTATTGCCAAGTGGATAATTCTAAATGAAAATAAAATTGTTATTTGTTCATACTGCACAATAACAAGTGCATGAAATGAACTGTTCTGTGTCCAGTTTTGTGCTCTCTTCCTCTATGCTAGTCTCTTCTTCTTATTGGCTGCCCGAAGCAAAGGCTTCCTGGCTGCCTTGTAAAATTTTGCAAAGTAATAATCACAAAAGAACCATTCTATTTTCATTTAGAATTATGCACTTGACAGTAAGTACCAAAAATACTAAAAAAACAAAACAACATGAAAGTATTTATAGACAAGGTAGAGGGAGGCAGTGAGAAAGTTATATTTTTATAACTGATTTTGGATTTTAAGCTGGTTAATAAAGAACCAAAACGATTTCTTTTCAATATATCAATATTATATTATATTATATTATATTATATTATATTGCATAATACATTATATATTATATTATAATATATATCATAATATATTATATCATATTATATTACATATTAATTTATATATTATATCTCATATTATATATATATATTACATTTTATATTATAGTATATTGTATATAGAATTATGTTATATTTCATATTACAGATATTATATATCATATTATATATCATATTATATATTATATTATACATATGATTTTATTATATATCATATTATATATTATTTTATATATTATATATCATATTACATATTCTATTAGATTATTTTATATATTATATTGTATTATATATTATATTATATATCATATTACATTACATATATTACATATAATATGTTATATTATGTATTATGTTATGTTATATAATACATTATATTATATTGTATATCATATTATATATTATATTTCCCCTCGTTTGTTAAACATGTTTGTTATTTAAACCGTTACAAAGCACTTGCTTCTATGCACATAAATGCTGTTTATTTGAATAAATGAATAAAAAACTTTAGACAAACAAAAACGCCTTCTAAAGGCCTAATTTTCTGAAATGTTTCAATATGTTGAGGTTAGGGTTGCCAACTACTCTTTAATGAAAAAAATTTATCGTAAATAATCAGGCCGGTAGAAATAAATATATAATACTGTTTGATTATAAGCAGAATATTTACTTAAATACAAGTATCGATCAAAAATAATGTTCAAACAAATCATTTCACACACAAACACACACACACACACACACACACACACACACAAAACACACAAACACACAAACACACACACACACACACACACACATATATATATATATATATATATATATATATATCAAACATGTCTTGTTAAATAATATGGATAAGTTGTGTCGATTAATTTATTTATGAAGTCTTTCAAATTTATGAATAAGTTATTTTTGTGTAATCGGTAAGTTAGCCAAAATTCATATTTAAATTCTATTTTCTTTAATTTTGGCCGAGTACTTTCGAATATTGCTACATTCATTTTCAAGGATTGTTTCGTACGTAGTTACACAACCGATCAAACTGACGTCATATAAACGACTAAACTGAAATTTTCATGTGTGTGTGTGTGTTTAAAATTGTTTTATCAAACGCACATCAATATACGGTGCCTAATGGAGAACGATACATTGTTTAATATTTGCTGCAGACCTTAAATTAATTCACGAATTTAAAAATTTAATAGAAAAATGATTTAATACCAAAAAGAGAAATACATCCTATTTAATATATATATATATATATATATATATATATATATATATATATATTAAATAAGATATATATATATATATATATATATATATATATATATATATATATATATATATAACTCTTTAATTATAACTTGACTACTTGACTGAGTTGGCAACCCTGACTAGGGTTTGGTTGATGCTTTTTTCTTTATTTGTTTCGATTTTATTACTTTTCATTTTGTTTTTATTTAAGTATTTCAGAATATTTGGTTAGTATTTTTCTCCCTCTTTTATTTTTTTTATTTGAGTCTCTTAAATATTCCCACTGATTAAAATTCTGGCCCCTTTTTAGATTGAATTATAAAACAAATCACAAATAACGAAATAAAACGATTTATCCGCGAACAGATTTCTTGTATTGTTTGGAGCTAACATGGTTGCCCACTGGCGTCACACCCGACAATAATTTTCTTTTTTGACTCATGGCTGATGTCAACAATCACTTCATTTATCACTTGGCTTCGGCTGGGTACTTTTAGAATAATATTAAGCCTAATCTCCACGGGTATCCATCAAGGAAGTAAGTTTTCTTTGGGATGGGTTTGGAGTATTACAGGGCGCCTGAGGCGTCCAAAGAAAGTGAAAATGCCGAGGATCATTGAGAATTTTTTCAACAGTATTGCCGTTAAAACCACATCGATCTTTTTGTTAGATTCGGTAGCGACATGGGCGGTGGGGTACTGTGAAATCCACCTATTAATTCATGATGAAATTTTCTAGTTATTAGCTGAAGCTGAGCTCAGTCTTGCATCGTTTATCATAATTTTGATATAACCTTTCTGTTTGAATTTCTGGGAAGACGAGCTCCGATTACAGGTATGCCTCGGGTTACGTCGTTTCAAGTGAGGTTGTTTTCGATTATACGTCGTTTATTAAATAATATACGGAAAAAAATAAGAATCAATGTTAAATAATTTTATTCGAATTTATGTCTGTTCGCCACAAACATTAAAGTTATAATATCCCTGGAAGAGCGTTAAAAGCACATAAAACCACTGTACAATAAAATGGGATAAAAATATAAAATCATATTAAAATACGTACAAGCAAAAAATCATATTAAAATACGTACAAGCACAGTAAAAATATTGGTAAAGTTAACATAAATTAGGTTATTTTCTTCTATCGCATTTTAATAACTGCATTTGTTATTTAACCTTACAAAACTATTTTATTTTATAACGTCTTAGAGCAAACCAGGTTCACGATGTACTGTAAAGATCCACAAATCGTAAACATTCACATTTACAAGTACGTTCATCTATTTGGAAATTAAAAACTAAGATTTATTTTCAGTTTAAAACAGATTTTTATTGACCATATATTATTAAAATGCATTTATAAATAAAATACAGAACTAGAAATGGTTATTTGTGGTTTAGCCTAGTGACAAGTAAATTCAGAGACAAATCAATTCGATTTAGGCCGTTTTTCGACTTTAATTGACCCTCCTGAAACAAATTACCGACGTAAGGTGAGGTATGCCTGTATTTACACTATTTACATTTGGACATTTCCTTTCATGTTTGCTGTATATTTTCTTTGTTCTTGAGAATTGAGAACAAAAAGAAAATAAACACTACTTATTTATCATATTATTGGCATGGTTGGAAAAACATAGGCTAATTGCTAATTAATTAAAACCTTATAAATAATATTTAATAAAAATGTCCTTATAATTGGTTCAAATATTTTAATAATTACATAAAATATTGTCAATTTATGAATAAAAAATTTCACGTTTATTTCTGTGTAAATCGGTAAAAGATAAATATTGTAATGCATTAGTTTTAATTGTATCAGTTTTTAGAATGTAGCAAATATAAAATTATTCTTGGAAAAAACTGTTATTTAACTTATAGCTGAGAAAAAAAAACAGAAAAATTTAAAAGAGACATTATTGTGGGCATATTTTAAGTAGATTACTGAAATTTGTTCTAATCAAAATCCCATTCATACATATAACATTTGTTATTGAGCAAAGAATGCTTTTTATAAGTTGTCCATATTTCTGTTTCCGGTTTGATTATACTTTTCCGGTTAAACTTAAGCAAAAATGGTGAATATTCTTAGAGACTCAAACGTTACAGTTTTTCTCAAAATGAAGTCAATTCTCTTGTAGCTAACCATGTGTTTGCATTTCTATCGTTTTAAATAAATTCTAAACACTGTGTTAAATACGCAATACGGATAAAGAAAACTATTATATAAACAGATTTTTTAATTTACAGATTCTCTGGTCAGCATAACTTTCCACAGTTATCCTTTTCTTTATTTTCTGTGAATTGCCATGCTTTATTGGGAAAGATAGTGAAGTAGTTTTCTTTCTCACAGACTGGTTGCCAACGAAGGACCGGGAGTCGAGTTTATTCAGATATTTAGTTCATAGCTGGGAGATAGGAAAAAAGATGGACTCATGCCTTTTCAAATAACATCTGTGAGAAAGAGAATGCAGTAGGCGTGGCTGAAATTTGAACTCGGTTTGTTGATTTTGGTTTCCGCACCGATGTCCTATAGTCTGACCATGCTTTAACGTAACAAAATTTATTAAAGACTTCTTAACCAAAGGTTCTGCGTCCATATATATATATATATATATATATATAAAATTAAGCCTATAACACAATTTTCGAATTCATCGTAATAACCATATCTGCTTTGAAATGTATCGTAAGGTCAGCAATATAAACATGTTACGGAAATTAACGAAGAATAACGAAACTTGGTTATAAACAACCGACAATTTGAAATGATTTGTTTGAACATTATTTTGTAATTATAAGTTATATTGTTTATAAGCAGTTTTGTCAATCTTCGTTAATTTTCGTAACATGTATATGCTGGACTCAAAGCAACAATTAGTTATTGAAGAAATTTACCTTTTCTGCTTTAAAAGTCCATAAAAAAAACGAACTATATCTTGCACTTTTTCTCTCCCGTAACTCTCACGAAGTCATATAATTAACTGCAGAATGACTTTCAGCGTAGGCAGAATTTTTTGTCGAATTTTGGCCGATTTTCTTCCTTTACTGAAACTTCCGGCGATGTACTTCCTTTTAAGAGAGTAACAAGCGTAGAAATACAATAGCGCATTACTTTAATTTTCGGAAGTACATCGCCGGAAGTATCAGTAAATGAAAAAAAATCGACAAATAATCTGCCAAAATTCGTTCAAATGCGCAGTACGTCATTCTGCAGTTAATTACATGACTTCGTGAGAGTTACGGGAGAGAAAAAGTGCGAGATATAGTTCGTTTTTTTATGGACATTTAGATAAAAGGTAAGTTTCTTCAATAACTAACAGTTGATTTGAGTTCATCATATACATTTGCACAGAGATAATGCGATTTTGGATAAATTTGAAGGGGAAAAGCGTCGGTACTGACAACGAAAATTTACCTGAGTTTTTTTTCCAACCTGACTTAGTGAAATTAGAATTGCAATTTAACTTTTTATTAAAATAATTCTATTTAATTCATGTGGTTAGCTACAAGTTTAAAAAAAATATTTCTATTATTTCATCATGATGTTTGATTTTCATTGTTGTCATGTGATGCATTTTCTTTTAGTTTTTTAATTTGTAAGCATTTGTTTTCAATTTTGATTTTTTCAATTTTGTTTTAAGCGCCATTTTTATATGTTCTCATATTTACTATTTATGGGTTTTATGTTGTTGTTTTTTTATCACTCAAACTTTTTATTTCTGTCATTTTTATTGCCAAAATGACATTACTCAAAAATATACCAACCCGAAATCGTCTTGATAAAGTTTTGCCTTGATTAGTTGCGTTACTAAGAGATGGTAGGTATAGACTGGTCTGGATACCCACAACTGAGATGATGCCGATGTCTCTGCCCTTAAATCTTTTTACTTATTTTCCTCTTCAATTTAAAGAAATGCTTATTTCGATAAAAATTT
Source organism: Ascarosepion bandense (assembly GCA_037127315.1). Classification (NCBI taxonomy): domain Eukaryota; kingdom Metazoa; phylum Mollusca; class Cephalopoda; order Sepiida; family Sepiidae; genus Ascarosepion; species Ascarosepion bandense. Next base: position 4,629,819 of record JBBBDQ010001215.1, read on the forward strand.
TTGTACCGAATGGAACGAATATTGTGTGGTCTGATGAAATGAGCTAATTTAGTTCATTGAAATGAATTATAATTTATAACAAATTTAAATGACGTATTGAGTTTTTCTTTATATATATATATATATATATAAGATTGTGAGAAGATTGGAAAAGAAAACTGGAAACCGCATCCTAAACAGGAAACAAGGGATGAGCCTCTTCACCTGTTCAATAGATGTGAGTGGAGTGTGAACCGGGCGATAGTTTAGTCTGGAAATGATACTGAAACAGACTAACATACAAAATAAAAAGTCGTGACATTGCACCACACATGAAGGAATTCTAAAACTAAAATATTCTGTTAATCTTTTTGAATGATTTGTGAGCGTTTTTATAGTTGCCAACACTGTTTGTTTATAGATACGTAATTTGGAATAAAGATCATTTCGTCTTTTTGCCTTGATAAACGAAACGCGTAGGCGAGTTAAATACAGTTTTTCTCTTGTCTTCTTTTTATTTAACTATATATATATATATAAACAAACTCCCAAGCATGTATGCTTTACTATTTAGCTACGTGAAGCTATTTGCAAAATAATCCTCTAATATGCTTTAAAAATACAGTTCTCTTGTGGGGGGGTCTTTTCGGTGTCTATAGCTACCATCTTTATTTAAACTAATATGAACGCAAATTATCAATGGGAATGCAAAATATTTCATACATTTTATTGTAATATTTGTAATAGTTGGAATATTTTTGATTTGTGTCATTTTGTTATTGTTTTAAAATGTCTTTTTTTCTTTCAATGTAATTTGAAACCTCTCGCAGCTCTTGGCCTGCTCAGGTGTCTTCACACCAGCTTCTCCTCTTGTTACTTTAACCATCTTTGTCTTTGTCAGTTTTGTTGTTTGTCATTTGTGTGTTTTAGGTTCTGCAGCGGACGCCGCTAAAGGCAAACCCATGTTCACCGGCAAACCTGCAATACGCCAGGTGGGCGATAAACTTATCATAGAATGTAAGCTGACCGGCGAACCCAAGCCAGAGATTACTTGGCAGTTGGGAAACACAATTATCACCGCGAGTGAAAGGATGAAAATGTTTCACAAATCAGTGGGCAAAAGCCATACTATATCGTTAGAAATTACTAAGATAGGGCTCTCCGATGGCGGCTTATATAAAGCCATTGCTAAAAACACCGCCGGAGAATCGACCGCCACCATCAACCTTAACTTTGAAGGTAAGTTACAGGACAACCATGAAACAGCACTAAAGACCCCTAACGAAATGCAAATCAGATAGCACTAGAATTGAACCGCTTACATGCGACTCCCAACTCTTAACTATAACGAAGCTAAATTAATTTTCCTGACAGTTGACTTTATGTATTTAATGACTAAATAGTCGAAAGCTAGAGTTTTACATCTCTGACACACGAAAGAAAAATATCTATGACACTCAGAAATGATGACTGGTGTTAAAATCTATTTTATTTTTACTATCCTTCACAAGGTTGACGATCATGGTTCTCCATTACCTCCTTTTTTTCTTAAATATCTGTAAATTGAGTACTGACATGATTGTTCCTAGGAACGATAGTGGGGAATCTTTCCCTTGATCTACTCTTCAAGTTATACTTATCTTTCTTCTAGACTGGTTACCAACCAAGGTTAGAGAGTCTAGACTTCTGTGATATTTCGGGACGGAGATGATTGCGGGTCTCCACAACTTCAACTTTGCATTGCCTTCGAGAAAGACATTTGAGTGGCTTCGATTGCCCTTTCCATGTTTTCAGTTTCAACATTCTCCTAGACTAGTTACCAACCAAGGCTAGAGAGCCCATGTTTCTCTGCTATTTATGAACGAAGGTGATCATTAGTCTCCATAACTTCAACTCCGGGAAAGATAGTTCCTACTATTGCCCTTTCCATGATTTAGAATTCAGTTTCAACATTCTCCTAGACTGGTTATCAACTAAGGCTAGAGAGCCAGGATTTCTCTAATATTTCGGGATGAAGATAAGCATGTCTATCCACAAATTATCTGTGTATTGCATCGTTGAAAAGATAGTGGAATTACTTCCCTTTGCCTCTTGGATCGTTTTAAATCCAGTGGTGTCTTTCTCTTACACAGGTTACCAACCAAGGCTAGAGAGCCCAGATTTTCCTGATATTTCAGTATGGGGGCAATTGCGGATGCCCACAAATTCTACTGTGCATTGTTTCTTGTGAAAGATTGAGGAAAAAGTTCCTGTTGCCTTCTAAATAGATTTTTTCATTCATAGTTCTCCTTCTTCTAAACAGTTTTCCAGATAAAGCTATTTAACCCTTACATGGGGATAAATGTATTCATTTCATTCTTAAAGACATTTTTGGAATGAGCACGAATTGCTTCAGCTGGAATCTGAACTCCGGCCAATGCTTCCGTTTTTAGCCCTTTTAGTTGTGAGGCAAACGGCACTTTTTGACCATAAATAGAGCAGGTACGATTTTGAAAAATCCAAATTTTGCTTTTAGATTATGTATTTATTACTGTCTGGTTTAAACGTATCAAAATGTTGTTTGGACATAAAACCGTAACATTTAATAAGTATTTTAAGTTACAGTACGTAGCCCAGTTTTGGTACAAGATCACAAATATATGGATGAAACGTGGCACCAATTTACGATCGAATTCATTATTAATGATCTACAAATCAAATATACAATGAAATACCCTCTTTTACAATCAGGTCTCCTGAAGAGTGGGTGTAACCTCTGCGAAACACAGATTAAAGACAAGTTAAGAAAGAATTTAATTTTATTTATTACTATATATAAAAAAAAAATATCAGAGAGAGAGAGAGAGAGAGAGAACGAACGAACAAAAAGAGTAAGACGCGAAAATTGATCTGTGCGGTACAACGAATTTTATTCAAAATTTTACTTTTTATATACACAAAAATATCTTTCAGTATTTGAAAAATGAATTATATTAATCAAAATAAAGCTGATTGCACCGTAGGAATAATATATATAAATATATATAGTCATCCGCTGACAGATCTGTTTCGCAGCTCATCAGTACGGTTAGACTCCGATTGCTTTTACCCAGGATTGAAACCCGACCGAATTGGCGTCAGTCGGCAATTCTACTTCTGGGCTATGGGCGCTAGGTAGAAGTCGGACTTTTTAGCGTGTATACTATCATTATACACGCCCATATATATATATATATTAATGAATTTATTTTTAATCCGACATTAATCATACTTCAAAGGTTATCCTAGTGGAGACTTTGTATTTGAAATGGACGCCCCCTTTTTATTTGTGTATTTACGCCTACCGGCCTAGTAGTAAAGGATCACTGGATCAAGCAGGAGTTTTCCCTACAATTGTGAAAAAGTGGAAGCATTTTCGGGATCGCTATGCAACGATAAGAGTCACCGAATAGTAGACGCAGTTCGTAAATTTGTAATGCGGGTCTATGACGTCACACTGCAAGAGAGACTGATTTTTCGGGTCTGACAAGACAGTTTGTGGTTTACCCAACTGCCGAAATGAATTCTGGATTGATAACCGTGTAATTAAGTTGAGATTTCTCTCTCTCTCTCTCTCTCTCTCTCTCTCACACACACACACACACACATATTATATGTATATATATATATATATATATATATATATAAATGATGAATTTCATACCATTTTTTAGTATTTATTGTCAAGTGAATAATTGTAAATGAAAATAGAATAGTTCTATTGTACATATATACACTACCGGCCATAATTATTAGGCAACCTCAGTGTTTCAACAGACATGCACATAATATGAGTTTACGCGGGAATTTGGATTCACAAGCGGACCCCAGCCTCATGTATATACACTTTTAGTCTAATCCGGTTTGAATTCAGAGGTTATTTCTGCTAAACTGGTTGTTTCCAAAGACTTTAGTACACAGTCTGTCTTGCTATCTTATCCCTTGGGATGGGAGAAGAGATGGATTCACACCTTTCCCAAGTGAGTGTTAAGAACTTCACTGGAATTCGAAATCTACTCGCCTATTCCTTAATCCAAGCCACTAACAATTATCTCATCATGCCCCCAAAGATTAATATATTAGCTATATCTAAATCAACCCGGGGTTCATTGTTAGGTTAAACTTGTTACGTAGGTTGTCACGCGGGTCAGAAGTAGGGAGTGTGATCATAACAGTTACACCATGTTTGTGATCTTGTTCCAAATTTACGGTTTGTTTAAAATAAAGTTTTGACAATTTATTTGTTATTGACAACAGACGATTTTTTTTCTTTGTTTCTAACCCCGAATACTATCTCTAGAAATGAGTGATAGATTAAACTAATCGCCCTCGTGTGGTAATATTTGTACACGACCTTTATGATTGTAATGTGTCATATATCACTGGAGACTAACAAAAGGTTATGAACCTGATAGCTGTTTACTGAACACTACCTTTAGAAATGGAAAAGCACCTTCAAATCATAACATTTATAAAAAAATATTCACCTGTGCATAGATGACCTTCTAAAAAGCACACCCTCTAAAGCTTTTACAAGATTTTGATCTTTTATTATTTTCTCCTTGCACATGACCTTTATCATGCTGACCCGTTAGAAACTTACTTTTCTCTGAGAGTGGGACAAAATATCAGAACGCCAAAGAAAAAGTACTTCGTAAATGGTTATTATTTCTTCCGATTAATAAACCTAAACATCAATTCTGGACAGGAAGATTCGTCTACCAAACCACGTTAATGATTGCTTTGGTTTGACCTAGGTCTTTGTGAATCTCATTCGTGTAAAATAAAAACGGAAGCTGATGCTGGATCGCCTGAAATAGGCCAATACTTCTGATTCACCATGAAATAACGTGTCTGCCTTAATTTTTCTTATATTTTCTCTATATGTATTTATATGCATATATGTTTAGGGCTCTCTTAGAGAGTTACCCTTCCACTGTATGTACAGGATATTCCTTCGGATTCTTCTATACCCACACTGCATGCTGATATATATATATATATATATTGTCATCCGCAGACAGATCTGTTTCGCTGTATCACAGCTCATCAGTACGGTTAGACTCAGATTGCTTTTTAACCCAGGATTGAAACCCGACCGAATTGGCGTCAGTCGGCGATTCTACCTCTGGGCTATGGGCGTTCGGTGGAAAAAGGTAGACTTTTTTAGCGCATATATTATCATTATACGCGCCCAATATATATATATATATATATATATATATATATATATATATATATATATTGTCAGAAATTGAAGAACACCCAACATTTTTTTAACAAAGTTCCCAACAGCATAAAAATACAATACTTCCTTCTGGGAAGTTATTAAAAGCTGTTTATTGTTTGTTAATTTCGATATCAACTAGTCTTTTGTGTGGCTGTCTTTGGGCCTTGATAGAAGCTTCAGTTTGGTCGAGCCATGCAATTTATTACACTGAGTATATACTTCTGAAATCTCAGTGGTTCAGACGTACTTGATTGTTTCCACAAAAGCCTTGGTATTGACTGGGGATCATGGACAACTGTGATGGTTTTGAACTCGGAGATATTTTTTCTCCTAGACTGGTTGTCAACCACGGCTAGAGAGCCCTGTCTACCCTGCTACTTAAAAGATTTTGGAGGATAGATGAATTCATTTATGATATAATCAAAACTAGATTTCGAGCTTTGGAAAGCGGATTTCGTCCGAATCTCTATTCGCACATCGCCATAATCTAGGCTGAAAGTTGCTGTCCCGCTATTTAACCCATAACTGTAGGGAGAAGAGACAGGGTATTTGCGTGTAAGTTAATGCAACGAATTGAATTGCAGTTTGAACTCCGATTTCTCGTTCTGAGCTGATATCCATTGCACTACAACGTATATACACCACTTAAATCAAACACAGTCTGATTTTCCCGCTTTTCCAGTCCCCATAACGATAAGTGCATTTCTTTTGTACTAATTGATGATACAGACAAATGTTACCCATCGTGACAATCCTAACCCTGCCCAAGCGGATCTGTGTGTATCAAATGACGCTACACTCACCCCTGCTCTTGCACGAATGCATGTTGACTGAAGTGTTAAAAGCAAAACCTTTATCGGAAATTTTGTCAACATGAAACGCTTTTCGGAAATAAACCTCTATTTTTGTACGATATGCAAACCGCCCATTTTATTAGTTAATAATAAAAAGTATATTTGATCTTTAATAACATTAGATGGATAATGTTGGTTCATATTTAAAAGAATGAAAATAAAAATGTTTAATTTGATATAGAGAATAAAATAAGTCGCGATCGAAGTCCAGAATCTCTGGATCAAATCGACAGTAAAAAATGAAAACGTGCGCATTATACTAAATGAAAAATGAAAACGTGCGCATTATACTAAATGAAAAATGAAAACGTGCGCATTATACTAAATGAAAAATGAAAACGTGCGCATTATACTAAATGAAAAATGAAAACGTGCACATTATACTAAATGAAAAATGAAAACGTGCGCATTATACTAAATGAAAAATGAAAACGTGCGCATTATACTAAATGAAAAATGAAAACGTGCGCATTATACTAAATAAAAAATGAAAACGTGCGCCTTATACTAAATAAAAATGTGCGTTTCCACATCTATTTTATCTTCTCTTTCTGCGGAGCGTAGCAACTTAATGTTTGTGTATCCAGTATATTGTCCGTTCAGACCGTTACGGTACGACGTTCTCTGTGTTTTGAAAATATATATTTTTTCTTTATAGACACTTGTTTCCCTGTGACTATGTGTGCTTTTTCTTTTCGACCGCAGCACAGGCAACAGCGCACAAAAGGTTGCATGTGTTGCGAAGAGGACGGGCTTCCTTCTGGCGCCGTTGTTAGCAACCAGAGTCGGAACGCTGAGACAGAAGTCTCTCTCGTCGGTCGTTATGATTCTAGGCGAAAGAATAAAAACACCTTACCGGCCAAGGGGTTGCTAACGGTGACGCTGCTGCGAGGTGCGTTGAAACCGCAGGGTTAAGTTAGCAACTGCCGGTATCCGTGTTTGCGACGACATTTTGTATTTCGACATTTGGTTGCTAATCCCTGCGTGGCATTGTAATTCTTATTTGTCGAAATTTATGTTCGCAGCTAGACCAAAATTGAAGTTATTGTTCTTTTCTTTATCCTCATTGGAAATTCTTATATGCTAATGATAATTTTTCTTTTTTATTTTGTTCCTTTGCAGGAACGATATTTAAAAAAAAATTCAAATAATATATTTTTTTTCTTCCATAAATGCTGTACATCAAATATATATGATATATGTCAATTAATTCAAATGATTTATCTTACACCTGAAGTGATTAATTGAAGTCGGGTGATAAGTCTTTGATTATAAAATTTTTTTATTTATATACTATAAACCAGTTTGAATAATAAAAAAAGATATTCTTGTTGACATTTCGCTTGTTTTACTTGAGCATTATCATTTATGTTTAAGGAAATTAAAAAGAAAATAAATATGCAACTAGTGAATACATATATATATATATGACGGAAATTAACAAGGATTAACGAAACTTGGTTATAAAGAACCGACAATTTGAAATGATTTCTTGAAACATTATTTTTTATCGATACTCGTATTTAAGTAGATATTCTGTTTTTAATTAAACAGTATTATCTATTTCTATCTACTGGCCTAATTATTTACGATAAATTTTTATTACAAAAATGTGTGTCATTCGGCAGGATTCGAACCTTCGACCCCTATCCACATAGGGGAAGCTACCATGTGATCTGGCACGTCTTACACCTCTCAACCACGAATGACCATTAGTCTAAACGAGGTTTTAATCATGCCGATTGACACACATTTTCGTAATGAAAATTTATCGTAAATAATCAAGCCAGTAAATATAGATATATTAATACTGTTTAATTAAAAACAGAATATCTGCTTAAGTACGAGTATCGATAAAAATAATGTCCAAACAAATATATATATATATATATATATATATATATATATATATTTAGGAATATCAACTGACAAAGTATTTTATTTAATAATATATATATATATATATATACATATATATATATATATATATATATATATATTTAGGAATATCAACTGACAAAGTATTTTATATTTAATATATATATATATATATACATACATATATATATATATATATATATATTTAGGAATATCAACTGACAAAGTATTTTATATTTAATATATATATATATATATATATATATATATATATATATTTAGGAATATCAACTGACAAAGTATTTTATATTTAATATATATATATATATATATATATATATATTTAGGAATATCAACTGACAAAGTAAAGTTTTATTTTATTTTATATATATATATATATATATATATATATATATATTTAGGAATATCAACTGACAAAGTATATATATATATATATATATATATATATATATATATATTTAGGAATATCAACTGACAAAGTATTTTATATTTAATATATATATATATATATATATATATATATATATATATATATATATAACAGATAAAATTTTAGAGTAGTTTCCTTTTTAAAATTTCAGCCCAAATTATTACAGAAATTTATAAATGAACATCACTGAATATAAAACATTTAAGTTATATAAAAAATATTCGAAATATATTTGGAGGGATTTTTAAATAATAATTATAATTATCAAAAAAAATTTATACTTGATGGAAAAACCGTGTCAAAATTCTATTTTGCTCAGTCAGTCAGTGAATTGCCATACGCGATGCACGCTTGGACGATCATGTCCCTTTTGATCCATGACTGACTAGGCAGAATATTTTCCTGCAGTTCGTTGCCATTTCTTTCTGTGGTAGACGGGTTGCCAACGAACCCAATCTCTCTTGCTATTAAACCCATAGCTGGAGGGAGAAGGTATGGATTAATACCTTTCGCAAGTGTATTTGCGCGTAAGTGAATGCAACTAATTCAACTGGAATTCGAACTCGGCTCTCAGATTTCTCATTCCAAGCTGATATTCTCATTCCACTATGCACATCCCCACTTTTTTTTAATGACACAAAAAATTGCATTTCAAGTTACATTTCTTAATTATTAAAATGACTTAAATAAATATGGTAAATATACAGTACTGTGCAAAAGTATTAGGACAAGAACTATTTTATCTTTTATGAGGCATAAAGTTTAAAATCACCCCTGTCTACTGGTAGTGTGCAAAAGTATTAGGACAGCGGTGATTTTTCCTAAAAACCTCACTGAAATTCAAATACAGGGTGAAAAGCCCAACCTTTGTAAAAATTATTTACCTAAAAAGGAAGAGGAAGGAAGGCTTAGGAATTTGAATTGGCCCCCATAAAGTTCTGATCTCAATCTTATGGGATATTTTGGATTAAGAAAAATTGATAAATCTAATGTTACTTTGCAAGACACACTTTGGGAACAAATACAAGCTACTTAGCAGGAGATACCATTAGATGCATTTTAGAAGCTTGTGATATCAATGCCTGACAGAATGAAAGCTGTGATCAAACCAAAAGACTATTATACTAAATATTAAATTTATTTTGTAACAAATATTTTTCTTGTTAAAGCATTTGTTGAGTAAATCAAATAAAATTATTTTAATTAAATTGTTTATTTTCTATCAATATGCCTCATAAAAGATAAAATACTCCTTGTCCTAATACTTTTGCACAGTACTGTATGTATATATAATATATATACTAGGTGCGATTGGTAAATTGTCGCAATTATTTTATTATTTCAAAGCAAAAGGCTATTATACTAAATATTAGATTTATTTTGTAACAAGTATTTTTTTCTTGTTAAAGCATTTGTTGAGTAAATCAAATAAAATTATTTTAATTAAATTGTTTATTTTCTGTCAATATGCCTCATAAAAGATAAAATAGTTCTTGTCCTAATACTTTTGCACGGTACTGTATAAGACAATTTGATAAATAATTTGAAAATTTTACCTAAATATATATTTGATGTACAACGGGTGAATATCAAGACGCGGCAAAAACAGTCGTGTAGCCGCTTTAGTTGTTGTTTTATTTCAATTCTAAAAAATAATAAATGAGAATAAATCCCTATTTTGAAATTTCACACGCGTTACTGAGACTCCCAATGTACAAATAATCATTTGTACGTTGGCAAATCTGTTTTTGCATTTGTTTACGTTATAATGTACAACGCTTGGCGCTGGGAGCGTTCGCATCATTCAGCATTGCTAACGTTTACACTGACTGCCTGAAGCATAAGAATTCTTCAGTATTAAAGTTAGTAATGTACCTATCCGATCACTCACTGTCAGGCGTTTTTAGTTATTGGACTTTCTTTTTTGTTGGTCTGATTTTTGCTTGTTCTATGAAAAAAAAATAAAATAAAATAGCTGAATTCAGTTTTCGGAAAACATGAACATTTGTGCCCGCAAAATAAATAAATAAACGCGTTTTCATATGAAAACCGTTCTTTTGAAATCCCGAATTTTTGCAGGCACAAAGGGCCATATCTGCCCGTTTTCTTTGTTTGTTTGTTTTTTTAAGTAGCCTCTTTGGTTTTCATTAAAACTTCGTATATTTCAACTTTTATGTATTATCAATACTGTCGAGATTTATTCGATACACCTAAGTTATTACAACCGTTTTTATAAAGTGTGTAAATAAAGAAACAGGATTGATATGACACTAAAAATGTGTCATATCGAAACTAAAAGTTCCCCCATCTCGAATCTAACCAACTTTCCTCTGGCACACACTCCATGCACTACTGGTAGGATTCTCTCAAGGTTCTCCTCAGAAGCGTTGTAACGGCCCTCTTGATGGCTTCCACGTTTGGAGAACGGGCTATCCTTGAGTCTGGGGGACAAAAAGGGAAATAAACACACGGAAGCAGGTCAGATGAGTAAGAATGTTGCTCAAGCGAGGCGGTGTTAAGCTACGCAATGAGAATACCGAAGCTACTGTACTACGGCTTCATGATCCACTACCAGAAGGAGTGGATCATGAAGCCGTGTCAAATGGTCCTCGAGTTTCTTGAAACCGAACCACACTTACTAGGGAGAATAATCACAGGTGATGAGTCATGGATTTTTAAGTATGACCCGCATGCTAAGCGACAGAACCTTCGGTGGAAGAGTCCGGAGTCGTCGAAGAAAGTATCGTGTTTTTCGATGTAAGGGGCATTGTCCACATCTGTCTACAGAGCCAGACGATCAACCAGCTCGTATACAACGAGATCCTGTGCGGGAAAAGAAGTGAGAATTGTGACAGAAAAAAAAACTCGTAGCTTCTTTATTAGGAAATACGTCGACTTGCAACGCCCTGAGCATCCTACACTTTCTTGCTGAGACGAACATCGCCGTACTGTTTCAGCTTTCCTACTCGCCCGACCTAGTTTCATGTGATTTTCTTCTATTATTTCTTAACCTCAAGAGGACCCGTTTTCCGCACTTGAGAAAGATAGAGGACTGTGACGACAGAGCCTCCAGGAGTGCATGGAGGTGCGACGAAGATGGATGGGAAAGTTTGTTAGACTCGAGGGGGATAATTTCGAAAGGGAAATCTTGTAGCTTGGATTTAGCATAAAATTTTTGTGGCTTCAGTCCTGTTTCTTTTAAGACACACCTCGTATAATGATAGCAATAATTTCGATATTATTGATAACTTTAATTTATAAACGCGCACTGGTTTTAAAACTTAATTCAGATAAATTGTTTGTCATTATTGAGAGAATGTTTATTATTTTTATAATCTGCTAATGATGATAAATATATGTATACTTATTTTTAGTAACAATAAAGGATGTGTTACGCAAAAATGTGTATTTCAGAACGATTACACTTTTAAGGTGAGCAGTCTTTGTAATTAAAGGGCTCAATATCAAAAGATAGTGCCTTAAAAGCAACAAACAAAATTATATGTTTCCTTCACTGTCGCTACACAGAGTACCGCAGAAATTTAATCTGCTCAAGAGACTTAGTAGTATCAATTTTTTGAAAAAATTACTACCAAGTCCCTTGGTGAGTGAAACTCAAAATAGGGGACAGTGGCTCAAAATTCAGGAGCAAAGAAGTCGAAAACAATCAGTGACAATTTTATTTGGGGAAAATCCCAAATTTTTTTAAAGATGGAATCGAAAATTTACTTTCCTGCTGAGTTAGAGATGATGAAAATGAAAGATCAGATTTTTGATAAATAACATCAAAATAAATTTAACTTTATGTTTTATCTTTTATTCTGGTAAAACGTAATTACTTTACGGCCATCCGTATATGAAAATAGATTCATCTTACGTTTGTTATACTAGCCTTTCTGGAAAAATTTAATTACTTTTCGAACGCATGAATTTAATTTGTTTTTATATCCTTCCTGCTAAAAAGCAATTACTTTGCGAACATCCGAATATATAAATAAATTTGTTTAAATTTTTCATAATATTTCCGGTAAAAATTAATTACTTTTCAAATATTTAAATACATTTAGTTTTAATTTGTTTTTATAGACTTTCTGATAAAACGTAATTACTCTCAGAATATACGAATATAAAACAAATGTTTTGTACAATTAACCATTCCGAGAAATATAAACAAGCGAAAAATAAACAATAATTCATTTACCCCAAAAGTGGGGAAAATGGATTGCTTATTACCTCTTTTTATATATGTATGTATATATATATATATATATATATATATATATATATATATATATATATATATATCATCATTATTTATATATTTTATTCTTTTTCATGGCAATAATAACGATAATATTCTAATAATTTCAACTATAATTGTTATTGTTGGTATTTTCGGCTTGCAATGAATGTTATATGCTCAAGGGTGTTTGTGATTTGGCAGGTAAAGGCAGGTAAAACAATCATGCAGCACATTTTTGTAAACAATTCTATGCAAAGTTACTTGAATATGATATTATAAGTGTAATCTGGTAATCTAAAATTATTTTAAAAGCGGTTGAATGTGTGTAAGTTTTTTCTCCAGTTGGGAACGAATTTGTTTATTAAACAGAGATGTAAAAGGTTAATAAAATATAAATTATTCTTATTCTATTTTTCAAATGATCATTGTTAACGGATCAGTGAAAAATTTCATGTTTTAATCATTATTAAATCTCAAAATGTTATGATTTTGTAATTGTTTGTATTCAATATAAAATATCGATCGATGAAAACTTGTCTTTTTTAATATTTTGCATATATTTTTGTACATTCTTTGTGAAATTGTTGTATATGAATATAATTTAAAGTTGAAAATAACGTCTATCCTGAAGCGAAAAAAGTAAATTGTAATTGCTGTTATATTATAAATAAAAAGACGAGCAGTAATTGGTTTATAAGTAACGTCTTCAATCCTAGAAATCAATTTTTAGACCAGATAGAACAATAAAACTGGATTCAAAATAAAGGAAATTTATTTTTCTTTAAAATTACAAGGGTTGATTGATAAGTAAGGTCTCCAATCATATAAAATAGTTTTAGACCACATAGTATGAGTTTGAGTTTTGTTTAATGGCATATCAACCTCTGTGGGTTATTTAGTGCCAAAAAGTTAGTATTTTAAGGTATTTTTTTAATGTTCAGTTCTAGTGAGAAGGTTGATTTAGTCAGATTTTGATGAAAAAAATTTATTTTTATTTTTTTGTATTTTAAAAACTGAATATATCTTCTAGTTTTGTAGTAAAAAATGTAATGTTGGTAATAAATTTTCTTTCAAAACTTTTTTTTTCTTCTTATGGCAATAATTCTTTTACCTTCAAAAGTGTATATTTTTCTATAAAGTCTATTTTCACATATATATTTCTATAAAAGTGTATTTTATACTTTGATAGCTATTTGTCCCCAGTTCGGGGGTTAACTATTTGCCCATAGCTGGGACCCTAACAGGTGCTGCCACCCCGAGTCAGGGTGGACATGGAAACAACAGCAATTAAAAGGTGGTTCCATTCTCCTCACAACGTTCCAAACAGAGACCTTTCTACTGGATGCAATTTACTGTCATACCCAGGAACCCCCACCCATAAACCGTGCTTCATATTCTGTAACCGTCTACCTCGAGTTAGTCCTTGTATTGGGTAACCATTATTGTAAAAAAATATCTTAAAATGAAAATATGCATATTCTTAAGAATCATATATTTCTCCTTCAGAGTAAGATACTTAATAGCTGGTACCAAATATGGTGATATCAAATAAAACCCTATTCATAATGACAGTTATTATTGTGCGATGATTCTTATATACGCGGGTTGACGCATCTTTAATCTCAGATTGCAAATTCCAGGCCCAAGGAAGGAAATGGCGAAAGGGCAGTTTTTAAACTTTACATACATAATTATTCAAAAATGCCACACTAATAAAAAGAGTGGACAATTTATTCAGAAGGAAGATTCTCGAGAGCGCCGCTATCCAATTTGCGCCCCGGATTTTTCCCAATCTCACCGTTGTTTGTGGAAACTATAATGAAATAAACTAAAATGCTTGGTAGGAATTTCAAAGAAAACGGTTGATTTCCTTTTTTCATTCTAAAATTTCGTGCTTTTGCACTACACGTGGGGGAGTTCTGGAACATACTAAACACACAGAATGGACAGTTTTCAAAGAAAACTAATAAATTCCCTTCATCTTAACGTCGCGTGACTTTGCAATTACACATGAAGAAATTCTAAAAACTGAAATATTCCGTTAATTTTTTGAAATGATTTGAGAGCGTATTTGTGGTTACCAACACTAATTTTGTTTATAGATACGTAATTTAGAATAAAGCTCATTTCGTCTTTCTGCCTTGAAAAAGTCCATCACGGACGAAACGCGTAGGCGATTTAAAATAGTTTTCCTCTTGTCTTTATTTTAGTTAACCATACTGTCCATAATCTCGGATTAAAACTGAGTATATTTTTACATACATAATTATATATTTAGCTTGTACATTCGAAGCAAATGTTTCTATGTTACAAATTATTATTTTGTTGATGTCGAAATCACAAATATTCATTAGTAAATAAAATATTACTTGTTAAATTTTAATATTACGGAATTTATGAAGTTAAATGTTACTAAGAATGATTAAACAGGAGTTTATTTACTACGTAATACATATATACCTCCATAAAGTAAATATCAAATGTAGCAAATTCATTACTCTTTACCCCAAAATCTATTTCTGATTGTTTCTTAGATATTATCATAAAATTTTCTAGTTTCCCTTTAAATACTAGAAATGCTGTTTTTTTTATTAAAATAATTATTCCTTCTAATTAATTTTATGGTAATTGCTGGAATGTTACTATTAATGTTTCTTTTTATGCTTTAACTGGATCAGAAATTATTTTCAGGCTTCTAACATCTTGTCGCAGTCAGTCAAACCATTACACACTGATTTTTCTTAGCCAAATATATCAGTTTTCTCTTGTTTTATTTTACTGAAGATATCATAAAAACGCCATGCTTAACATGATAAAAAAGAATTGATGAACTAAAAGCCTCTCGAAATTTATTAAACCTTTTGTGAAAAGGAATAGAACAGTTTATTTAATTGTAAAAAAAGAAACACATGACAAGGATTTATCAATCAGCCCTTGTATTTTCTTTCAGTAAAATGTTAATCATCGTTGATCGTCGAAATAAGAATCATACGTTAAAAGTCATATGGATAACATTTTTGACTCTTCACAAAAATAATTTAACCTATTTTAAACGAATTATGAGAAATAAATTCAATAAATGTTATTATGTTCAAATATACATTCCTAACATTTTTCTTCTTATTTTTTCCTTCCTTTTCTACCTGAAAACCAGGCAAAAAAACGTAAGTATAACATTGTTCTTTCAAATTTTCAAACTTCTGAAAACAACTTCCGCACGCTAAAAAAGTAAGAGATCTTCGTGTTCACTCATGAGCTGTTTCAAGATATGCAGATATAATTCTTTGGCCAAAATTCTTTCATTTCCAATATTCAGGAATATTTTATGACCATTTAAAGCCACTTGGCAAATGTTTCTTAACTATTTTAAGCAACTGCACACCTAGGAGCAAATTAAAACATCCCGGTATACTTAAAATTTTTAAAGGTTATAGATTTAAATATTATGGAAAAAAGTATAGATTTAAAAATAAATAGACACAAATATAAACTTAACCGTTGCCTTGGATATCGCCAAAGCGTTCGACAGGATCTGGCATGCTGGCCTCTTGTGCAAACTGCGGAGCTACGGGATAACTGGACATCTGTTTGACCTCATCCAGTCATTCCTCTCTAACCGCACATTGAAGGTGGTATTAAATGGGCATGCCTCCCAAAACTACCATACGAACGCGGGCGTCCCTCAAGGTTCTATCCTAGGTCCCACGCTCTTTCTGATCTACATTAATGATCTCCCCGACGCCATTAGATCCCAAGTTGGCATGTATGCTGATGACACAACAATCTACTCTCGCATCGATCAAAAACCAGGTGTGGACGACAAAGCGAACCTCGCTGCCGTACTTGGAAAGGACCTCCAATCCGTAGTGGCCTGGGGTAGGAAATGGCTAAAACGAAGCTGTTATCAACTAACCACCAGAGACAATCGCATCTACCTCTCATTAACATGGGGCAGGCTAGCCTCCCAGAGAGTAAAATACTACGCCTCCTTGGCCTTACACTTTCGGCGGACCTCAAATGGAATGACTATATCGAATCCATTGCCAAACCTGCTACTATGAAAGTCGGCTCTTTGTGCAGGGCCCGGAAGTTTTTCCCACCTGAATATATTCTGCATATATACAAATCTACCATCCGCCCGTGTATTGAATATTGCTGCCATATCTGGTAGGGGTGCCTCTGCTGCTCTCCTTGGACTTCTTGACAAAATACAAAGGAGGTTGATACTGACTTGGCAGACCAGCTGCAACCACTCTCTCACCAGCGTGATGTGGCTTCTCTGTGCCTCTTCTACAAGTACTTTCCTGGCTTCTGCTCCGATGAACTTAGAGCAATGGTGCCGCCTAAGCACGAATTTACACGAGATACTAGATTAGCAACTAGGTCCCACCCTTTTACAGTTAAACAGATAAGATGTAACCGTAAATTCTACTCCAACAGCTTCTTTTCTCGCGCTTCCCGCTTGTGGAACTCCCTTCCACAAGTCTGCTTTCCCGACAGCTACAATCTCCAGGTGTTTAAATGTAGGGTCAATAGACACCTCCTATCACCCTAACTCCCAATTATTCTCAGAACACTCATCTACCCAACCCTCATTCTCGGTATCCTTACCTGCCTATCACCCACCCTCTGACATTTCCTATATTTAATCATCCTTTCTCCACTCTATGTAGCCCCCTGCACAGTAGTGGCAGTGACATGCCTTGCTCCGGGGGAAATGCTTATAAAAAACAAAAAAAACAAAAAACTTTATTTTAATGTGTCTGTTCAATTATTTGTGAAGCTTACTTAATCTGAAACCTGTGCCTGCAGTATGAAAATAAAAATAATTTAAAAAAAATGAAAATTAAAACAAAGAATTTAAAATAACATACCGTATATCCGGCTTACAAGAAACTGCGGCTTGGAAGACGCACCCTAATATTAGGGAGAAATTTCTAAAAAAAAAAATTCTCATTAAACAACACATTTACCATGCGTTTCTCACATAGTGTTTACATTAATAACTCGTCCGATTTTGATTGTATAGCAATGACATACTAGTTGGTGGTTAGTAAATATACTATTCATCTTTCATTGTCAAAGGGTGGTTTTAGTTTTATAAAAATGAATTGAAAGTTTTTAAAATATTCATGTAAAAATATAAAACAACCAAAGAAAAATTATTCATCATCAAATCCCCAAAATTCGTCACTACTGTATTCTTGTAAAAGCTCTAAACTATCATCTGCAGTTTCATCATTACTGTTACTCATGCACAATAAATGATCCTCACTACCATCCATGTCATAGTGGTAATCATGGTGGCAACTGATACATTAGTCTTGGAAGACGCACACGTATTTTCAGGGTATTTTTTGGTAAAAAAGGGCGTCTTGTAAGCCTAAAAATAGGACAATAGAAGAATAGTGATAATAATTATTTTAAAACAAGTTTCATACTTATTCATTTAGTCAAATACTAACACTGTAACATTACTACTTCCACACACACACACACACACACACACACACACACACACACACACACATATATATATATATATATATATATATATATATATATATCGTGTAAAATCCTTTGTAAAATAAAGACAGAAGCTTATGATGGTTCACCTGAAATAGGCCTATTACTTCCGATTTACCATGAAATAACGTGTCTGCCTTAATTTTTCTTATATATATATATATGCGATGACAGTATTTCGTAGTTAACTGACGGCTGAAAATCACTGCCGGAGCCTAATGAAATTATAGGACCCCCATTCAGATGAGACCCCTCCCTAATTCATCCGAACCCTTGAATATTTTTAACTCACGATATATATTAGCGACATTGACATAGCTTGAAGTAAAATAATTGCAGATTCTCTAAATAAACTAGAATAGCTATCTTTTGTTTTTTAAAAAAATATGTAAGAAATGCCTTATCTTCCTGCTTATTACAAATCAAATTAGCACATACTTTAACATAAATGTAAAAATGAAAAAAAGAAAACAAATTTTATAGCCAGCGTTAGATCAATAAAAACGAATATGTGTTTGTCATACTGATATAATTTCAGTTTAGGAAACTATTAAGAAGTTATAACATCTATGGAATTAAAATCATTGCTTTATAAAATTGTTTAAGATTGAAACATTCTGAACTAAAATCAAACATGCTGTCGGCTTGAAACCCAATGACACAAAGTAAAATATTATTTTCTTTGATTTGCTTTCTGCAAAGTCAAATAAATATGCGTTTGTCGTATTGAAATCATTTCAGTTTATGTATCTTTTCAGAAGTTATAACATCGAGAAAATTAGAATTACTGCTTAATAAAAGCTTGAGGGGCCCTTTCTTGCAGTCTATGGTAGCCTAAAGGATAATCTGACCCTAGACATTAGGCTGCGACCTATACTAACCTAAAGGGTGATCCAGCCCTGGGCCCTAGGCTGCAGCCTATAATAGCTTAAAGGATAATCTGGCCCTAGACCTTAGGTTGCAGCCTATACTAACCTAAAGAGTGATCCATCTTCGGGACTCAGGCAGCAGTCTATGTTAGCCTAAAGGATAATCTGACCTTAGACCTTAAGCTACAGCCTATACTAACACAAAGGTTGATCCAGCTCTGGGCCCAAGGCTGCAGTCTATAGTAGCCTAAAGGATAATCTGACCCTAGACCTTAGGCTGCAGCCTATACTAACCTAAAGAGTGATCCAGCTCTGGGCCCTATGCTGCAGCCTATACTAGCTTAAATAATAATTTGGCCCTGGGCCCTCGGCTGCAGCTTCTGCTAGCCTAAAAGAGGATCCATCTATAACCTTGGCTGGCAATCAGTCTACCACAGAAATCTACTACTTGAAAATATTCTGCCCAATCAGCTCTTTCGAGACTTGATCGCCAAAAATGGTAACACTTAACTGACTGATTATAACAATAAAATAATCAAAATAAATAAGGATTTGCCATATTTGTATAATTTCAGTTTATTAAACTATTTAAAAAATTAAACATCTAAAAAATTAAAATCATTGCTTTATGAAAATTTCTAAGATTGAAACGTTCTGAACTAAAATCAAACAAGTTATCTACTTGAAACATAATAACAGACTAAAACATTTTCTTTGCCTTGCTTCTTGCAAAGTCCAATAAATACGTGTTTGTCGTATTGATGTCATTTCAGTTTAATAAATTAGAAGTTATGATGTCTAGAAAACTTAAAATTACGCATCACTTAGAAGATTTACTTCGTTACTTGTGTAAATGAAAAAAAATTAGTTGCTAATAATGTGTTAGATAGCTATAAAAAGCTCTTTTAATTTGTTTACGGCTAAGTTGTTTAAATAATGCACTGACTATTGTTTACATCATGTGGTAATAATTCTAAGTAAAATGATGCACTAAAATAAGTAACCAAGTAATCAGTTTAAGTTCATTCAAAATAATAATTTGCAAAATACAATTAAAATAATATTGCACTAAGTTTCTTAAGATTTTGCTTCAAAGTTCAAGTTTTGGTTTTGACGATAGTGTCAATCATTTAATGTGTCATACTCGTTATGAAAATGTGTGCGTTTTATTTCGACGACATGAAGTTCTATAAAGAGTTCCTAGTTCTATTACTGCAATCACAATGTAAATAAAATTCGGTTAGCCATATTGGAATTACTATTCAATCAAATAGTATTGGCTTTTTTGTCTTACATTTCAGCGAGGCTGGTAAAGCACCGCATTTTATTCAGAAGCCTGAGATCAGACAGCCGCAAAAGAACCAACTGACGATGACGTGCAATCTTGAATCGGCACAGGCTCCGACCATCAAGTGGTTCAAGGAAGCAACGGAGATCAAACAGGGCGGACGATACACTTTATCTATGACAAAAGATGCAAAAGGCCCCAATTTATACATAGTTGTTCTTTCAATTCGGGTGAGTATTAGAATTTTTTCCAAAATTGGTATTGGTTTGAATTCCTCCGCGATCTATTGAACAGGTCTAGAAGCGTATTCCTTGTTTCCCGTTTAGGATTGTGTTTCCAGTTCCTTCAAAAGCCTTTTCTTTCTCTTTCATTTCATGTGGCCACATGTGATTTAGTGGCATTACCTCCTAGCTTGGAGTCGGGCCTCTTACTTTGTAATCCTCTACTCAGAGTAATTCTTGAGCTTTGTACAGGGTGAACAACATTGCGAAATAGTTGAATTTGATTATTTCATGTTTATATTTCTGAGATGAGGTAGTATTTTTTTATATAATCATATCGCCCCAAGCAAGGCATTTTACTGCCACTGTTTTGCAGGAAGGACAGTTATGAGAAAGAGTGACAGAGTATGTCACTAACCTGCATCCTCTCTGTCATGCTCCTTTCTCCGTCCACTCCTTTCTCATTTTTATCTTTCTCTTACCCACTTCCTGACATTCACTATAACCTGTCACTCTTTCTTATAACTTTCCTCTTATGTAACCCCTTGCAAAACAATGGCAGTAAAATGCCTTGCTTGGGGCGATATGATTATAAAAAAAACTTACAGTGAACAATTAAGAAAAGACAGTTGATATTTCTAGGGCAGATAATGAGGAAAGAGGGCTTGTAAATTTTATGCTCATATAGCAGATTGAAAGTGTTATAATGCCCTATTCTATAAGAATGGACTATTCCTCCGTCAATAAATAAGAACCTGCTTGACTTTCGGGGACGCGTCTGTAAGGCAACAGTGAAGCAGACTAGAGACAGTCGAGAGGCAGCCTAATTTACCGTTCGGACTTACACTTCTATTTTTCTGATTACTAACACTTATTATTGTATATATTGTTCTGTTATTCTACTTCCGGGACGGGACCAAACAAGCCACAACAAAATGCAAGATGGACAGAGGAAAAAACGTATAAGCTACCTAGTGGGCTCGTGTAAATGATTGGTGAAACAAGATTTAGGGGAGATAATAAAAAATCAATGTTTATTAAGATTCATGAAGGATAGGAAATTGCGGAGAGCCTGAAGTGACATGGCATATGGAAGAAGAATTCCCAATAATAATGAATGATAAATGAAGAAATGAATAAATAATTTTAGGTCTGTGCTAGTTTTGACCTAAATGGTTTTGAAGAAAGGGAGGCGAAAAACAAAAATTAACGTCAATAATAATAAAAAAAACATTCACATTTTTAATGATGTTTGAAAGTACTGCTCAGTTTTTACTAGGACACAATCATCTGCTACAATCCGGAGTCTAGAACTGGTGTCGTTAAACTTAACGTCCTTGTTGTCTGTCTGATGCTACTGCTGAAAACTGCTACTGATTCTATTTACTGTTACATATTCCTCCCAGCGTTTGTCATGGATAGAGTCAATTTTGCTTGCCTAAATTTTTGGGACGTGGACTTATCATTGCTTACATTATTTATATTCGGTCTCTTGTACTCATCTTTACTGTAGAATTACAGAGATCAATATACACCTAAGGAAGGCCGAAGAATACAACAGCCGAAATGTCGTGATAACAACAAAGATGAGGTCAATAGTTCGAATATCAGTCAGTTAAATACCATATGTCATACACGTTTGGGCGATCATGTCTCGAAAGAGACATGACTGACTGGGCAGAATATTTTCCCACAATAGGTTGCTGTAGACTAGTTGCCAGCCAAGGTTATAGAACCTGTCTTGCCATTTAACTCATAGCTGGAGGGAGAAGAGACGGATTAATAATATTTGTACGTAAGTGAATGCAACGAATTCAGTTGGAATTCGAACTCGGCTCTCCGATTTCTAGTTTCGAGCCGATATCCAATGCACGGCAATGCACATCCAGAATATAAATAGTGCAAATAGAATGGATTTAATTAGATTAGTCACTGTTTTTTTGTAGCTCTCTTCTCCTCTTCATGATCTCTTGCATCTTTGTGGCTTTATTGCCTTGCCTTGGAGGAAATGATTAAAAGAAAAATGCATTTTACTGAAATCAAGGTGCTACTTTTGACCCACTCAAGTGATATTTTTATTTTTTTTATCTAGGAATATATCGTTGATCTTGGGTTTAGGGGATTTCTTATCGTATATTGGCATGTGTGAAGGAAAGAATGGGTTTCTTGCAACTAAATTTACGATATTCTATTACAGGATCCGGCCGCTGCCGATGGTGGTGTCTACAAATGTGTCGCCTCAAACGAAAGTGGAGAATCAAACGCCAATATAACACTCAATTTCCAAGGTAAGAAAAATAAAATGACTGAGTTGACCAAAATATTCGCTTGTTAAGTAAGAGATTTATTTGATAAACCGAACGAACATTTTAGGACAAAGCAATAAATTGTTTACCGCTGACATAAAGTGGGAAAACTATATTGAATCAATTACTAGGTTTGCTGCTTGGAAAGTTATTTCACTGTATCTTGATAAACAATTTTTCTCATGGAAATACCGGGTGCTACGTGCGTTGTGGCCCGGGATGTGCGCTGTGGTGCAGTAGATATCGGCTCGGAACGAGAAATCGGGGAGCCAAGTTCGAATTTCAGACATTGAATTCGAATTGAAGACACCGAAAGGTAAAAACCCGTGTTGCGTCATAACTCGTTTACAAATGAAAAATAGTCAAAAGTTCTACAATATAATTGTATTGAACACTTTCAATACAAAAGAAAGAGGTTGTTTGATTTTTATTGTCTGCGATGGACGTTACTCAAGGAAAGAGCTGTACAGAAATGGCTTACGGCCATATCACGTTGAGTACACCGGTTCTCGCTCGATCACCGAAGTTAAGCAACGTTGAGACTGGTCAGTACTTAGATGGGTGACCGCTTGTTAATACCAGGTACTGTAAGCGTTTAGTGACGAATGATGCAGTGGATATCGGCTCGGAAAGAGAAATCGGTGAGCCGAGTTCGAATTCACTTAAGAACTGGTACCCTTGGGAAAGGTATTAATCCGTCCCCACTCCAGTTATGGTTAAATAACCAGTTATGACTTGGGGACCCTGCCCTTAAAAACAAATCCCAATGAATCTTGATGCTCGAAAAGCAAAAACGTATTACTAGACACAAAACTTATATAAAAACAACAATAAATTGTTGAAAGAAAATAAAGAAAATTTAGTTGGCAATAAATGACCCGCCGAGGTTGATATGCCATAAAAACCAAACAACGAACCGTACAGAAATTGTAATGCTGAATGAATACACTGCTAAGCTTTACAATGAGATCAATAAGGAAGAATATGCTATGGAAATTCTTATATATCAGAATAATATCTGGCAACTGAATACGAAGTGAAAAACTCTTTATCGGACTAAAGTAATTTTTTTTTAATCATTTCACTCCGAGCAAGGCAGAAATGCCACTGATGAGCGGGGGGCTACATAACTGTAAAAAGATTAATTAGAAAAGAGTGAGGAGTACAAACTAGTTAGAAAGGAGCAATAGAAAGCTGAGAATGCAGGTGCGATGACAGATACATAGGTGGAGAGAAAGGGAAGGATATACGGAGGTGGGGAGAGAGCTAGAATCCAGTGGTTAATAGATGAGTATTGACATTGCATTTAAATTTCTGGAGGTTGTAGCCGTCAGGAAAGCAAGAATACGGGAGCGAGTTCCACAGGCGGGAAGTGCGAGAGAGGAAGCTGCAGGAGTAGAATTGTCGTCTGCATTTGGCTAACCTGACTGTGAATGGGTGGGACCCAATTGCCAGTCTGGTTGCACGAGTAAACACCTGTTGAGGAGGCACCAGTGACTTAAGTTCGTCCGAGCAGAAGCCATGAAAGTATTTATAGAACAGACAAAGGGAGGCCACATTTCGACGGTGGGGAAGTGGCTGCAGACGAGTCATGATTCTGTTGATGAAAATAAAAAAAAATTTAGGATGGGAGATATAAAAGTGAGCGTCGCTTATAATTGTGCATTGAAGTTAAGGGCTTTCTTGCAGGAGTTGAAACTGTGTAGGAAAAATCAACACTTGATCCGACGAGGCTTGCAGGAGTCGGCCACAGAGAGCGAACAGCCCAGCACGGTTCCAGTTTCGTTTACCGAAAGCCCAGCATATCTCCTCAGTTACATATCCAAAACGTACATTCTTGTGCAAATTAATTGAAACATCTGATTTAGTTTCCTTTCTTTCGCCATACGGTCAGTTTTAGACCCACTGAAGTGACAGGGTGTAATCGATTTCTATTTTTTCCTCAGATTAGGTCATTTACACTGGTGTGGAGCAATATGAATCTATTTTCGGGGTGTATAACAAAATTTGTTTAGCCTTGAAAAATACTGCGTCATCCGTGATTGCATCTCATTCAGTAACCCACTACCGTTAGGGACTCTTGAGCCTTGTATTAGGTAAACTTTAAGATAAAAAGAAAATGTTCAAATTAATCTTATGATTTACGCTCATATGTACAAGAATGAAGACCAGATAGCTACCAGTATATATATATATATATACACTCTAGTGCAAATTAATTGAAACGACTGCTTTAGTTTCCTTTCTTTCACCATACGGTCTGTTTTAGACCCACTGAAGTTACAGGGTGTAATCGATTTCTATTTTTTCCAGAGATTAGTTAATTTGAAGTGGTGTGCAGTAACATGAATTTATTTTCGGGGTGCATGATAAAATTTGTTTGGCCTTGAAAAATATTATGTTAGGATACGAAACGGTGGAGATATGTATATTTTGAGAATCGAGAAAGGTATGCGTTCAAAAAGTACTATTCGGGCTTTGTTTTATCAGGAGGTCAGACGTGGCACGTCAAATCTAATGACAATTTCCTCTAAGGAAGGCTAATTCGAATCCTGCCAGAAGACACATATTTCTCGAATATTCAGATGAAAATAAATGAACATACTGTTTAATGACAAAAACAGATCTTCTACTCAAATGTGAGTATCCATTTAAAAATAACGTTTAAACAAATAAATTAAAAATATGTCGGATTTAAATCCATTTCCTAAAAAACATCTTTGTTTATGTTAGGATACGAAACAGGGGAGATATGTATATTTTGAGAATCGGGAAATTTATGTGTTCAAAAGCACTATTCGGGCTCATTAAGAAAGTCGCATCATTAAGACGAAGAAAGAAACTGGATACAATCAACCCAAAAATTAAAGGAAAATGCAGTTAGAAAAGAAAAACAACTCCAAGAAACGACGTATACGTGATCAAGAAAAGTGTGAAAGATTCTACAAAGATTTTATTCGTTTCCTTTCAAATAATTTGCACTAGGGTGTAGAGAAAGCATTTTCTGAGAAGCTATTTGATTTATTTTTAATCTGACATTTTTATTAGTTCAAACGTTACTTTTAGTGGATACTCGTATTTTAAATAGAGAACTCGTTGTATTTTTTACTTATTTTATGTTTTTGTTTATTACATCTATCAATCAGTGCATTCATGAAATTTTAATAAAGAAAATGCCGGAGTCCACAAGCCGATAGATTTAATACACAGTTGAAAAAACAAATGCAAAAGCAAAAACGAAACTTTTATTTCAAATAAGAGTATCCAATAATAACTTTTAATGTATATGTATACACACACACACACACACACACACACACACACACACACATATATATATATATATACATAGATACATATATATATATACACATAGATACATATATATATGCACATAGATACATATATATACACATACCTATAAATATATAAACATACATACATATAAATATATATACATACATACATATAAATATATATACATACATACATACATATAAATATACATACATGCATGCATACATATATATATAGTGTATCGAGGCAGCAGTAAATTTTCTAAATATGTATTGTTAAATATAACAAACAATGAATGTCTATTATGTTTAATCATGAGCCGTTCACAACACCGTATTTTGGCTTTAATTTAGGTGAAAATAAAGACAAAAATTGTCCAATACTTGGATATTTTATTATTACGCTGGTTCTAATCTTTTGGCTCACACATATAAATCAGTGCTATTTTCGATATATTTTCAGGTACAGAAAAGAAAGAAGAAACTGTCGAAATAGAAAAGAAGGAAGCTGAGAAGCAGGCTGCGCTGAAGTTAGAGGCTGAAAAGAAGGAAGCCGAGAAGCAGGCTGCGTTGAAGTTAGAGGCTGAAAAGAAGGAAGCCGAGAAGCAGGCTGCATTGAAGAAAGAGGCGGAGAAGAAAGAGGCTGAAAAGAAGGAAGCCGAGAAGCAGGCTGCGCTAAAGAAAGAGGCTGAAAAGAAAGAGGCTGAAAAGAAGGAAGCCGAGAAGCAGGCTGCGCTGAAGAAAGAGGCTGAAAAGAAAGAGGCTGAAAAGAAGGAAGCCGAGAAGCAAGCTGCGCTGAAGAAAGAGGCTGAAAAGAAAGAGGCTGAAAAGAAGGAAGCCGAGAAGCAGGCTGCGCTGAAGAAAGAGGCTGAAAAGAAAGAAGCCGAGAAGAAAGAGGCTGAAAAGAAGGAAGCCGAGAAGAAGGCAGCCGCTCCGACTTTCGCCGACGCCCCAAAAGTCGGTTTAGACGCAACCAAAAAGAACATGACGATCGAATGCTCCTGCACGGCCTCTGCTAAGCCTACAGTCACGTGGTACAAGGGGAATACTATTTTGAAGCAAAGCATACGCTACAAAATGCGAACGACTCAAAACAAAAACACATACAAATTTTTCCTGGATATCATGGTAAGTTCCGTTTTTGTCAATTTATTTAATTATTTTATTTTTTCAAAAAAAAAAAAAAGAAAAATACTTCTACTTTTTAAATCATTCAAAGTAAAAATATCCAAAAAACAAAAGATCTTCTCTACTCACTAATAAAAAAATTATTATCTATAGAATTAAAACTCTTGTCTCATATAAGAAAGAACCATACTTTTTAAATCATTCAAAGTAAAAATATTTAATTATTTTGTTTTTTCCAAATATTACATCTTAATATTTATGTGTACAAAATTTCGTAAAAAACCTATGTTTTGAGAATTAGAGACTGCAAAGTAAATAGAAAATTAACTTTTAAATTAAAAACTGTATATATTTTCAAGCATATGCAGGGTGTATCAAAAATAATTTTACAAAATTTTGGAGCAGGTTCCTCACGCTAAAACAAGAAGAAAACTCCATTGTGTCAGCAAATCTTTCGTTTTGATGCAGGAATTATAACTAACTCACTTCTTTACAATTGATACATTTTTTAAAATCGTTCACCCCCCAACCAAAGCGATGAAGCTATTAAAAATGTAAGAGGTTACAGAAAATTACTGAGAAGAAAAGACAATAAAATGAACAGGTACCATGGCGATAGAATATGACGATTGTCGTTATATTTAAACTAGCAGTATAGCCCGGCGTTGCTCGGGTGTAATGAAAGCTTTAAAACTAATCCATGGTCCTGGAGCTCAGACTCTTTGGACGTTGGCACGAAAGACTAAAATGCAATAGTTGTTTCCAGTTAAAATGAAACCGTAGACTGAAAGAAAAACGAATGGATGTAAGTCAAATTTTGATTTCCTGGTATCGATATCAAATAAGTTTTTTTGTCGTAAACTGAATTTTGAAGGCTAAATAAGTCCCCTGAGTAAATGGTATCATGGCTGAGACTAAGAACTACAATTATACCTACTTAGAGCCAAACCCGATGCAGAAACTAAAATAAAATGGCTGAAAAAAAATGCAGAAATACAGGCAGATAAACAGACATACACACAAACATCTTTCCTTATATATATATATATATATATATATATATATATATATATATATATTATCGATTTTTTGCACTATTGTAAGAACTGAAACCTTGAAGCTTCTGAATATCGTTTCTTATGTCTTTGTCTATGAGTGTATAAAATTTGATTAAAATCGGACCATTCCTTCCAATTTTTTCGATTATCGATTTTCGATATTTATCGGTTGGTACCTCGACACAAAACCTAGCTAAGAACACTCGCAGACGCTTATAGTACAACTGTGTAAATTTTCAAGAAAATCGATTCAGCCGTTTCGGAGTCTGTAGGTAACGGACACACAGAAACAAAGTTCCATTTATAAATAAGTTTAGATTACTCATTTATAAAATATAAGTAAAGTATTTGCAAAAGTAAATATGGCCTTCCCCTCTTACGAATAAACCCATTTTTTTTACAGGGTGTCACGAAAGATGACAACGGAGAATACAAACTCGTTGTAAAAACTCCCCAAGGCGAAGCCACTGCAACTGCAACTGTCAATCTCGATGCGTAAGTAAACAACTTTATATCAGAAATCGAGATGTATATCTTTAAATTTTACCAGAACATCACAATACGTACAACATGTCAGAAGGCAACTTTTTGTTTAACGATATGAAGGAGCGTTTTGAATTATTCTAACATTTTAAACTGCAATAATTATCAAACTAAATTCTTTTAAATACAATATCCTTAAGCTCACAAGTCAAAACGTTTCCGATATCACTTATCTGTCACTGAGGATATCATTTCCCATGCCACAGCCATCCGATATCATATAGAAAATGCTAACAATGTTAGCCTCAAGTAACTCACAACCCTGAAGATAACCTCGGAAAGAGGTTGAAAGTACTTGGGTACCTTAAGAAATGAATGTAAATAACATCTGTCAACGTTATAGCTCATTTCTGACATCTTTTGATTGTAATACGCGAAAGATTATCCGTGAGTATGAATGGATTTTATTAAAAATAAGCAAACATATTGTTTGCAATTTATTTAATCTGACATGTTTGATATATATATATATATATGGTTCGTGATGTTTCGGGAGAAGTCTCGACTTTTCTAGAAGATTCTGGACGATTCTAGTAACATCTCTAGAGACAGAAGCGAAAATGTCCCCCCCCTACAAAAAAAAAAAGAAGACAAAAAAAACAAAATGATATAAAAGGAAGATCTTTGGGAGAGAGAACGCAGGAGAAGCGGCCGAGAGAGTTGCCCGTAATAATTGGATGCGTTTTTTATTCTCTCATTTTAATAAATAAATAAATAAATAAATAAATAGAAGAAAAAGAAAAAAAGAAAGAACATACACATAGAGCCACGAATCGTCTGTTCGGGCCGTCAAAAAAAAAAAAAAGCAGACGATAAATATTGGCTCCTCCATTTCTCTCTCTCTCTCACCTATATTTCCTTGCTTCCTCAAAGATCTCCTATCCGGTAGCAGAAAGAAAAAAGAGAGGAACAAAGAATCAACGCACAGTAGTTTACTACTATGCAAGTTTGCACGTAGAAAAAAAAGAACAAATAAACATTTCTTCTTAAATTCAAGAAACTGTACTCTTGGCAAATATTGTTACACAGCAAAAACCTCTGATAACTACATAACTTAATGTAACAAATATAAATAAAGTAATACAGAGACCTTTCAAATATGGGGAGATTGTTTATGTTTGACATCATTATATATATTGAGAGATCCATGATAAAATTCAAAGAAGAATCAACAGTATTATTGATCCTGACCTGGCGTTTTCACTTATCCACAGCAGTAACATAGCTTCGCTGTAACTTTGCTTAAATATTTTTTTATGGTATGTGTTCGGGTGAGCTCTTCGCTACTTATGAATTTAAGCGCAGTACTAGACCAGCGTTGAGGTCTCATCAGTTTACCGTCGAGTTTGTTACTTGTAACCGTAAATTCTTTGCTGTTTCTATTCTTTTACACCTCGGTTCCACGCCCACAAGGTATTCGAGCCAACTACATTCTGTAACTGAACTATATGCTACCACTACCGCTTCGTTCGTTTAAAGATTCGTTCCACTGTCTGGAAATAGCAATAATTGTTAGTTGTATTTTATTTAACATTAAACTCTTCCCAAAATTGTAGTTTATTTACTTATAAAAAAATAAAAAAAATATCCCAGTAAATTGGTTAACATATGAAATAGATAACAGAACTTTCTTAAATTCTCTCTTCAATAATGTCTTTTCTTCTTTTTCCGGTATTACAGAGGCGAAAAGGACAAAAAGGAAGCCGCAAACCAATTTAAAGAAAAACCAACAATCAATGTAGAATTGGACCAAGGGAAGGTTACCTTCGAGCAGAAAGTGGACGGGAACGAACGCCCCTCAGGCGCAGAATGGTTTTTCGGCAACACACCTTTAAAAACTGGCGGCAGATACAACATGGAAATCACCGAACGCCAACAGAGTTACTTTGCAAAAATGAGCATGAATCAGGTAAGAATAAATAGTCTTTTTCGGGACAATTCTTCATCATTAAAACGCACATAACCAAAATTACGCCCCGCTCCCTAAAATTTGCGCCTTGTTTTTCATTTTGTTCTTTGACCTTAGCTTCGGCCAATACCTACTAGGAAATCCTTGATTGTTTTAATTCTGACCGACCCAAAACAAAATAAAAACTATTTTGCATCTTGGGGTGGGAAGGTATTGACAATATGAACAGGTTTAATATTATGAGTCAGTCAGTGAAGTGCCATACTGCATATCACGTTGAATACACCGGTTCTCGTTCGATCACCAAAGTTAAGCAACGTGAGCCTGGTCAGTACTTAGATGGGTGACCGCTTCGGAATACCAGGCACTGTAAGCGTTCAGTAACGGATGTGCGTTGTGGTGCTGTGGAGGTCGGCTTGGAAAGAGAAATCGGTGAGCCGAGTTCGAATTCCATTTGAGTACCCTGCATTCACATAAGCACTGGTACCCTTGGGAAAGGTATTAATCCGTCACTTCCCTCCAGTTATGGGTTAAATAACAGGATAGAGCCTGGAGGCAACCCATCTAGTGTTGGTGTCACAATAAAAACACCCTTGGTAGCCCTGGCGAAGCATCAAGTATTCAGCTATTTGACAAGATTATGAATTTCGCTATAAACTGCGCCAGGGTTCCAAATGCACAGGGAACACCGGAGGGGTGTAGTGAGTTCTTATCTCGGCCGAGGCAGCAGGACGAAGACGACGAAGTGTCATACGGGGGTACACGTTTTGGGGCGATCATGTCTCGAAAGGGTACTTGCGCGTAAGTGAATGCAACGGATTAAACTGGAATTCGAACTCGGTTCTCCGATTTCTCGTTCCGAGCCGATATCCACTGTATCACAACGCACATCCAATATTATATTTAAGGGAAAAGTTCCAGAACACCTCCTAATAGTAATAGCCTAGTATTGGTTTTACATAAATTCGATCTTCAGTTTCTGATACCACAAATAGTGTGGTTTGTATGTGTTGTATCGTGGAGGAACGACATATAAGTAAGTAATCCGTTTATTCTGGGTAGATACAATGGCAACTATTAGTGAGCTGAGTAGACAATGCTACTCGATATTAATCCGTTATATATTGTGAACCGTATGTCACGTGTTCGAGCTACGTCACAACAATACGGTGGCTGAAACAGTAAACTGTCCTGTGGGGTAAAGCTCCCAACCTCCCCACGTTAGATGGGCTGTTGTAATTTAAATATTTAATATGTTTTTAGGCAGTAGAGTTTAAACAGTTTTGAATTCAGTTTTATCTTTCTCGTAGACTGTTTTCAAACCAGTCCTTGTTACTATGGAAACAGTGGCATTGATGGAGCGCGTAGTGGCGTCGGAAGAAATGGTTGGTTGGTTGGTTGGTTATTGGATTTTGCTGCATGTCAACTCCTATTTGGGCCATTTTATGCCGAAGCCTTGTTTATTTATGTATATAGAGTAGTTATTCTGTATAAAAGGTTGGGAGGTTGTTGGGTTTTTATGATCTGTTATTTTTCTCTCTCTGTAAATTGCTTTATCTTGTGATTGTTTCTGATTGTATATCTGCATACCTACACGTTTATTGTTGTTTTTATATAAGTTTTGTGTCTAGTAATATTTTTTTTCTTTTCGAGTATCAAGAGTCATTGGGATTTGTTTTAAGGGCAGGGTCCCCAAGTCCTACCCTGTTATTTAACCCATAACTGGAGGAAAGTGACGGATTAATACCTTTCCCAAGGGTACCAGTGCTTAAGTGAATGCAGGGTATTCAACTGGAATTCGAACTCGGCTCTTTCCGAGCCGATATCCACTGCACCACAACACACATCCGCCACTAAACGCTTACAGAACCTGGTATTCCCAAGCGGTAACCCATTTAAGTACTGACCAGGCTCAACGTTGCTTAACTCCCGTGATCGAGCGAGAACCGGTGTATTCAACGTGATATGGCCGCAAGCCTTAAAATGATGTAACGTAATTACTAATAGCGTGCTAGAAAATAGAAAAGTAAATGTTCGTTGTTGTTTTTTTTTCTTTTATATTTTTCGTGAAAGACAACCGTATTTAAAGACATTAAAATATTAATTTCTTCTGCACAATTAAC
Source organism: Ascarosepion bandense (assembly GCA_037127315.1). Lineage (NCBI taxonomy): Eukaryota > Metazoa > Mollusca > Cephalopoda > Sepiida > Sepiidae > Ascarosepion > Ascarosepion bandense. The sequence continues at coordinate 4,662,739 of JBBBDQ010001215.1, forward strand.
AATTCCCCTGTTTTTTTTTTGTTTTTGTTTTTTTTGACAGGTAACAACCAAAGATGCCGGTACATACAAATGTGTCGTAAAAACGCCATTTGGAGAAGCAGTTCAGTTAATGAAATTGTCATCCACACGTAAGTGATTTAATTACAGATTTTGTTTTATGTATTTCAATTCGGTATGAATTACTAGTTTGTAACCCAATGTACTCGCACTCTATGAATTGAATGTTTTGAATTCCAGAAATTTATGGAATTCGAGAATAGATTAACAGACAGCTAAACATGTTGAATCCCGAAAACTTATTGTTGTAAAAATGAAGAAAACTAATTCCTAAAGGCTTAAATCTTGACGATTTATGGATGTGAAAATAAGAAGAACTGGTTCTTAAAAATACGAATCCCCAAAATTTATGGATGTAAAGAATCAGAGAAATGGTTGATAAAAATTTCGAATCAAAAACAAGACTTACAAAAAGAGAGAAATTTTGGAGCTACTGATAATTACTTTACATATTATTCATAATCTGGTTACATTATTTGCCCATAATTTCATCCAAGCAAAGCAATAAAGCCACTAAGACGCAAGGAGGGGTACTAACTGTGAAAGAATATAAGAAAAAGAAAAAAAAACATTATTAAGAACATTAAATGAACAGAAATTAAGAAAACAGAAGATAACGATTGACATTGCATTGCCGGAGCAAGATTTTGTGGGAAACAAGAAGCCTGGAGGACATTTCACACGCGAGAATTGCGAGAAAGAAAAATTTTGGCATAGAACTTACGGAGTGATTGTCGTTTAAATTACTTAAAAATGGAAATAACCCTGATGATCGCTAACGCCCTAAATAGACATGGAAATATGAAATACGATACTGGACTTATAAATTTATTCATTATTATAATTAATGATATTACTTGATAGAAAACTGGGCAATGTGGGGTGATCGTACTTCTTATTTAGAATCGGGTAAGCAATAAACTAAATAAACTTAACGATTTTTACAGTTTCATTAATACATTCGAATGATATTTTTCTGTAAAAAATATTTTCTTTTTTCTTTTTATTCTAGAATTGATCCCACCAAGGGTTAAAGGAGATGCACCAAAGTTCATTACGAAGCTCACTTCAAAGGTAAGGTGGACCGAATATGGAAAAGGTTAAAAGGAAAAAAAAGAGCGTGGAATTGGCAAATAAAAAGAAATACTGAAAGAAACGCAAGGAAGGAAGGAAGGAAGGAAGGAAGGAAGGAAGGAAGGAAGGAAGGAAGGAAGGAGATATTGGAAAAATTGGAAGGAAGGACGTATGATAGGGCAGAAGAAAACGATATGAAAATCCTAATAAAGTTTGAAAGAAAGAAGCAAGGATGTAAGGGAATATTGGGGAAATGTGTAGGAACGATATGTAAGGCAAAAGAAATGGTGTCAAAATTCCGATAAAGTTTGAAAGAAAGAAGCAAGGATGTAAGGGAATATTGGGGAAATGTGTAGGAACGATATGTAAGGCAAAAGAAATGGTGTCAAAATTCCGATAAAGTTTGAAAGAAAGAAGCAAGGATGTAAGGGAATATTGGGGAAATGTGTAGGAACGATATGTAAGGCAAAAGAAATGGTGTCAAAATTCCGATAAAGTTTGAAAGAAAGAAGCAAGGATGTAAGGGAATATTGGGGAAATGTGTAGGAACGATATGTAAGGCAAAAGAAATGGTGTCAAAATTCCGATAAAGTTTGAAAGAAAGAAGCAAGGATGTAAGGGAATATTGAGGAAATGTGTTAATAATCCGACATATGTTCATTGCTTCAAACACTATTTTTGTGGATTCCCATATTTGAGTATACGCCTTGTTTATTTTAAAAAACGTATTTTATTTCGTCTATCGGCCTTAACATTTCTGGAATAAGATTTTTCGTATTTTCCGGACGGTAGACAAAATTGTTTAAAATAAACGGGCTGTCTACTTAAATAAGGATATCAACTAAAATAATATTTAAAGTAAGGAAAATATGCCAGCTGAACCAGTGAAAAAATTCACGAATCATGTGATATTATTTTCGTGATTTAAAAAAAAATTCGTGGATGTTGATCAAGTAAATAATATTGTTCAATCGTGAATGTGTATCAAGTTTTTCATCGCTCCTAGTTCTTCTGTTATTATTATTTGAATGTTGATTGTGTTTAAATGTGATATTCATGCAAATTCTATTTTCATATTAATATATTTTACAATTTTATCAAATTCTTTAGCCGATATATTTTTATGTGATGATATGCATTCTTCTTCTTCTTCTTCTTCTTCTTCTTCTTTTTCTTCTCTTTCTTCGTCTACTCTTTCGTCATCTCTCTGCTCCTTCTTCTTTGTCTTCTTCACTTCTTTTTTTCTCCTTCATAGTTTCTTCTTCTTCTTCTTCTTCTTCTTCTTCTTATTATTATTATTATTATTATTATTATTATGTTATTTTTCATCATATTTCGATTTCTGATTTGGTCTCACTACCAACCAAGTCTGCGGGGAGACCTAAGGCAGGTAGTGGCGTGTTGTTATGGCTCCATTTCATGTTTTTCTATCTTCCCTATCATCCCCAGCATTACATAGATAAAGTTTTCCTTAGTGTGTGGGATGTACTTAATAAGACAATTTTTTGTATATCTCTTAAGCTGGGGTTTCAAGGGATTCTTTCAATGTGTTGTTTTGTTCCATTTTTTATCATTCCAAGTGCACCTACTATCACTGGCACAACTCTTGTTTTCAATTTCCACATTTTTTCTATTTCAATTTCCAGGTCTTTATATTTTGACAGTTTTTCAAATTCCTTGATTGCTATGTTACAATCCGCTGGACAAGCCATATCAATTAATAGACAAGTTTTCTCCTTCTGGTTTTTAACAATAATGTCTGGCCTGTTTGCTTCAATTTTTCTGTCTGTGTAGATGGTGTAATCCCATAGAATGGTTATATCTTCTATTTCTGTAACCGGTGCTGGGTGATGTTCATACCAGTGTTTGTTTACAGCTTTTCCATAATGTTTGCACATTGCCCAATGTAAATATTGCCCAACTCTATCGTGGCGATTTTTATATTCGTTTGGGGCAAGCACAGAACAGCCTGAGATTAGGTGGTCTATTGTTTCTTGGTGTTTATCACAAAACCTGCATTTTGGATCCATATTATTATGCATAATATTTGCCTGAAAGTTTCTAGTGAAAAGACTTTGGTCTTGTGCTACAAGAATAAAGCCTTCAGTTTCAGACTTTAATCCAGATGCACGTAACCATCGATGAGTATTAACTTTGTCAACATTGGATTTATTGGCACGTTCTGGATATTGGCCATGCAGAGGTTTGTCTTGCCAGCGCTGTTTCATCTGTTCAAGAGCCAGCGCTGTTTCATCTGTTCAAGAGTTATGATAATAATACTTTATTTACCACATTAATACAAACTAAGCAATACTATTTACTTAACTAACATCCATTGAATTTCATTTGAAGGGAGATAACTAAGAAAGTGAAATGCATGAGTTATATTTCTCTTAAAAAGCGTGACACACGTAAATACTCTGATATTAATATATAGATTAACATAAAAAATGAAACAAAAAGGATAAAAAGACATATTTAAATGCTATCTAAAAAACTCCAAATCTTCAACAAAATATTCTTTTTTATATAATGCTATTTTAATTAATTTTTCTGTAACTGCATATTTGTTTTCCTATCTATTTCAGACATTTACTCTCGGAGAAGCCATGGATATTACCTTGAAGGTTTCGGGAACAGAACCAATTACAACAGTTTGGTATCAGGATGGTAAAGAGATCAAATCATCATCATCAGTGAATATCACTTACGAACGAGGCACAGCTCGTTTCTACATGTCCAAGGTTACACCCAAAGAAGCTGGAGAGTATACAGTAGAGCTTAAAAATCCAGTTGGATCTGTGAAAGGCTCAGCCAAGATGACTGTCAAGGGTGAGTATACATTTAAAAAAAACATGTTCTACAAAAAGCATGATACAAAAATTTGGTGATACATAAAATATATAAGGCAAAAATATTTTTAAAAAACAAGCGTTACTCAAATTATGTCGTACAAAAGCATATGATACAAAAATCATGTGATACAAAAATACTTGAAACAAAAATCATGATACTAAAATGCACAAAAAACATATGATACAAAAATTAGGGTACACAAATCATGTGATACTTTTGAAAAATACATAATTTAGATGCGGTTAGGACACATCATCAGTGATGTTACCTTGGTTCATTGACGGTTTTGGTCCTTTTCAAATATCATACCTTCTCCCCAGGTTGACCCAGCCAAGGTTGATCAGGCCCCGGCCTGTGTCCTAATATCGGTTTACTACGTTATTGGAATGCAAGATGTTTTTGGTTGCACAGGAGAAGAGGAAAAAATTCTAGAATAAGATCGTCAACTAATAAATGAATGTTCAGTGATAATAATGTGTAAATGGTTCAAGTAAATATAAAAAAAAAATTGATTTTCGTGATATTAATGTGAATATGAATGGTTAAAATAGCTAAATGACCAGATAGAGAAAAAAATCATTAAATATACTAAAATAAATACATAAATTAACACGATGTGGAAGATACCATTCCATAGGGATGAAGAAATATGCCTATTAATGAAATTGAAAATCGTACCGAATACGGTAGATATGTAAATCACTAGAGAAAAAAACAAAAAAACAAAAAACGAATGATATAAGTGTAATATTTCGGATTAAAAATAAAAAACTAAGGAGATTGAAAAGATAAATGAATAGATAAAACTGGAATAAAATAAAAAAGTAAAGCGAATGATATTCATGAAATATTTGGGGTTAAAATAAATAAATAAATAAATAAATAAATAAAATATGATTGATAATACAAGAAACACTCAATACAAAAATTCTGTGTTATGACAAAAGGTGGCTCAAACTTCCTTTGGTATAGAAATGAAGACACGAAAATCATATGTAGAAAAATGAAAAAAAAATTAGAGATCAAATAGAATTTCCAAAAAGAAATGCATCGAACGAAAGACAATAACAAAACATATTCAAAATAGTTTGAACAACATTTTTAGCTAACATGTATAATATATGCAAGTTGCGAAGGATAAATTGTCGTTTAAATTACGCAAAAATTAAAATAACACTGACATCTCATTTTAATATTTATCAATGATGATTCTATTATTCATTTCTCAATGTTCCCAAGTACTTTCAATCTTCTTTCGCTAAGCAATTTGTCAAACGTTATATTTGAAGCAAGAAGAAAATTTACAGTAACTTTCAGTAACACAGTTTCGCGGTTATTTTTGTTACCACAACTCATGTCCCTGAAAATGATCTCGGAAGGAGATTGAAAGTACTTAGAAATATCAAGAAATGAATAATAAAATCATCTGACAACGTTACAGCTAATTTCTTACAGCTTTCAGTTATAATACGCGAAGGATTATCCGTGAATACGAACGGATTTTATTAAAAATAAGCAGACACAATGTTTGCAATTAATTTAATCTGACATGTCTAAAAAAAAAATGGCTGTCTAAATACACACACGCACGCACGCGCGCGCTCGTGCGTGTGTGTGTTTGAATAGATTCAGAGAACATGTTTTTTACTGTTCAAACTTTGTTATGGTATAATAAATTAAAGTACATGATTTATGGATGTGCGTTGTGGTGCATTGGATATCGACTCGGAACGAAAAATCGGGGAGCCGAGTTCGAATTCCTGTTGAATTCCTTGCATTCCCTTACGCACAAATACCTTTGGGAAAGGTATTAATCCGTCTCCTCCCTCCAGTTATGTGTTAAATAATAGAATAGATTGAGTTCGATAGCCTTGGCTGGTAACCAGTCTACCGCAGAAAGCAATGGCAACCTACTGTGAGATAATCTTCTGCCCAATCAGTCATGTCTCGAAAGAGATATGATCGCCCAAAGCGTACATCACGTATGACACTTAACTGACTGACATGATTTAAATTGATTTTCAGTCAATGATGATTGATGTTTATGGCGTGTATTTAAATTAGATATTAATTTTACTTTAACAATTTCGCTCTAAGCAAGGCAATAGATCAACTAAGACACAAATGGGGTTACCGAGAATGCAAGAAACTGAGAAAACGTTATTATGGAGAGTGCACAATAAAATCTAAGAATTAGATGAGACATAAATGACGATAGACGCTGTATCTAAAGTTTTGACGATCGCAATTGGCCGGAAAGCAAGAAACTGAAAAAGAATGGCACAGGTGAGTAGTGCGAATGAAGAAACTATTAGAATAGAACTTACGGTTACATCTAGCACTTTCCGCAGTAACATGACGAAAGCTAGCTGTTCGTCTAGTACGGTATTGGTTGAATATAATTTAAAGTCCGATACTGACTGAATCTAGGCAGCTTTCAAGATTCACCACTAATTCAGTTCTCAACCTAATTTCAAACAGTTTACAGAGTTAAATAGGATACCTCCTTAGCTACATTTTGAAAAAAATGAATTTTGGTTCAGTAGAAAAAAAGTTACATAAAAATATGTGAAGTCCAAAAAGGGGAGACTAACTACATAAGTGAGTGAGTGACTAACGCTTCTAATAATAAATCCTATTCTTTATTACTTTTTTCTGTTTTTTATATTTTTGCAAACGGTTTACATTATTTAAATTCGGATGATATCTTTTATCATCTTTGTCAATCAAACTTTGCTTAATCTTTTTATCAGAACTGATTAACAGAATTAATTATAAATTATTATTTTTTTATTGTCTTTTTAATTAATTGCATATATTTTTTTAATATTTTTTAATGCTGTTTTCAGCATTAAGTTTATATTAATCAATAGCAATAATTGGAAACATCACGGACTACATGAAATAATTTACGCATAAAAAGTAATATTATTAAGATTATATTAAACCTGGAAAAGAACAGGGCAAGTTATTAAACCCGGAATAGTAAATGACAAGATATTCTAGTGAAGTAAAAAATAAGAAATTTCTTACTTAAAATATTGCAGCTAAAAATAATTCAAATTTTATTTTAGCTGCAATATTTTAAGTAAGAAACTTCTTATTTTTTACTTCACTAGAATATCTTGTCTTTTACTTTTCCAGGTTTAATAACTTGTCCTGTTCTTTTCCAGGTTTATTATAATCTCAAGAATATTACTTTTTATGCGTGCATTTTTCCATGTAATATTAATATGTTTAATGCATTTATACGCTGCTAATGTGTTTGAAAATTCTAATTTAAATAATTACCATCTTAAATTAGCATTGTGTCACTGATGTAAAATATTCTACCATATTGGATGTCATTTTTTTTCCTGCAGAGGATGAAAAGAAAAAGAAAAAAGAGGAAGAAATGAAACGAAAAGAGGAAGAAAGGAAAAAGACTGATGAGAAAATGAAGGCTGACCTGGAGCAAAAGGAACTGCAGCGGAAGAAGGATGAAGAGAGAAAGAAGGCTGAAGACGACCGCAAACTAGAAAAGAAGAAGGAGGAGGAAGAGAAGAAAAAGAAGGAGGAGGAGTTGAAGAAGAAGAAGGAAGAAGAAGAAAGACTAAAGAAAGAGGAAGAGGAAAAGAAGAAGAAAGAACTTGAACTGAAGAAGAAAGAAGAAGAAGAAAAGAAGGTAGGATTAATCTATATATAAAATTCTGTGACTTCTGTCTGTCCCGCTAAAATAGCCATATATTGACCGTTTGAAACTAAATTTTTGGGGTGTGAAATGCAAACAGGTAAGTGGGTCCGAAGTACAGTTGGTTTTACTAGGGTGCATAACTTAAATGCAGACAGCAATTCTACTCCTCAGCTTCTTTTCTCGCACTTCCCGCCGGTGAAACTCGCTTCCATATTCTTGCTTTCCTGACGGCTACAACTCCAGGAATTTAAATGCAATGTCAATACTCATCTCTTAACCACCTGACTCTAGTTCTTTCTACATCACCCTGTATATCTTTCCTTTCCCTCCACCTTTGCAACTGTCATCACACATGTATTCCCATCCTTAACTGGTTCGTCCTTCTCTTTCCTCACCTCCTATCTAATTTATTTACTCTTATGTAGCCATCTGCACATCAGGGGCGTTACCGCCTTGCTCGGGGTGATACGATTAAAAAAAAGAATTTAAAAAATAAATATATTTCAGTAATTTTGTTTTATTTTTTAAATTATAAGATTCATTATTTAACATACAATATACAATATAACATATTTATATTATATATAAACAATAAATATAATATAAAAATTTTCAAAATTTTTCGTAAATCTAATTTTGCCGTTAAACATTCGAACTAGTATATCTACAACACACTTCTATATCGTTATAATGGGGCCTCACATCAGTGTGCAAGTGAAACCGTTGAGTGGAAGGCCCCGAAACGGTGTACATTCTCTCCTGATGACCCCAATTTAAATATAAATTCGAGAGGAACACATTAAAAGAAATTCAATGAAGTATAAGCCGTAGAGAAGCTCGGTGGAAATATCATTGGTATGAGGAGCATTACATATTCAGCTCGCTTTAGGTGAGTTTCAATTACTTTCCAGTAATTTACTTCTTCGAACTATTTCAAAAACAGTTTAATGATTAAAATAACAAAACTTATTTAATAAAAGTTTAATATTTTATATATATATATATATATATATATATATATATATATATAAGTTATCCACTTACAAGTCTGTTTCGCTGTATCACAGCTCAGCATTGTAGATAGACATCCACTTGCTTCTAGCCGGGATCGAAACTAGACTGATTTGGTGTCAACGGGAGTTCCTAATACCTAAACCATATACGCATTGAATGAAGTTGGGGATATTTTAGCGTGTTATATATATTCAGTGTATACACACACCAGTCACCGGAAAACTCAGTTCATCACCGAAGAGTACACACACACACAACACACACACACACACACACACACACACACACACACACACAATATATATATATATATATATATATATATATATATATATATATATATATATATATATGTATGTATATATAGGTAATACAAGCCTGTTTTGCTGTATCACAGCTCTTCAGCGTGGCTAGACATCCGCTTGTTTCCAGATGGGATCGACACTAGATCGATTCGGTGTCAGTCGGAGTCCCTGCTTCCTAAGCTATTGGTGCATGGAATGAGAGAACGGAAACTTTTAGCATGTTATATATATATATGTAGTGTATACACACGCCAGTCACCGGGAGAACACAGTTCATTACCGAAGAGTAACACACACACACACACACACACACACACACACACACACATATATATATATATATATATATATATATATGACTTTATTTGTTTGAAGATTATTTTTAATGCATACTCGTATTTGAGCAGATATTCCGTTTTATTTTATAATAATTTTCAGTTGATCCTATGTATCCTAACCTCAAGGATATATAATTAAACAAGGCCGAATTAAGCCTTATAAATACATGAATACTTGGTTTTGCGTAATATTAATATCTGCTTGGTTTTCGTATCCAAATGTAAACAAAAACAAATTTACGAACTGTTATGGAAAATAACGGACACATTTTTAATTTATTTGCTTGAATATTGTTTTTAATGGATAAACAAATAAGTGAAAAATATGTCGGTTAATTCCAATTCCATTTTGTAACTTTCCGTAACATTTCGTAAATTATACGGAAATAGACATACAACTCTTAAGAAGTTTTATAACAAATAGACATACGACCCTAAGAAGTTTAAGACAACTATGCATACGACCCCTAAGAAGTTTAAGACAACTAGACATACGACTTCTAAGAAGTTTAAGACAACTAGACATACAACCCCTAAGAAGTTTAAGACAAATAGACAGACGACTCCTAAGAAGTTTAAGACAAATAGACAGACGACTCCTAAGAAGTTTAAGACAAATAGACAGACGACTCCTAAGAAGTTTAAGACAAATAGACATACGACTCCTAAGAAGTTTAAAACAAATAGACAGACGACTCCCATGAAGTTTAAGACAAATAGACAAACGACTCCTCAGATGTTTAAGACAAATAGACATACGACTCCTAAGGAATTTAATAGAAATAGACATACAACTCCTCAGATGTTTCAGATAAGTAGACATACGACTCCTCAGATGTTTAAGACAAATAGACATACGACTCCTCAGAAGTTTAAGACAAATAGACATACGACTCCTAAGAAATTTAAGACAAATAGACATACGACTCCTCAGAAGTTTAAGACAAGTAGACAGACGACTCCTCAGATGTTTAAGACAAATAGACAGACGACTCCTCAGATGTTTAAGACAAATAGACAGACGACTTCTTAGATGTTTAAGACAAATAGACAGACGACTCCTCAGATGTTTAAGACAAATAGACAGACGACTCCTCAGATGTTTAAGACAAATAAATATACAACCCCTAAGAAGTTTAAGACAAATAGACATAAGATTCCTAAGAAGTTTAAGACAAATAGACATACGACTCCTCATAAGTTTAAGACAAATAGACATATGACCCCTAAGAAGTTTAAAATAAATAGACATGCGACTCCTCAGAAGTTTAAGACAAATAGACATACAAGCCCTAAGAATTTTAAAATATATAGACATACAACTCCTCAGAAGTTTAAGACAAATAGACATACAACCCCTAAGAATTTTAAAATATATAGACATACAACTCCTCAGAAGTTTAAGACAAATAGACATCCTCTATACGCACGATATTTTATAACAAACTTAAGAATAAAGCAAATAATTTCTATAGCAGTCTAAGAGATAAACAAACTAACTTCTCTTTAGAAATATAGAAATAATGAAAGATAACAAACCAAAATAACAACCAAACATTTTTACAGCTAGCAACTGCAAAATAATCACAGACGAAAATATTATATAGACCATAGTGTACTAATAAACATAAATTCAACTTACCATTTACTACAAAAAGTTAAATCTCTCAACATAGGAATCAATAAGAAAATAATCAAAACTTCTACAAATCAATGTTGCTTATGAATTTGCTTGTCTACTTTGGAGATTGTTTTTCTAATAATAATTCAAGCAATACATACATTCGTTAAACAATCTCTACATTATCATCATTTACCCGATAATAGCTTATCTGAATAGAAGAGTGCTAAACAACACAATAAAAACTCACAAGTAATCTAACGAATACATATCAATAAGATAAAAATACGATATAAACTGTACAGAAACGATTACCAGTATTAGAAGCATTAAACATAAAGTCAAATAAAATTGATACGAATTTTTAGATATTCAACTATTACAATTACACTTTCATTTTCATTTATTTATTCATTGTTATTATGTGTTATTTTTACTTATTATTTTTACTTGTGATTTCAGAAAGTCCCACCACCCAAAGGTGAGTACAAAATTTTATTTAATAAATCTGAAATTGTCTTTATAGAAATAATTTAATAATTCCTTCAGAACAATGATTTAAATAATTATTAAATTAACATATATTAAGAAACATTATACTTAGCTTGTTTAACTAAACGTAGTGTTTTTTCGGGAACGACACGTATAATGACGTCAACTCTTTTGATAAAATGGTGGACTTTATTTCGGCATTAAGTTGGATAAAATATTTTGATGCCTATTATTCTCTAAAAGGAGAAGATAATATGTATGTGACATTAAATATAATCATTGAGGACTTTTGATTAAGGTTGAGAGAAAAAATGTTAATCATTGAAACATGTTATCAAATATAAATTTATTTCATAGAAGGTGCAAAATAGGCTATTGGTATTTTTTTAAAATCTAGGTTTTATCATCTGTCTATATTTCTGAAATGAGTTATTGTAACTATTTACACTATTTACATCGTCCGAACTGTTATTCTCATACGTATTGCCATATTTATAACCTTTCGGGTGTTATAAACTCCGGCCATCTTCAAGTGATATCTGTTGAAATTTTGAAACGAGAAAGATGGTATTGATAGATTGTTCTAATTCCACGTGGTATGCCTTTTTTGGTGGGGGGTGTCTTTTTCAGTAAATTTTCTTTAGTAAGTCAACTCACCAAGTTTTTGTTACCTCTGCTGTTGTCAGGTATTGAACTCGCAGTCTCTTTTTAGAATTAGAACACTTTAACCTCGTGGACTAAATAATTGAATTGGTTCGAAATTCCATCGTATATCACCTGAAGATGGATGGAGCGTACAACGGTTTAAACATTGCGAATACAGCAATAAAGATGAACCCGACGATGTAGATAGTGTAAATAATAACGTTTCGTATTATAAGCTTATTATTGTAAAATTAACATATTTATATTAAATGACCTAATAGATGCATATTTTTAATCGTGAAACCGTTCAGTTCACTAATCTTACGTCTTTAATGATTAAAAAATCCCAGTCCGTTTCACGCGGTCCTTTTGGCCATTTGAAGTACATCTTATAGGTCAGGAAATATGGAATATGCCGGTGGTAGCCAAACCAGAAATTAAGAGCCACATGAAAATCTTTGACGTTGCCATTCGTTTAAATATATCAGCTCTTATAGATCCCTATCCATATAACAGTTGACATAAGAGATAAATAGGAAATAATATCCGACATGGACTACAACCGCACTTAAATAAACGTAAATTTAATATTTATAAAGTAAACGCTATCTTCGTCTGCATTCGATTGCACAACTTTATATATATATATATATATATATATATATATATATATATATATATATATATATGCGCATGTTGGAGGGGTGCAAGATAATGGGGGATAGGTGTTTTTATGGAGATCCTGTATTTAGATAAATTTCCATTTAAGACTGAAGTACTTAATCTGACTATTAACACAGCAATCAGTTTTCCATTGACACCGCTATATAGCGGTGTCAATGGAAAAACAGCCCTTTTTATTCACTGTTTTTTTTTTTCCGGTCACAAAGTTTCAGAAAAAGTAGAAGAATGAAATTTGTATCAGAATTACGGAAATTTATTTCTCTTCAAAATTACAAGGGTTGATTGATAAGCAAGGTCTCCAATCCTATAAAAAAGTTTTAGACCAAATAGAATAATGAAACTGGTATCAGAATTACAGAAAGTTATTTCTCTTCAAAATTACAAGGGTTCATTGATAAGGTCACCAATCCTATAAAATAAGTTTTAGACCAGATAGAATCATGAAACTGGTATCAAAATGAAGGAAATTTATTTCTCTTCAAAATTACGAAGATTGATTGATAAGTAAGGCCTCCAAACCTATAAACCAAGTTTTAGACCCGATAGTATAATGAAATTGGTATCAAAATGAAGTAAATTCATTTGTTACCATATTTTCGAGAGTTAATTTATATATAAGCTCTCAAATCCTGTAAAACAATATCCAAATTTTAAAATGAAACTATATAATAGCGGTGTCAATGGAAAAACAGTCTTTTTTATACACCGTTTTTTTTTGGGGGGGGAGAATGATTAAAGATTGTCCATTTCTGTGCATATATTGCAAGAAAAAATGTCCCGAAAAAGCTAAATCAAATATTCAAATGGCCAAATTCTTATATCATGTGTTTAGCACCTAAGATTACCTCACATTCTCCTGAACTGATAGCGAACCAAGGCTACAGAGCAGTCTGTTTTGCTAAAATAGGAGAAGTTTAATTTTTATGGCCAGTAAAATATTTAAGTACTCATTTAAAATGTTTAATTTTGAGTACTTTAGGAAATAATTGTAGAAGACAAGAAACATTAAGAAAATTTCAGATTAGAAAATATTACTGAAAAATATTTTTTTACAGTATTCGTAGGCTGGTCTAAAATGGCAAACTAATGGTCAGAACTCTGACGACCCGAACCGGGTAAGGGTATTTTGAACTTCCGTAGGTGTGCAATTCTGACAGTGATAGATTACCGTTAAGTTTTTATATAATAGCAACAAGACGCAAAGTCACTCAGATTTCTGCAATCATTAGAAGGGTCAATCTAATCTAGACAGTTTCATCAAAGTGGAAGGAAAGACTTGAAGCAACCGAAATTTGTTTCTACAGAAGGATGCTGAGGATACCATGTACCGAACATCTGAGCAACGACTAAGTTTTCGAAAAGAAACTGATATTTAAAAGCAGGAAAAGACTGTTGAAGTTTCTGGGATATGTAATGAGGAAGGCAGGCTTGGAGAATCAGATACTTACGGGAACGATAGAGGAAAGTAGAGACGGGGGAAGCAAAGCGTAACATACTTGACGGACTTGAGCAAATGGATGCCAAAGCAGGGTTAACAAGAGAAGAGGTGTTAAGAGCTACAAGGGATAGGGGGTTGTGAAGAGCCATGATCGCCTATATCTTGAAGGGACACGACACATACAAGAAGAAGCATAAGAAAAAAATCGCTTCCTTGGTATGTAAAAGATTCGATAGATCTTATCGATTTTATTGCTCTGGACACCTAGCTATGGCACAAGACAAGTTGCCCTCCCAGCAACCACCGACATTGACCAGTCGTTTTATGACGACTGGATGCAACCCTCATGACCTTCGAACCTTGGCGCAGGACCGTGATGGTTGGTGTGGTAGACACTTGACTGTCCGAACCAGCTCGACTAAATAAATAAGAAAATTGTCCGTCGTTGATGTAGTCAATGATGCAGCGTTGGGGCCTGAGGACTTGAAGCTACTGACGACACGCACACAAAATAAGGAAAATGAATTCAACTCACCACTTACTACAAAAAGTTAAATCGCTCAACATAGGAACTACCAAGAAAATAACCAAAACTTCTACAAATCAATGTTTCTTATGTTTCAGATTAGAAAATATTACTGAAAAATATTTTTTACAGTATTCGTAGGCTGGTCTAAAATGGCAAACTAATGGTCAGAACTCTGACGACCCGAACCGGGTAAGGGTATTTTGAACTTCCGTAGGTGTGCAATTTATTTATCTACTTTGGAGACATATTTTGTTTCGCATGTGGTTCATATTCAAAACAAGTTTGGCTGCCTCCGGTATATGCGATAGCGGTAGATTTAGAACTGGCGCTTATGTAACTTTATTTATATTATATGTTTTTTGTCTTTATTCTGATAATTCTTTTAGCATTTATATTTCTTAGAAAGAAAAAAAAGTGCCTAAATTATCGGGATATTACCCAATTCTGAGGTCAGCTACAAAAATCACTTTGTAACTGAGACTTAAATTAATTCAGAGCTTTAAATTATTATTAATTCTCTTTTGTCATTTTTATGTGACAACTGTACATGAATTCACATGCAGGTGTTGTCATTATGCAACTATATGCCCCATTTTAGACTTGACATTTATAGCCTAACGCTGTTCTTACCTGCAAACCCAATTTTACCCGTTCGCTCGCCCGCTCGCCCGCTCGCCCGCTCGCTCGCCCGCCTGCTTGCCTATTCGCCCGCCTGAACATTCGTTTGTTTGTACGCTCGTTCGTTCGCTACACCCAAAAGTATTTTATGTAATCTCCTTAATCAAACACCGGGTAGGTGCTTTATCTTGTGAGTAAAATTGAGGGATTCTTGCACGTAAACACAAGCAGAACACGAAAAACCGAAGAGGATACCCTGGCTGAAATTAAAAAAAAATATATATCTAACAAGAATTTACCAGTGGTTCCCAGACATTTTTTTCTCGGTCGCATTTCTACAATGAAAATTTGATCGCGCCTCACTAAATAAATGATAAAAAGTACATTAAAAAAAGAAAATTAAAGGGAAATAACCGCGGATTCGAAGTCAGAACGTTATCATTGATAACTTTCTCATCCAATTTGCGAACCGTAGTTACTATATTCTTAATACTTATAATGAAAAAAATATCACAATGATAGAATCAGTTAATAATTATTTATAAAGATTTATACTGGGATTCCAACATGCAGTTACAAGTAATTCATAATAATATTTTAAATTTTAAAATCATATTTCAAATCATTTTTTGAAAGTGTATGAATTTCTAAAAATTGTTTCTAAATATTTGATTGTTTTTAAATCATTCCGCCTCACCGCCTATCGTCTTCTGCCTCACCTATGGGGCTCGTTGCGCTATTTGGGAACCACTGGACCCTACTAATAAAGAGCGCTAAGAAACGTTGACTCTAAAAAAATCGACTCCTCAAAATGTCTACTGCAGTCGTCTGCGCTTACAGACTGATGCGAAGCGTATCAATTGAACTGCATTTTATTGAAAAAATATTCTAATTAATATTCCCAAATCAAAAGCTGTGCATAAAGATTTTGCAAATACAAAGCGCTGCTTGAATTATTTTTCAGCCTCATTTTTTTTTTTACATCGTATCATTTTCTTTTCGCAATAATATAAAAAAAAATCCTCTTTTGAGTTTTAAAAATACAACCTTTGAATGAGTTCATATTGAATAAATGTATCTATGAATATAAATATTAAGGATTTTATAAGTAGACTTTTTCTAATAGTAGAATTAAGATAGATATGTCTTGGTTTTTTAAAAGACAATTTTTTAAACCTCTTAGTTAGAAATAATTTTTCAGTGTATAAAAGATCGTCTCATATTAAGTGTAAACCTTTTATTTTTAAATTTGAAGAAAGATACTGTCTTAAAATGCTATCAAGTAACGCACCTACAGACGCTTTTTTGTGTACTATTCTTTGCAGTAACATAGTACTTCTTGATGCATGCACGATTCACTTATCATCTTGTACTCAAATTGTCCCGTTCATATTTTGAATTGCGTTTAATTGCTTTTATATTTTGCGCTGTATAATCTCCAGAAGTACAAAAGCGAGACAAAAAAAAAAAAAAAATAGCAACTCCAAAACGCTGCCCAGTTTTGCAAGCGCCATTGCACATTTTTCATAAATCTTCTGTTAATATTATTATTATTGTTATTGTTGTATATTGCAATTTATAACATTGATAGAGGTTACAAATTCATCTGTGCGTAACGGAATCACCGACGATGAACCACCATGGGATATGCGACAACCACGCCCCTATTTTTGCTGCGGTACTTCTGGAGTTACTGGCGATGTTTTCCTCATCCGCGTTCACCCACCAAATAATATTTTCCCGCCTACTGCTTTAAAATGGCGCTCGTAATTATCTCTTTTTTTTGTGCTTTGTTCCCTGCGTTCTTTAAATGTTTTTCCTGTCACTACGCAATGATTTAATCTGCCTCGTTTTCATTCAAACGGGAAAGGTTTCAATGTTCTTTTTTATTTCGTTTTGTTGATTGATTGTTTGTTTTTCTCAGGTCATTTATTTTAATCCTCTTGTTTTCTGTCACATCAGCCATTTGTTTTATTTTGTTTTCTCGACAAAGACACGGAGAAAATAGTTCTAGCCTTACGTTTCGGTTGTATTCTGTTCATCAAATTTCTATCACTTTTTCTTTCATATTTTGTCTTGATCAAATATGTATGCCTCTCTATTTCACTTCTTTCTTTCTTTCTTTTTTGTGTTTCGTTATTTTTCTTGACTTGTCCGGGTTTTTTGTTAATTTCTTTTTTTCTTCTACTTTTCTTCTTTTTTTTCTTTATTATTTATCAGCCTTTCTTGGGGTTTTTAATTTTTTAAATTTTTTTTCTCGTGTTTATTTTTCCTTTTTTTTTTCTTAGTTTTACCTAACTTTTAATCAGGCTTTCTTTTTGTCATCTCAACCTTTCCTTCTTTCTTTCATAGTTTTTTTGGTAAATTTTCGTTTTAAGTCCCGTCGCTTTTCCCCTTCAAATTTATCCAAAATAGCATTATCCCTGTACAAATGTATATGCTGAACTCAAATCAAGTGTTAGTTATTGAAGAAACTTACCTTTTTTTTTTATCTAAATGTCCATAAAAACAAACGAACTATATCTTGCACTTTTTCTCTCCCGTAACTCTCACGAAGTCATGTAATTAACTTCAGAATGACGGACTGCGCATGTGAACGAATTTTGGCAGATTTTTTGTCGATTTTTCTTCATTTATTGATACTTCCGGCGATGTACTTTCGGTAATGAAAGTAATGCACTATTGTATTTCTACGCTTATTACTTTCATTGCCGGAAGTTTCAGTAAAGGAAGAAAATCGACCAAAATTCAAAAGAAAACTGCTGCCTACGTAGAACGTCATTCTGCAGTTAATTACATGACGGTGAGAGTTACGGGAGAGAAAAAGTGCGAGATATACTTCGTTTTTTTTTAAGGACTTTCAAAACAAAAAAGGTAAGTTTTTTCAATAACTAATTGTTGATTTGAGTTCAGCATATACATTTGCACAGAAATAATGCTTTTTTGGATAAATTTGAAGGGGGAAAAGCCGTCGGCACCTAAAACGAACATTTACCCTTTTTTTTCTATTTTTTCTCAGCTTTTCTTTCGTTTTCATAGTTTTATTTTTCTTGTTCTCTCTTTCTTTTTTTTTTCTATATTTTTTTTCAGTTATAACATTTTCTTTTTTTGTTGGCCTTTCTTTCTTTCTTTCTTTCTTATCTCTTCTCTATTTTCTTTCATCTTTTCTTTCTTTTACATGCACATAATATTTGGCCCTTTTTTTACAAGTCTTCCATCTCAACTTTTTGTTTAGTTTAAAAGAACGCTTATTTTTCGTTACTTTTTTTACTCAAATTAATGCTGTCTTATAGTCTATGACCTGAAGTTGATGACTGACTGCATAAAAGAACCTAAACATTGTTAAATAATGTTAAATTACACTTGAATTTTAGCTTGGAGCTACAGCACTGCTACTACTACTAATAATGAATTTGTATATCAGCTAATGGATAAGTAAGATTCCCAATTTTATAAAACAAGTTTTAGCCCAACTAGTGTGATGAAAATGGTATCAAAACAAAGTAAATCTCTCAACAAATTTACGATGGTTGATTGGTAAGAGCCACAGGCATACCAATAGTCAAACAAGGTAGAATCATGAAACTGGTATCAGAATTATGGGAATTTATTTCTCTTCAAAATTACGAGGATTGATTGATAAGTAAGGTCTCCAATCCTATAAAACAAGTTTTAGACCAGATAGAATCATGAAACTGGTATCAAAATGAAGGAAATTTATTTCTCTTCAAAATTACAATGGTTGATTGATAAGTAAGGTCTCCACTTCTATAAAACAAGTTTTAGACCAGATAGAATAATGAAACTGGTATCAAAATGAAAGAAATTTATTTGTTATCAGATTTTCGAGAGTTAATTTATATATAAGCTCTCAAATCTTGTAAAACAATATCCAAATTTTAAAATGAAACTATATAATAGCGGTGTCAATGGAAAAAACAGTCCTTTTTATACACCGTTTTTTCGGGAACAATGATTAAAGATTGCCCATTTCTGTGCATATATTGGAAGGAAGAATGTTCCGTAAAAGCTAAATCAGCTATTCAAATGGGGAAATTCTTAATATCACGTGTTTAGCACCTAAGATTACCTTACATATCAAGTCATTTTCTCCAATTTCATTAACAATAAACTTATCCACCTTATTCGCTTGTCTATTTGCATGCCTTAGCAATATGTGTTATTTGCTTCTTTTTACATTCTCTTCGTTGTTTTTAACAAAAGAGAAAACATGATACTGTCAGTGAATTCATTATACCTTTTCTTGTGTAGGACGCCATTTTGTGGAGTTATTTGATCCGAGAATTCTATGTTTTGTTGGATTTCATTTATACCACTTGTTATTACTCTCTTTTTTATCTACACTGTATTTTTTCTGACATAATTGATACGTCTGTATTTAAAACCTGTCAGCATTTATCTCGTTGTCTATGTTTAACTTCAGAGACTGATTAAAGGTCTTTAAGTTTAAACAAACTTCTGTTCTTCAGGAGAGCACGTTATTTACATCATTACCTCTGAAATGACAATGTGTTACCATACATAACATTTTTTCTAACAAGACCCATCGACAATATCGAATGTAGAAGTTTAAATTTAATAGCAGAGGGATAATTTTGATACAGTTTGTATTCGTTGTTTTATGGTGAAATCAACAGAAACTGTAATATTTTGTCATTTTAAACAGCCTATACAATAACCTGATTTCCCTAACATGAAATATACTAATCTATCCCATAATAGTTATTACATTTGCATACACAATTTTTACACTGAATATAACAACTATTATAAGATGGAGAGCGTAAAAATTATTAACTCTGTTTAGTAACAGTTGGGACATTTTCATACATAATTCACGCATTAAATATACTACTTATTACGGGACAGGAGTAGTATTTCTATTATTTCTATCCCATAATAGTTGTAACATTTGCATACTGTGAATATACTTATAGGGCAAGTTGATTTTTTTCTTTTTTTAGAAGACCAACGTTGTACTCAGTGTAGATGCTGCAGTTTGATGTGATAAGTACTGAGAGAAAAGATCGATTCATAGCTTTTAACAATTCTTAAGCATTTAATTTTAAAAATCGTCTGTAAAATATGTACCTAATTTCTGGTGTTTTTTGGTTACAAACTGACTTAAAAATTTTACTCTTTCAAGAATAAATTCAAATAAATTCAAAAGTTGATACCATTTGTGTTAGATACATTGAATAGTAAATATATTAAAACCAAAATCCTAAATTTGAACCACCAAAATCAAAATATGCAATTTTTTTGCTGTATTCGATATGTAAAAACCGTGTAAAAATTGTTAAAGATTAAAAAAAAAAAAGAAGCTAATCAATGAATAAGATTTGTGAAATCATTTGTTAGAGGATAATTCATAAAAATAAAAACGTAACATTATAATGCAGCCGGGTCTAATTAATTAGACAAAATGCTTTAAATTTGTGAAGCTTCAGTAAATTAAAAATGTTATAAGGCTGTATTGTAAGGTTTTCACACATCTCCGAAATTCAATTGCAACGCTACTATTTTGCGCCTAAAATCTTAATATTTAAACTCATTTCCTCAAAAAATGGAAACGATTTGGGAAAAAAAAGTATTTTTTGTTATTTTTTGTCATGTCAAACCCCAACTTTCAAATTGAGAGTACAGTTGAGTACAATATCACGTTTCTAAAATCGACGTGTCCTAATGTACCAACTGCTATGGGATAGAAAGTATTTTAATATTTCTGTCCCTTGATAGTTGCTGTATTTGCAAACACATAACTGTTATGGGGAAACACACCTATTCCTCAGATAATGGACTCTCCCTCCTATATTATTAAGAGTTAACGGAAAGTTCATGGGAGTTCTTTAGACTTCTATTGGAGTTTAGTAGAACTACTAGGCAGTTGATATTAGTTGGCAGTTAGCCGAATACTAAGAAGTCAGCTTTCAGTGGAAGAATACCAAGTTTCTAATATTTTGGGTACGTTAAGTCGATTACATAACCAACCGACACAGCACGATTATAACCTTTTTTAAAAATATTACTGTTGCTGCACAGTAGCTGTTAGATTTCTATGCACAGTCCATACACAGAATATAAGATAAGTGTAGCAAAATTATTATCTTTGTCACATAATAAATTGTTATATTTGCATTAGCATTTCATCAGCTAGATGCAACAGCTATTATAGGTCAGAGGTAATAAAAAGCATAGTCATTATCCTATCATAATTATTACAGCTCTGTATAAATTTCGTACACTAAACGTAACAAATATTATGGGACATAGAGATGTGCGTTGTGGTACAGTGGATATCGGCTCGGAACGAGAAACCGGGTAGCCGAGTTCGAATTCCAGTTGAATCCATTGTATTCACTTACGAGCAAATACCCTTGGGAAAGGTATTAATCCGTCCATTCCTTCCAGTTATGGGTTAAATAACAGGACAGATTGGGTTCTATAGCCTTGGTCGGCAACCAGTCTACCGCAGAAAGCAATGGCAATCTACTGCGGGATAATCTTCTGCCCAGTCAGTCATGTCTCTTTCGAGACATGATCGCCCAAGCGTGTATCACGTATGGCACTTAACTGACAGTAAATATACAAAATATTGTTCCATAATAGTTATTAAAGTTGCATACATATTTCATACATTGAATGTACCAATTACTCGGGGACAGAGGTAGTATTTTTCTATCTCTTTCCCATCATAGAAATTATATCTACGTACACATTTTGTACACTGAATGTACTAACTCTTATGGGACATGAATCATACTGTCTACTCTCTTTCATAATTATTACAACTCTATATAAATTTCGTACACTAAACATAACAAATATTATAGGACATATGGAATAAATACACAAACTTTTGTCCTATAATGGTTGTTACATTTTCCTACACATTTTCTACACAGGATAAAGCAATTATTATGGGACAGAGGTAATATTTTTCTGTCTGTATTTTTTAATACAAGTATTATGGAACAGACAGAAAAATATAATTGCATACACAATTCATACATTAAATGTACTAATTATTATGGGACAGACAAAGTAAATATCTCTTTTTGTAAAGTGTGTATTATTATAAATTATTTTTGGCGAATATGAACAGTTATTTAATAAAGCAAAAAATGCTTTTATAACTATTGACGTGTTTCACCTGAAAGACAACAGCGTATAAATTTATATCACAACCGTTTTATCTGTGTTTGTTTATAGGCCAATCATAAACTGGCCAATAAGATTGCTGTTTAGTATGTTTCATCTCGTTCACGTGTTTCTATTCGTTATTGCTCAGCAACCCACAAAAAGAGTTGTTTTTTTTTTTAACAGAATAACCTCTAGCAAACGAGATCTTGTCTAACAAGGTAACACCTTACCTACTAGGTTACCAAATTAACTTGCAGACATTAACATTTAATCACATCCTTCCTTATCTTATTTTATTTCAGTAACACATAGTTTGTATATTCATGGCAGTAATAGACATGATATTCGTAATTTATCCCGGTTTCTTAGATAAATGATTTATATTATTCAGATAATTTAAGACTATTATGTCTACTATTATCAGGCTTAAACAGACAAGGAAGCATGGAATTAGAAGAGGATAATGAAAATAATATGTTATGAACACAGCCACAATGATCTGACCGTATTCGGAAATTAAAAAATTCCCATCTATCTATCTATCTATCTATCTATCTATCTATCTATCTATCTATCTATCTATCTATAAACACATATATATAAGAAAAATATATAAGTGGACACAGGTCAACACAGAGTTGTGACAGGAAAATAACTATATGCAAGGCTTCCGAAATTTGTAAGTAGGCTGGGCTCCTTTTGGTTTATTTATTTTATAATCATTATCATAGTTAAATAGTGTGTATTCACACGGGTTCTAATGGCGCTATGATCTGAGAAGTCGCATTTGAATACCTACGAAAAGCTGCTAACCTCATTCCTCGGCATACTTGTGAAAAATACGAACATAACTCGTCCACATGCGAGACAAACATAAAAAAAGTTAAAAATAGTGGAAGCGTTTACAGTTAAAGAAAATAAACAATTCTTAATAATATAAATTACGAATGCCGCCACAATGTACTGACCGTGTTCCGAAATTAAGAACATTCCCAACCATTATATACACACATGCGTAAAAATGCATCTCCATATACAAAAGAACAAAACCCTTAAAAAGGGCTAATACTTATACGAAAGCGCTCGGACTTTGAATATATATATATATATATATATATATATATATATATATAGATAGATAGATAGATAGATAGATAGATAGATAGATAAGAAAAATTAAGGCAGACACGTTATTTCATGGTGAATGGGAAGAATAAAATCCTTTGTAAAATAAAGACGGAAGCTGATGATGGTTCGCCTGAAATAGGCCTATTCCTCCGATTCAACATGAAATAACGTGTCTGCCTTAATTTTTCTTATATTTGCTCTATATATATTTATATGCATATATGTTTAGAGCTCTCCTAGAGAGTTATCCTACCACTGTATGTACAGGATACTCCTCTGGATTCTTCTATACCCACACTGCATGCTGATATATATATATATATATATATATATATATATATATATATATATGAAATTAAAGCCAAAATACGATGTTTAGATATAACAGACATTCATATATCTCTTATATTTAACAGCATATGTTTAGAATATACATATATATATATAGTCCGCAGACAGTCCTGCTGCTTCGCTCTATCACAGCTCTTCAGGACGGTTAGACATCCGGTTTCATCTAGCCAGGATTAAAACTCGACCGAATTGAGATCAGTCGGTGAATCTACCGCTACGCTATGGGCGCTCGGTAGAGGAAGGCGGATTTCAGCGTATTATATACACACTATATATATGTATGTATATAGTTATAGTTATTATAGCAGTTATAGGTCAGATTTAAATAAGACCAGTAAACGGCTGCATTAGAAATTACTCAATACATATTTGAAGGGAAATGTAGCTTTAACATGTAGGGATTTTACATATTTAATTTGGGGAAATCAGCCGATTACGCTACCAGGATCGACCTTTTCGGTTTTATCAAGTGATTGCAATACAAATTGTCTGACGAATCCGAAAGGTTTCGAAACCCTGGGAGTGCAATCAGTTATTCTCCTTAAACTCCAATTTTTAAAATAGATATAAACATAAAATATCCCTGGTATTTTTATATGACTTCAGTAAACTTTCCCCTTTCTCAAATTAGTAAGGGAGAGACTTTTTATTGTCAGCTTCTTCAATGTATATAATGGTATCTCCTGCCAAGCAGCTTGTATTTGTTCTCAAGATGTGTCTTGCAAAGTAACATTAGATTTATCAATGTTTTTTTAATCCAAAATATCCCATAGATGCTCAATAGAATTGACATCAGGGCTTTGTGAGGACCAATTTAAATTCCGAAGTCTTCCTTCTTTTTTCTTTTTAGTTAAATAATTCTTACAAAGGTTTGGCTTTTCACCTTGTACTTGAATTTCAGTGAGGTTTTTAAGAAAACCCTGTCCTCATACTTTTGCACACTACCGGTAGTGTGCAAAAGTGTTAGTACAGGGGTGATTTTAAACTTTATTTTGATGCCTCATGAAAGATAAAATAGTTCTTGTCCTAATACTTTTGCACAGTACTCTATATATGTTTTTTTAGTGTGCACCTCTTTTTGTTATTAAATGGGTATTGCTGAGCAAAAATGTTCTTGTGATGTGTGTGCGTTTGTCTACCTTGTGAATAATCTAATATGTGCGCATGCTGATGCATCTGCTCAACCGATCTGTCTTTGCCCTGCTGTCACAGCTCCCGAGCCGGAGAAGAAAGAGGAAGCGCCTGCGCCCGCGCCCATTGTGGTCCCCACGGTCAATGAACCCATCGAAGACGATGATGCAGGTAACAAACAAAAATCACCATCTCCCTCACCCCAAATTCCTGCCTCAAACAAAGAAATGCCAAAAAAGAGTAAATCTCCACAGCCATACCGGAAGCAACCTACTACTATTTTCGAATACGAGGAAGGTAGGTATTGCGCATGGAACGGAAACGACAACGGTCTACTGATAATGCGCATGCGCGTTTGTGATGGCGTTCTGAGATCCTTGAAATGAGGTATTATTTACGAAAGCGGTATATGAATGTGCACATAAAGTTTAATAACAGTAGTTTATATAAACAGTTTTCTTAGAAATAGGTTTAAAGAATTTTTTAAAAAATAAGTTCGAAGGAATTCAAAATTAGTTTTAGCACTTTGACTGCCAGAAATCAATAACGAAATAAGAGTTAAACCTTTTTTTTATACGTAAGTAATCAAAAACCTATGAAGATATTCATAGCTTTAACCTAAGTTTTAGAGTTGTTGTTTTTTTTCACTAATAGTATACACGTTGTTGGCACTTGAAGATGAAAATTTATCAGAAAATACCAACTTGGAGGCGACATAGATAAATAGTCGGCGCCATAGCAAATTCTGCCAACCTTAAGTTATCTCGGGTTAGCAGTCAACATGTTAAGTTTTAAGAAAATTTAAACTACTTGATCTGATTATGTATTAGATTATTCAAAAGTATAAAAAAAGAACACAAGTTCCGATGAATAGATTTAACAATAAATTTAAATCTGATTTATAACGAAGAAAAAAAATAACTGCAAGTTTAAACTATACAAAATTAAACGTATATATATATATATATATATATATATATATAATTTATTTGTTTAAACAATATTTTTAATATATACTCGTATTTGAGTAGATATTCTGTTTCTAATTAAACAGTATATATATAAGTATATATATATATATATATATATATATATATATATATATATATATATAACTCTACCGGTATGAGAATTTTTGAGAAATGTTGTTAGGGAAACGTGTGTCATTCCGCAGGATGCGAAACTGCGACCCCTAACAACATAGGGGAAACCATCAAATCCTGTTCGAATGACGCACATTTTCCTAACAAAATTTCTCAAAAAATACTCAGACCGGTAGAGTTATATATACAAATATACTGTTTAATTAAAAACAGAATATCTAAACAAAGACGAGTATCTATTAAAAATAATGTTCAAACAAATAAATTAAATATGTCGGTTGTTAATCCAATTCGTCAATCTTCGGAACTTGCTGTAATCTATAAAGGGATAACAAGGATCGATGCCTGATAAGTCTCTTCTTGATGACGATTAAATTTTAGCATATCAATAATGTTAAATGGTATTTCAAAGGATTATTTATAAATTATCAGATTATTCCTGATTATGTTCAGTATTTAAAAAAAAAATCACCGTTCATTCTCATCAGTCATTTTTCCTGAATTGGAATGGTGTCCGTAACAGAGAATTAAATGATAAATGAAGTTATCAAAAATGTGTTTTTCTATCAGAATAGACAGTTTGCGCGGTAAATGGAATTCAAGTATCAACCCCAAATGTCTTGTTAAAGAAAACACACACATACTCACAAAAATAGCGAAAGCATAAAAAATGTGTTGTCTATAACAAGGCGAAGATATTAAATATTCGGACACATAAAACTCTTTTGATTACTGCTGTTCTTAATCCGCGAATAATTCCTCTAAGACTTGGGAAACTGGTTTGCTTTGTTCCCGCGGATTGCATCTAAGGGGGGGGGGCTAAAGAATGCATCTGTCGAAACTCTGTATTAATAACAGTTAATATAGAATGAAGAGACTTGATTGTCCGAACAAATTTGGATAGAAAGAAATGGATCTGCGCAAACATGTCTGACCGGGGGAAAATGGATGAATCTGAAATGAGGTAGTGATAGGAATTAATAAATTGTCACATTTTGTAAAAAAAACAAAACAAAAAAAAACAATTATTTTCTGAAATAAATAAATAAATAAATAAATAACGAAAATCAATGCGCGCCATTGCTGCTGCTGCTGCGAATATTTCGGAAAAATGATCGTCTTTTTGCTAAAAGTAGGGCAAAATAAAATTCATTTTAGTGATTTACGCACTTCACCTAAAAAAAAAAATGTCAAAAAAAAAAAAAATGAACAGCAAAGAAAAAAAATGGTGAATGTCGATAAAGGTATATAATAGAAAATCGACAAATTGCCGATTTCAATGGTTTGCGTGTCTAACTGGGATACAGTCATCGCTGTCACAAACGTATATAACGATATTGCATGCTTATAACTCTCTATATCTCGTCCGGCTTTAGTTTTCAACATTCACCAACAGTCTGGTATCTATCTACCTAGCTATCGATCTGTCTACACACACACGCACTAGCACACACACACACACACACACACACACACACACACTTATTCAAAATTTGCTTTCTTGATTCTTCTTTTCTCTTTCAATCTGCCGTTCTTTCCCTGTTTCACTCTCTCTCTTTCTCTCTTTTTCCCTCTCGCGCGCTCTTTGTTTCTATGCGATATAATTTTTGAAAATTGCCTCAGAATATCTCACATGTTCAGTCAGGAATGCAAGACAAACATCTCTAGACACACACACACACACACACACACACACATATATATATATATATATATATATATCAGTAGCTAGAATAAATTATGTACTTACATTAAAAGTACAACTAAGCCAAAAAAAAAAATTAAAAATAAAGAATTCCATCAAACTGTTCAATGGCCAAAGAAGGCATTCGAAATATCTGTGATTCATAATAGTATATGCACAATGGAGATATCAGGCTTGGAGAATCTAACACTCACAGGGTAAGTAAAGCAGGGAAAAACAGTGAGTAATCTTCTAAATGACATTGAGTGAACGGAAAGCAGAATAAAGACGAGAACAACAAAAATCTGGAAGTTGTAGAGAGCCATATGGAGAGCCATATTCAAACGCTCCCTACAAAAATATAGCATATCAGAGAAGAAGGCAGAACTATCATTTTTAATGGCAAAATGAATATTAATAGCATATTTTCTCGCAGCAAGAAGTCACCTCGGCAAATAAATCGATCATGGCGGTATTCGAACCTAAAGTAATCTGCTTGCTGTATATAGAAGAATTTCGGTAATATATATATATAGCTTCTATTGTTCAAATAAATATTTGTTCAAGCCCCACGAGGAGGCTTCCTTCCAAACATCTCATATTCGATAGAGGGTGGAATCATTACTAGGTGCCTAAAGCATTCCCAAAAGGAGTAAATGCCGAAATGTTTCTACCATTTTCTCAAGGTATTACCGATAAACTCACTTCAAACTAACCGTATGTCACGTCTGTTAGCGACGTGGACGCACTGGTAGATACCTATACGAGCAACAACCGTATTCTGTAAAGTTATTTGCCTGAAGAGAAAGAACGTAACTGAAGTTTGTGTATTTTGCCTGCCTGCCTATCTATCTATCTATCTATCTATCTATCTATCTATCTATCTGTCTGTCTGTCTGTCTTGTCTTACATGCCACTGAACTTTGTTCGCTTCACACAAAACATTGGAAAAATATCTGCTCTTTCACCAGACTCAAATTTAAAAAAAAAAAACGGTTAACATTTTATCAATATTCTTTTCTTTCCCTCTACCCTATTTATTATTATTTTTATAATTTGACTTTATCTTTCTCTGTCTTTGTAACTCTGTAACACTCAGCTTATTATTCATTTACGTGGATGGAATTTCTTTCTTGCTGCGTCGTCGGACCACAGCAGAAAGAACCATTTTAATAACGCTTCACTGTGTGTGCACAAGTCTCGTGAATATAAAAAGCCTAACTTCAGCTGTAACTAAAAGAAATGTATGCTGATCATTTATAGAAGTAGTCGGTGTCTTAACCATCGTTTATATAACAGTAAAAAAAAAATAATCATTATTTCTTTTTAACTGTAAACAACAAACTCATAATCAAACGAAGACTTCTTGAGAAATAGTATTCCAAATCGTTAATCCTTTTCTGACCAATGAAAGGCAGACACCTTTTTTCTTATTCACAAAGTGGAATAACAGTTTCGCAAGAAGTTCTTTTTTTATCTAATTTCTCTTTATCTGGGAATCACTTGTAGCAGACAAACGCTAGCTTCAGCAAACTGTAGTTTATCAAATGAGCGAGTCGAATGATGGACTTTTATTAAATTGAGTTTCAGTGGTGGTTGCATAATGGTATTTGCTTTTCATGTTTTGGTCGTAAAATTTAACATCTGGATTATACATGCCTAAAATTAGATTTTGAAACTTGCATCTATTTTAAATGCATATCTATAGAGATTTCAATACAGTATATATATATATATATATATATATATATATATATATATAGATATATATAATCATATAATTATGAATTAATTGTGCATTGCGACACAGAAATTTCTGTTTGGAGATAGATTTTCTTCATCAGGCAATGTTGGATGTTGGTTGTGCAAATAATTTGCATTTAAACACCATGCAAATTTTAATGCAAATCATTTAAATGAAAATCATTTTCCCAACAATGATCTAATATTGTCTGATGACGAGGTAGAAATCTCTAAACATAGAAATTTCCCTGTCTCAATGTATTTTTAATTGAAAAACAAATATATATATATATATATATATATATATATATATATATATATTAGGGCAGGGAAAGAAATTCGAGAGATAAAAATAATAATATTGATTATAAGTCTAATAATATTTATTTTTGATGTTAATAGAAGAAAGAAATTATTAGAAAATAATTGAAACTCACCTGAAGTGAGCTGAATGTGTAATGCTCCTCATTCCAATGACATTTCCACCGAGCCTCTCTACGGCATATGATTTCATTGAATTTCTTTTAATGTGTTTCACTCGAATTTATATTTAAATTTTAGGCCACCAGAAGAGAATGTGCACCGTTTCAGGGCCTTACTCTCAAGAAAGGAACATATTATATATTAATATTAATATAATATTTATTATAAGTTCCAATAATATTTATTGTATAATCGTGGGCCTTTTCACAAAATAGATGATGTTTATTTATTAAAGAGCGATGTTAAAACTAGGAATTTTTATATACGGCTGTGTGCTTTCTCAACGAGAAATATAAAAAGGAGTGGGCTTATTTGTAGTGGTTAATCTCAGTAAGTTCTCTATTACTGATAAGCTCTAATATTTTTGGAATAGTTGTTAGTCACGATTGGATAGAATGAGACCTCAATTTTGGAATAGTTGTTAGCCACGATTGGATAGAATGAGGCCTAAATTTTCATCATTTAAGATAGCATTTTATTCAATTCCTGATGCCATGGAAATAGAGATGATGTAGAAACAATGTATCACCCACAAGGCTGCGTAGGCACTTTTGAACTTTATCAAGACAGGCTAGTGAACTTCAGTTCTGATCTGGCTCTTGTAAAGATTCAAAGTACAGTGGGTGGACAAAATAATTGAAATTTCAAGCAAATTTATTTCAATATTAGGTAGGGCCGCCTTCATTTGTAACTACAGTTTGAATTCAACGTGGAATTGATTCGTATAAAGTTTGAATTGTTTCCATGGAAATATTTTATATATTCTTCAGCTAAACAGTCTCCAATTATTTCAATAATGATGGTGGAATGATATCGACTCCTCCCTTGTTTTTTTTTTAAAGTGAACTATAAATGTTCAATGATGTTGAGATCTGGGAACTGTGATGGCCAGATAAGATGTTCTACTTCACTAGAACGTTCCTTGTGCCATTCAGCTACAACTTGAGCAGTATGAATGGGTGCGTTATCATCCTGAAAGTTGACATTTCTATCCGGAAACAGTTCTTGAAAGATGAAGTTGATCACTTACCATTCTCAAATAGTCGTGACTGTTGTTTTTAATAAACTTATTTAAATAATATCTATAAAATAACAACTTTAGCAACCAAAAAAAAAAAAAAATGAAAAAAAGAAAGACTACTAATATTTAAATGACAAACATAAAAATAAACCAACTTTTGACAGTTTAATCAAGTTTTCCAAATTATTCTATTATGGTACTTAGGTGTTTCCATCATTTTGTTTAGCCGCTGTATATATTATTTTAAAAAAAAGTAGATGCAAGCTACAAAAATCTAAAAACAAACAAAACAAAACAAAAAAAACAAAAACAAAAGAAAATAAAAACATGAAAGTTGTAATAATTAAAACGTGAAAATAATACCTACAATCTTTCAATGCATCTATCATGCCTTACTTAAACTCATTGATTCCATCAATCGGACTCAACAGTGGCTTCGGTTAGTGTGTGTCCGCTACGAATGCTTCCTCTACAATGTTGCATTGCTAATAATTTCTACCTACTTTTCTCTATCTCTCTCAGCACATTCTAAATGATAATGAAATCCAATTTAAACTCTCCGCGTATCACATTCCCATAGTTGAATAGTTTTAGTAAGCTTTTGTGTATGCTTCAATAACCACACTCTCTGTACGCACATTTTCGATTTGGTGTCAAATACGTGTTTATTTTATATGTAATTTCATTTAACCTTCATTTCCTCTCTCATCTCATAATTCGTTTTCCCTGTATGTTGATATTATCATCTGATTCTGAAAAGCGAAACTTAATTTCCAAGCATCAACTGATTTGTCCGTATAATAATTTGGGGATAAACATGGAATTTTGTACCCGCAAAAATACGTAGTCTCAGAAGAACTTTTTTTTTTTTCCTTACCATCACTATTATTTTAACTCCCTTCACCCCCTCGGCAGTGTTTTGAAAAAAGGCGATGATTAGGATTGGAATAAAATCTAAAAATATAATGAAAGTGACTTTATACACTTTTTTTTTTCTGAAGAACTGAAAACAAAAATATTAAATCCCATTGATTTACTACATTGCTTATTTAAGCTCTTGTTTATTGAAATGGTGGACAAAAAATAAGCTAATTGCCAATCGATTCAAACGTTATCTAAACTTATTTATAAATGGAAATTTGTCTCTCTGTGCGTTTGACTCCGAAACGGCTGAACCGATTTTCTTGAAAATTTACACAGTTGTAATATAAGCGTCTGCGAATGTTCTTAGCTAGGTTTTTTGTCGAGGTCAGTCAGTTAAGTGCCATACGTGATACACGCTTTGTCGAGGTACCCCCGATAAATATCGAAAATCGATAAATGAAAAAATCGGGTTATAGAATTTGTTATCAGTTTACCTAATTTGGTATTTACTCTACTCCCCCACTGAAGCAGGATGTAACACAAGATCTTTTTTAGGTGGGGACCCGACCGTGTACGGACGGGCACAGGGGAAAAAAATTCCCCAGTCACCTCACCCACCGGTTGAGCTGGCCCCGGTGACGAGTACCCGGTCCACCCCTCTGCAGCAATGCAGGCATATACTCAGTGAATTTTTTCTCAGAAGCAACCCCGTCCTCGCGGACGGAGCTACAATCTGAGCCGCACTCTGTCTTCGAGGACAGAGACGCAACTGAGAGATGATTCAGTACCCACCCGACACAAAAATGTGACGGATGAATATTTATCTAATATTATTCTAATATAAAATTGTATATATAATATTCTACTATATGCATAATTTTCAATTGCAAAATTTAATCTAACAATCATTTTGGGATGTTATGAATCGTGTGAGATTTCTTGGTCTGTTTTCATTTTTAATGATAAAAAAAACAGAATTCTTTCTCGACATACTACAATCGAGTAGGTAAAAAATTCAGTAGTCACGCAGAAAATATAATTGATGCAGTTGCAAAAGGGATAAATTTAGCCGTTGTTTTTGAGGGTAAGGGGTGCATTAAATTTCTATGGATATTTCTACTTGTTTAAAGAACAGAATTCTTACGACAACGGTGTTAATTGTAGATATAAATATCTACCATTACTTTTACAGAAAATATAACAAATGTTATTACAAGATTAATTCAATATGGCCGCCGTATGATACGGCTTTCTATGAATATTTTTACTTGTAATGATCAAAAGAACATGAATCTTGCTTACGTGTGACAATAAAGTTAATTGTAAAGACAAAAATCTTAGATTATTCTTGTAGAATAAATAACTAATGCAGTTGTAAAAATTAAATATTGACATCC
Organism: Ascarosepion bandense; assembly: GCA_037127315.1. Lineage (NCBI taxonomy): Eukaryota > Metazoa > Mollusca > Cephalopoda > Sepiida > Sepiidae > Ascarosepion > Ascarosepion bandense. The sequence continues at coordinate 4,696,152 of JBBBDQ010001215.1, forward strand.
CTTTTTTGAAGGAATTTTAAAGTTAGTTTAGCAACAGCAATGGTCTGGGATTGAAATGCTGAGGAGAAAGCAGTTGATGCATGTATTCAAAATTTATTCCATATCCACGAAGCTTTTTTCCTTACAAATAGACTTCCAGGATAAATTCACTCATTTTAAATGTTTTCAAGGATTAGAAATTGACTCTCCACCACAATTATCAAACATTTTCTAAAGATATCAGTCGATTTAAATCTACTTTCTAAGTAACCTTTTTTTCACAATCCTAAAAATGTTAGTTTTTATTAAAAATGTTAAAAATGAAAATGGCATTTTATTAATCATAAAAACACAAAACCAGTTTTATTTCTAAAGAACAACCTAAAAATCTGGTATTATAAACATCAAAACAAAAACCAGGTACCTATTTAAAAATTGAAATAAAAAAACGGTATTAATTATAAAAAATAATATTAAATACCTTGTATTAATTGAAAAAATAAGAATAAAAATCCAGTATTAATTATAAACATTAAAACAAAAACCAGGGAATTTTTTTTAAATTGAAATAAAAAACGTTAATAATTAAAAAAAATCAAATTTGTATTATTGTAAAAATTAGAATAAAAATTCGGTATTAATTATAAATATGAAAACAACAACAAAAAACAGGTGTTCATTTTAAAATTTAATTTAAAAATAACTGTTATAATTATAAAAATCAAATTAAATGCCTTTTAAAATTAAAATTAAAAATTCGGTATTAATTATAGAAATTAAAATCGAGTATTAATAATGGGTTTCTAAAAGTATGTTGGTAATTATCGGTTTAAGGACATCTCGTATTTATCAAAGGTTTCTCCCTATAACTCATTAATGTCTATCTTACCAAAAATGGAGCAATGCATATTAATCGTTTAAGGGGTAGTGTGGTGAATTCTTGGGGCTTTATACCTGTGGCTTTGTGCCAAACCTAAGATATTATCGCACCCGGCCGGAAGCTACGACCGGCTGCTCAAATGTCTAAAACGCGTCACTCCGGAAAAGAAAGCGAGGCCATCAATTTCCGGTGACTCAGCATTTCCAGGGACCAAAACGCTGAAAAATAACAACAAAGCAAAGTATAAACACACACAAGCGCTCGCACACAAAAACAATACTCTGAAACTAATCTATATACACATGGGGTGCAAACAAAACCCATGTGTACATTCGAAAGTGGAGAGAGAAATTGTTACTAACCAAACAAGAGATTACTAGCTCGGCAATGTTGCAGACCATAGCCGACAGAACATGGCCGATGTTTCTCAACCAAAAGAGGAGAGGGACCCGGGGTCGAGCGACGTGCTCCCCCTACCACCAGCGCCTGGCCGACTTTGCCACTCGCCATAGCAGCTGCAACGACCAACTTCGCACCAGTACTACCCAGCCAGCTACCGGCTTACCGTCTAGGAACCTAGCGATCCCATCAATCAGCACCGGCGACCCAACGAAGTTTCTGTAAAACATTATTTTGCCGGCTTAGGCAAATAAAAACTTGGTTGAAACATATAAACCCTCGATTTCGTTGTCCTTGATTCGATCGTTATTGCTTTAACTCACAGCGGGGTTAACGGCACCTTTTCTGTCGATAGCCCCGCAACAAGTGGTGACCGCCGACGTTTGATATTTACGATCGATCAAGATGGCAACAGACGAGTGGAACCAGCACGCTCCCATAAATGTAGCGATGCCGCCCTCAAGCCTACCCCCATACAACCACCAAAACACAAGAAATTGGTTTCTTCAACTCGAAGCAATCTTCTCGGTACGGAGGATATCGTCGCAACAGACAAAATTTGCCTACGTAGTGCAAGTCCTGCCACCTTCAGTGGTCGACGAAGTGGTAGACATCTTGGAAAATGTACCCGAGCAGGAGCCATATACCTGTTTAAAGAACGCAGTTCTAAAACGTACCGGCCGTACGGACGAGGAGCTACTCCGCGAACTTTTTACCAACGTTACCAAGGGTGACAGAACACCCTCACAACTCCTACGCTTTATGAGGAGCCGACTGGGAAAACATTCGATGGACGAATCTATTCTGCGTGAACTGTGGATGGACAAGCTGCCCACCACTATAACACAGATATTAGCGCCGATCGCGGAAAACACGCCACTGGACCAGGTAGCAGACTCCGCCGACCGTATCGCCGCAAAACTGGACCAAGGAGTGTGTGCCATGCGGTACCCAGACGACACACCGACAAAAGATGAAGACCTACGAAAAACGGTAACTGAAATGCAACAGCAGCTACAGGACATCCGTCTACTCCTCAACCGCAAACCAAGAGACCCGAAGCCGATAGCCAACAATTGGCGACGGAGAACACGGAGTACCAGCAGGGATCGACGAACCGACTCCGAATTATGCTGGTACCACCAAAGATTTGGTAATAGGGCAAAACATTGCTCGGCACCCTGCAAACACAGTTCCAGGCCAAATTCGGGAAACGAGAATACCGGCAGGTAGGAGCGGCAGAACCCGCCGGTGAAAACACACAGAGCCGCCTTTTTTACGTTTGGGACCAAAAAAACCGCATTAAATTTTTAGTGGACACAGGCGCAGTCATCAGCGTGATACCCCACAGAGGAAAACATGACCAAAAGGCGGCCCTCTATAAGCTCCAGGCAGCAAACGGTTCAGCGATTGAGACGTATGGCACCAAGACACTGACTCTCAATATCGGCATGCGGCGCGATTTTACCTGGACTTTCACCCAAGCAAACGTAAAAACGCCAATACTTGGAGCAGACTTCCTGGCTCACTATGACCTAGCTGTACACATGAATACGAGAACCTTAGCAGATAACACCACAAACATTTCTGTCAAAGGCACCCCCTCTCGACAAAACACCACAGGAATCAGCGTAACAGCCTACCACGGACGAGAATACAGCGAAATCCTGAACAGATATCCAGACATCATTCAGCCACTCGCGGGCACCGGTCCGGAGAAGCACCAAACACAGCATCATATCAAGACCAGCGGACAGCCAACATTTTCCCATCCACGACGCCTCCCTCCTCATAAACTGGAATACGCAAAAAGGAATTCAACGAGATGTTAAAGGACGGATTCATCCGACCCTCCGACAGCCCATACGCCTCTCCCCTACATCTCGTACCCAAACCAGGAAGCACGGACTTTAGGGTATGCGTCGATTACAGAAGATTAAACGCCATGACCATACCTGATCGCTACCCAGTCCCCCATATACACGATTTCGCCTCAGGATTACAAGGCACACGCGTCTTCTCTAAAATAGACCTAACGAAAGCCTACCACCAAATCCCCATAGCTCCGGAGGACATCCCAAAGACTGCAGTAACCACTCCCTTCGGCCTCTTTGAATACGTCAAGATGCCTTTCGGCCTGAGGAATGCAGCACAAACGTTCCAACGTTTTATTGACGAGGTACTGCGCGGCCTCACGTATGCATATGCTTACATTGACGACATCCTCATAGCCAGTACGGATGCGAAGGTGCACAAACAACATCTAAACGAAGTTTTCCACAGGATAGAACATTACGGACTTCGGCTAAACATTGACAAATGCATTTTCGGAGCATCTGAGGTAAACTTCTTAGGCCATCACATCGACGCATACGGAATCACGCCGTTACCTGAGAAGATCGACGCAATCAAAAATTTTCCCACGCCTACATCCACGAAACAAATCAGGCGATTTGTCGGGATGATAAATTTTTACCGTAGGTTCATCCCCGACTGTTCGACAATTCTTTCCCCTCTGACGAACCTCATAGAACGAAAGAATAAGCAAGTCAGACTAGAAGGAGAATCCTTGCAGGCCTTCGAAACGGCGAAGACAGCACTGAGAAATTTCACTAGACTCTCGTTTATCGAAAATGACCCGGAAACTAGGATCTTTCTCACAACCGACGCTTCCGACGTTGGAATAGGAGCAGTAGTAGAGCAGCAAGTAAACATGGTAAGAAAGCCGATAGCTTTCTTCTCGGCTAAACTTTCCGCAACCCAGAGAAGATATAGTACCTTCTCACGGGAACTCCTGGCCATCTACCTGTCTATCCGTCATTTCCGACATCTCCTGGAGGGCAGACACTTTACGATCTTCACAGATCACAAACCGCTGACCAACGCAATGAATGTCAACGCAGACAAATACACATCCAGGGAAACACGTCACCTGGACTACATTTCTCAGTTTACGACGGACATTAAACACGTAAAAGGGAAATACAATACTGTCGCAGACACATTGTCCAGAACTGATGTCAACTCCATGGATAACACTATCTTGAGCCAGGAGCTGATAGCCGACGAACAAAAGGGTGATACAACAATACCCGACCTCATTAAGGAAACTTCATTGAAACTGCAGGAATTCCCTTGTCCATTTAGCAGTAAAACCCTTTTCTGCGACACCACACTTAATACTCCGAGACCATACATTCCACCACCTCTCAGGAAAACAGTATTTCTCCATTTCCACAATATATCCCATCCGAGCAAGCGAGCAACCGTCAGGCTTATCGCTGATCGATTCGTGTGGCCTAATATGAAGCAAGACATCCGGAATTGGGTCACAACCTGCATACCTTGCCAAAAGTGCAAAACGCACAGGCACACAAAATCCCCAGTTGGAACATTCGCTACACCCGACGCACGTTTCAGTCACATCCACGTGGACCTCGTCGGACCCTTACCAATGTGCCAGGGGTACCAATATCTGCTAACAATCATAGACCGTTTCTCGAGGTGGCCGGTAGCGGTACCGATTAAGGACATTTCCGCTACCACAGTCTCCAAAGCTATCCTCGCCAACTGGATCACAAACTTTGGCGTACCCCGAGTTCTCACTACAGATCGGGGACCACAGTTTCAGTCGTCGCTCTTTCGAGAATTCTCCCAACTTCTGGGCGTCAAGCACATCAAAACCACTGCCTACCATCCTTGCGCAAACGGCCTAGTGGAAAGGTTTCACCGATCCTTAAAGGCGTCATTGTCAACCAAATTAGACATACAAAACTGGGTCGACAACCTCCCCATGACCATGCTCTCTTTGAGGAATACCCTCAAAACCGACTTAGGGTGTTCAACAGCAGAGCTCGTGTTCGGCATGCCTCTCTCCTTACCAGGACAATATTTCCACACTCCGCAGACCTTGTGCACAACCTCACCGAGCTCCTTTGCGCAGGAGCTATGCCACAGAATGGCCAAGCTTACATACACTCCCCCACGACAACAAACCACAAGTTCGTACATACCACCGGAACTGGATAGCTGCGATTTCGTCTTCGTCAGAAACGACTCCGTAAAAAAACCTCTCACGCCCAGTTACCAAGGTCCCTTCAAAGTGTTGAAACGTTCGGAGAAAGTGGTCACAATCATGCGCGGCAAGGAAAAACACACAGTCTCCATCGACCGGCTCAAACCAGCTCGGCTAGAGGAAACGCCTGCCGACGCAAACTTGCCAATAACGACGGAAGATGTAACCACACCAGAGATACGAACAAAATCAGGTAGGAGAGTCCACTTTCCAGCAAAATTAAAATCGTATGTTTTTTTTTCTCGTGAATTGATCATGATCAATCCTCTAGGAAGGGGGCCTTATCGCACCCGGCCGGAAGCTACGACCGGCTGCTCAAATGTCTAAAACGCGTCACTCCGGAAAAGAAAGCGAGGCCATCAATTTCCGGTGACTCAGCATTTCCAGGGACCAAAACGCTGAAAAATAACAACAAAGCAAAGTATAAACACACACAAGCGCTCGCACACAAAAACAATACTCTGAAACTAATCTATATACACATGGGGTGCAAACAAAACCCATGTGTACATTCGAAAGTGGAGAGAGAAATTGTTACTAACCAAACAAGAGATTACTAGCTCGGCAATGTTGCAGACCATAGCCGACAGAACATGGCCGATGTTTCTCAACCAAAAGAGGAGAGGGACCCGGGGTCGAGCGACGTGCTCCCCCTACCACCAGCGCCTGGCCGACTTTGCCACTCGCCATAGCAGCAGCCACAACCAAATTCCAGCAGCCCAGCAGCAGCCGCCAGAAGCCAGCAGGAGCAGTCACGCAGTAGCAGCAGCCGTCCCTAGCCCAACCTGCCAACTCCAGCAGCAGCAGCAGCCACATTCTAACAGTCCTTTTTAGGACTCTCTGTTTACATAGATCTAGTCCTTTTAAGGGCTTTCCGTACTGATATGCACAAGTCCTTTTAAGGGCTCTTCATCTACATATGCAATAGCCCTTTTCAGGGCTAACCTACCTGAGCAGCAGAAGCAGTAGACACAGCGGGCGCACCAGGCAGATCCCGGCTACACTCACGACCGTACGTCTAAAGACAGCCGGAACGGAATTTGCAACGACCAACTTCGCACCAGTACTACCCAGCCAGCTACCGGCTTACCGTCTAGGAACCTAGCGATCCCATCAATCAGCACCGGCGACCCAACGAAGTTTCTGTAAAACATTATTTTGCCGGCTTAGGCAAATAAAAACTTGGTTGAAACATATAAACCCTCGATTTCGTTGTCCTTGATTCGATCGTTATTGCTTTAACTCACAGCGGGGTTAACGGCACCTTTTCTGTCGATAGCCCCGCAACAATATACTTGGTAAATAATTACATTCTTACGCTGTGGTATTTCAATGTAGGCAAAACCCGGTTCCGGTTGCTGGAGAGATGTGATATTGGCAAAATATCAAAAAATTGTCGTAAGCCGACATTGAAAGAAAAGTCGTTCTTATCCGATTTCGTAATCAAAATAACAGAACTTTCCAGTTACATCCAGAATATGCCCAATTTATTACAAATATCCTTTAATTTTTTTTTTCATTTGAAGGCCTTTTAAGAGTGGCAATGTATCCTGGAAGTTGATTTAAATTAAACCTTCTAACGAATTGGATAATACATAATGTTCGGACGTTTATTTTATTGCGTCTTTTGGAGTTTGTATTTGTTCAAGTGTTTTAACAAGCATAAGTCCTGTCCTTTACATCACATAACTCATTCTTGCCATCTTTCATCTAGATATTTTCATTTGTCTCGTGCTTTCACGTTTTGTTCTCGTCACCAACAGTACATCCGTTAAAAGAAGTAACGCTATTTTTTATATCTAATTAATTTGTGTTAATGAAAGACGGTAAATGCACAATTATTTAAATTATATCTTACACACACAGACACACACACACACACACACACACACACACACACAAATATATATATATATATATATATATATATATATATCGTCGCCTGAGATTAAAAATGTTTTTTCTGCAATTTTCGTTTTTTTTTTGTTTTTTTTAGTTATGGCCTGTGGTATGAATATTTTCGCAATACCCTATATGTCCCATTTAAATTTTGTACAAAAATGTCGATGCAGTCCTGGGATAATTGTATATATTATTTAAAGACATGTTTTTATCATTTTATGAAAAGATTACGGTTAACCAAGCTTTGAAGTCAAATTTCTCAGAACAACAAAAAGTACTGACAGAACATTTTTAAATTCGGCGGCGCGGCAACACACACACACACACACACACACACACACACACACACACACACACACACACATATATATATATATATATATATATATATATTTCTGAAATATATATATTTCTGAAAGAATTTTTCTGTTGTTGAGGTGATGTGTTATCCCCCGTGGGGTTTTTCACATCGAAATGATCATCGAACATCATTGAATTAATCCTTTTTTAATTTATATATATATATATATATATATATATATATATACTGTAATTTTCACCAAGCATAATTCATATTTTTTATACGAATTAACAATACAGAATAATTTTTTGAATTAAAAATAATAAATATAATATGCAGTGTTATATAACCGTCAATGATTACCAATCAAGCATAAAATTTACAGAAATAAGTTAACGATTCAAATATGTTTTCATAACTGACTTTTAAATCTAAGAATTTATCTTCAAAAACTTTTTTTTCATGTTGATCATTTTGTGAATTATTTATTTTGCTTATCGCAAACCACCGTTCAGTAAAAAAAAAAATAATAATAAATAAAAACGCTAATAGTGAAAACACGCATACATACATATATATGCGTCCACATAATTTGACCAACGTAAACAAAATATTCATATTCATAAGTGTATGTGTGAATTTGCAGAACAGTTGATTATTATAAATCGCGACTTACCGGCTGTCACGCTTGGCATTCCGCCTTTTACCGTCTTTTTGGGTCTCTCCACTACCATCTTATGAAAGGAGATATATGCCTCCATCATCCAAGTTGATTATTTGTTGAGATTTTCAATTTCAGTGTTTATAATGCCTTCTGGGTTAATCATTTTTTTTTTGTTTTTTTGTTTTTAAGAAAAAGCTTTTGGTTTGTTCTGTTTTTATACTTCTCGTGTTTTGTTCTTTAATTTTAATTTATTCTTTGACTGTATATTTACATTCTATCTATCTATCTATCTATCTATCTATCTATCTATCTATCTATCTATCTATCAAGAAGGTTACGCTTACATCATAGGTTATATACATATAATTTATATATATATATATATATGTATATATATATATGAATATGTAATAAGGAAATGTATATTTATTATTAATATATACACTACCGGCCATAATTTTTAAGCTATTTTTAGTATTTATTGCCAAGTGGATAATTCTAAATGAAAATAGAATTGTTCTTTGGTTATTATTACTTTGCAAAATTTTACAAAGCAAGGCCGCAAAGATGAATATCGTCTGAATCACCCTGAATTTTCTTCATTCTTTCATTGATGAAACTGCAATATAAGTAATTATTAAATATTTATAAATTCATTTGATGCACATGTTATTGTGCGGTATTAACAAAAGAACCATTCTATTTTCATTTACAATTATTTACTTAGCAATAAATACTAAAAAATAGGATAAAATACATCATTTTTTAAAAAACACTGGGGTCGCCTAATAATTATGGCCGGTAGTATATATATATATATATATATATATATATATATATATATATATATTCACCTAAATAAATAATATGTGTACATGTACTGTTTTGTGGACAAGTGTCTTTCTCTGTAAAGAACCAAACAATGCAGCAATTAGGTTAATGGAAAATAAAGATTTTTAAATGTAAATTAATTGGACTGTCAGGAAAAAAGTTTCTGGAAAACACAAAATTGTTAAAATAGCTGTGAATATTGCCTTTGGCAACACCTCAGCGTATGATGGCAGTATGTTACCAATCAAAAAGAACCTCGGCACTTGAAGCAGATAGCGGGGGTTTGTGTTGGTGATAGGCTAAAAAGAAAGCAAAAACGAGCAATATATAATGTTTCGTTGGGCCTTAAATTCTTTCTGTAGTAAAAATAAAAATAAGCGAAAAAGCTTATGCAGAAAGTATCGTAAAAGATCACGTTTCAACTCTGGAAATGAATTCAGGTCTTGAAACACACACATATACAAGCACAGACAATACTACTATTTCAGAAAACAATAGATGAATGAAGGCATTTGTAACGTTTTTGACATGCCCATAACATTCAGGTGTTATCTTTGATGCGATTAATTCTCCCATATCACAGGAACGGCTGTGTCTATCAGTGGGGTTAATCACGAATTAACTATTCATAAAAGCCTCTATACTCCTTGCAGTCGATGTTATCTTCTTGTACATCATTAACTACGCTTAATGTTTTTAAAAGTTACTGAACTAAGCTGGATGTGCGCTGTGGTACAGTGGATATCGACTCGGAACGAGAAACCGGGGAGTCGAGTTCAAATTCCAGTTGAATCCATTGTATTCACTTACGCGCAAATACCCTTGGGAAAGGTATTAATCCGTTTATTCCTTCCAGTTATGGGTTAAATAACAGGACAGATTGATCGGCAACCAGTCTACCGCAGAAAGCAATAACAACCTACTGCGGGATAATCTTCTACCCAGTCAGTCATGTCTCTTTCGAGATATGATCGCCCAAGCGTGTATCACGTATGGCACTTAACTGACTGACCTTCGATAAATATTGAAAATCGATAATAAAAAAATCGGGTTATAGAATGAGTGGTCCGATTTTAATCAAATTTCATACACTCATAGACAAAGACATAAGAAACGATATTCAGAAGTTTCAAGGTTGCAGTTCTTACAAAAGTTCAGAAAATCGATTATATATATATATATATATATATATAAGGCAAGATATTTGTGTGCGTGTCTGTTTGTCTGCCTGTATGTCTGTATTTTTTCAGACCTTTTATTTTAGTTTTTGCTTCGAATTTGGCTCTAAGTAGGTATAATTGTAGTTCTTAGTCTCAGCCATGATACCATTTACTCGGAGGACTTATTTAGCCTTCAAAATTCAGTTTACGACGAAAAAATACTTATTTGATATCGATACCAGAAAATCAAAATTTGACTGACATACATTCATTTTTCTTTCAGTCTACGGTTTCGCTTTAACTGGAAACAACTATTGCTTTTTAGTCTTTCGTGCCAACGTCTAAAGAGTCTGAGCTCCAGGACCATGGATTAGTTTTAAAGCTTTCATTACACCCGAGCAACGCCGGGCTATACTTCTTGTCAAGTTTTAAGAGAAATTGAAAATACAAAGGAACTTATACTTACAATCAAGAATTTCTCTAACACATAATAAGGAAAAAGACCTAGAGAATTTAACACTTATGGGACATACTGAAGGATAAAGATATCAGCGAGAACAAGAAAAAAAGACGGGGCGGTAAAGAATAAAAATGACTGTATCATCAAACATTCTTCATCACCTTTAAACATTATCTTCTTCCTTTAAACAATATCAAAGGAATCATTATAATTTTGCCAGGTGACGTTCGCACTTATCTCAGCAATGTGTGATGGATGAGATGGAAGCAAGTACTAGACAATATGGCAGTTTATGTCTTGAAACTATATTACTTTTCTTTTTTCTAGTCCAAAATTCTTAACTGAACAAAGTCATTCACTTGGGTGAAGCATGTATCTGGTTTCAAGCAAAGTTGATGAAGGGCTTTCCGTTTCTTACTGTAACAAACGAGAGGAAGTTGTAGAGAGTCGTGATCGTCATTTAACACTCACGGTTGATATTGAAGACAAGAGAAGAAGAGAGATACTGCGAGTAACTTATTTAACGAATTTGCTTGAATAAATAACAGAACAAGGATAAGGCGTTTTAAAGGGTCAAAAATTACTTAGATCAACAAAAAATAGGAAGTTGCGGAGAGCCTTGATCAAATGTTTCCTGAAAGGTGTTGGTACATAAAAAAAATTAGATCATAAAAGGATAAGAACAAAGAAACATGGTAAAGGGTACAAAATTGCATATATCTACAAAAGATAGGAAATTGTGGAGTGCCATAATCAGTGGTGTTATGAAAAGACTTGGTATATAAATGAAGTTAAATGACAGCAGATCAATAGCAAAGAAGGATAAACCAGCGTTTTTTTTTTATTCGGCGTGGTTTAGCCCGCTAGGTCACAAGCTCGGATCAAACAGTGGTTTCTCCTACATAGGGGAACGAAGGTTTGTACCAGAATTATGCATAACCTAAACAAGATACGACCGAATCTCTTTAAAATCGACAAGTGCCTCAACAAATTTTAGATTTTGTTTGATCCTCACCAACCCGAAATTGGCGAAACGTGGTGAGTAAGGCTACACTCCTGAAGACATCAATCAGAGAGGGATTCTTCTAACGCATGAGAAGGTTTTAGATATGGATTCAAATTTTTGTTTGGACCTACAAGACGATATTTTCTACTGATTTCGGCGTTTATTGCATTCTTGAGCAATTTTCATTGGGGAATGACTGGTAAAAGAAAAGGCTTTATATTACCAATGATAATATTTGTGATCAATAATGTTTCACCTGGGAAGTGTTATAACAGAAGACGGAAAGTACAACACAGAGATCCGAAGGCGAATTGGCATGGCGAAGGAAGCATTCCAGAAGTTGAGTAAAGTATTAAGAAACAGAACAATTTCACTAGAAACAAGGAAGAGAGGACTGAATTGCTACGTGATGTCAGTTCTTCAATATGGCAGTGAATGCTGGACAATATCATCAAAGATGAATGAAAAACTTGAAGCAACTGAAATGTGGTTCTACAGAAGGATGCTGCGAATATCATAGATCGAGCATGTGAGCAATGATGAGGTCTTAGAAATGATGGAAACAAAAAGGAAATTAATACTGAGCATCAGGAAGAGACAGCTGAAGTTCCTGGGACATGCAGTGAGGAAGGATTGTTTAGAGAACCTGATACTAACAGGTCAGATAGAGGGAAAAAGAGACAGGGGAAAGCAATGGATAACATATTTGAAGGACCTAATCAGGTGGATGACGGAACGAGGGTTGCATGGTGTAACAGGAGAAGGGACACGTGGAAAGCTATGATCACCTACGTCCTGAAAGGAAAGGGCACAAAGAAGAAGAAGAAGAAGAAGAAGAAGAAGAAGAAGAATGTTTTCGCATTTTATTGTCTGAATTCAAAACCTCTAACTATGGGTTAAATAACCCACAATTGGTCTAACTTGAATACGGCTACACTCCTGAAGATATGGTCAATCAGGGAGAGATTCCTTCAACAAAAGTGAGAAGATCCAGGATTTTGTTTGGATGTGAAGAAAATTAAAAATCCGGGTGTATAACTAAAAGAACAGAAAATTGTATAAGCGATAGAAAAGTCCTAAAATAATATTATTAAAAGCCATTCTTTTAATGACGACTTGTTCTTATCACAAACATTCAACCCATCTATTTAGCGTGCAGTTTTTCTCATGGTCGGAAGGACAAGCACAAAAATAAATTTGATAATCATAATAATTCTTTCATCTTGCCACCATTGAAACAAGACTATCTGTATATTTATATACAAACGTTACGCACAGAATAGGCAGCTTTCAGATCTGAAGTAATTTCTTTCAAAACGAGAGCAAAGCTTTTCATTTTTATCGGCGCCATCTTTATCCCAGTGTTCATACCTAAGTGATTCTTTTACAGTCTATAATTCCTTTAAAGCGTTTTTCTTAGCCTTTTCGCTTTTTTATATTTGCCTTAACTTTTCTATTTTCTCTATTTCTTGGTGGCTGAATATACCATCTAACATTCTTCATCACCTTTAAACATTATCTCCTTGCGCATCAAAGGAATCATTATAGTGTTGCCAGTTGACGTTCGCATTTATCTCAGCAATGTTTGATGGATGAGATGGACGCAAGTACTAGAAAATATGGCAGATTATGTCTTGAAACTATATTACTTTTCTTTTTTCTTCGGCTCTAGTCCAAAATTCTTAACTGAACAAAGTCATTCACTAAGGTGAAGCATGTATCTGGTTTCAAGCAAAGTTGATGAAGGGTTTTCCGTTTCTTACTGTGACTAAGCGTGTGCTCACACTTGTTCAGATTTGTCTCCCCTGTTGTCGTTTAGATACTTTTTTTTTTCATCATTTCACCCCGAGCAAGTCAGAAATGCCACTGATGAGCGGGGGGCTACATAACTGTAAAAATATTAATTAGAAAAGAATGAGGAGTACAAACTAGTTAGAAAGGAGCAATAGAAAGCTGAGTATGCAGGTGCGATGACAGATACATAGGTGGAGAGAAAGGGAAGAATATACGGGGGTGGGGGAGAGAGCTAGAGTCCAGTGGTTATTTTTTTAATTTTTTTTTAACCATTTCACCCCGAGCAAGGCGGAAACGCCACTGATGTGCAGGGGGCTACATAAATGCAAAAAGATTAATTAGAAAAGAGTGAGGAGTACAAATTAGTTAGAAAGGAACAATAGAAAGCTGAGAAAGCAGGTGCGATGACAGATACATAGGTGGAGAGAAAGTGAAGGTTATACGGAGGTGGGGAGAGAGCTAGAGTCCAGTGGTTAGTAGATGAGTATTGACTTTGCATTTTAATTTCTGGAGGTTGTAGCCGTCAGGAAAGCAAGAATACGGGAGTGAGTTCCACAGGCGGGAAGTGCGAGAGAAGAAGCTGAAGGAGTAGAATTGTCATCTGCATTTGGCTAACCTGACTGTGAATGGGTGGGACCCAGTTGCCAGTCTGGTTGCACGAGTAAACACCTGTTGAGGAGGCATCAGTGACTTAAGTTCGTCTGAGTAGAAGCCATGAAAGTATTTATAGAACAGACAAAGGGAGGCCACATTTCGACGATGGGGAAGTGGCTGCACTCAAGCCGCCAGATCAGTACCTATCACATTACAGACTCTCATTTGGAGCCTGTCAAGAACACTGAGGAGAACGGCAGGGGCACCTGACCATAAATGGCAGGAGTACTCCATGCACGGACGGATGGTTGACTTGTATATATGCAGGATGGATTCAGGTGGAAAAAACATCCTGGATCGACATAGTGACCCAACCTTCTTAGCAGTAGATTTTGCTATGGATTCAATATAGTGGTTCCATTTGAGGTCTGAGGACAGGGTAAGTCTGAGGAGGCGTAGTGTATTACTCTCCGGGAGAATCGCTTGGTCCATGCTTATGGGAGGCAGGAGAGGTTGCCTGTAATGGTTGACAGACAACAGCTTGGTCTTAGATGAATTGAAGTTGACAAGCCACTTTTTGCCCCAGTTCACCACAGAGTGTAGATCCCGTTCAAGGTCAGTAGCGAGATTATGTCTGTCCGCCACGACAGGTTTCTTACTGGTGCGGGAGTATATTGTAGTGTCATCTGCGTAGATGCCTACTAGGGACTTGATTTCATCTGCGAGGTCGTTGATGAAAATAAGGAAGAGCGTCTGGCCCAGGATAGATCCCTGTGGGACATCAGCATTGGTGCTGTAGGACGAAGAGGCACGCCCATTCAGAACGGCCTTCATTTTGCGGTTATTTAAGAAAGATTGGATTAGATCAAGCAGGCGACCGGTAATACCATAACCGCGTAATTTGCATAGGAGGCCAGAGTGCCAAACCCTGTCGAAATCCTTGGAGATGTCCAGAGCAACTGCGCGAGCCTCGTCAGACTCATCAAGGGCCTGTAGCATGTACTCCGTTACGGTTGTTAGTAAGTCGGCCGTGGACCTGGCAAAGCGGAATCCATATTGCCTGTCGGAGAACAGTTTGTGGGCGGTGAGATGATGAACTATTTCAGCATTGATTATAGCCTCGAATACTTTCCCGAATATCGGTAGAAGACTGATAGGGCGATAGTTGGATGGGTCCGAGGGTTCACCACAATTCTTAAATACAGGAACGACTGAAGAGAACTTCCAGCATGCAGGAAAGCAGGAAACAGAAAGGCAGTAGTTAAACAAACAGTTTAGAGAGGACAGGGGAAAGTTCAGGAGCACACCTCTTAAGGACTATCACCGGGATTCCATCGTCTCCACATGCCTTATGGGGGTCGAGTTTTGAAATTACTCTGGATACTACTGTCGGGGTAATATATACGTCGTGCAGTTTGGCCTCAGTTCTAATAGGGATGTCGGGTGGGTGTACTCCGGACGTGTCGAATGTTGAGTTTGATGAGAATCTGTGGGCAAAGCACTCAGCTTTGTCCGCAGATGACGTGAGAACCTCAAATCCATGGATTAAAGGAGGTATTGAGGATTTCCTATTGTTGAGCACTCGTTTACAAATCTTCCAATAGTCCTTGGAGCCGAACTTGCTGTCAGCTACGTTCTGTCGCATTCTCTCAGCAAACAACTATTTGGCGTCATTTAGGGTTCTCTTGCACTCATTGCGAGCAGATATGAACAGGCACCTATTGTGATCAGTTGGCTGTCTCCGGAATAGACGGAAGTAATGGTTCCTGTGGGCAATGGCGGCTGAGCAGTCCGGAGAGAACCACGGAGAGGAATGAGGTTTTAAGCAATACTTCCTGGTGGGTATGAAGGCATCAATGCCAGCTTTCACCCATGACGAGACCTCAGAGGCACAGTCATCAACTGATAGGTCGAACACTTTTCCCCAAGGGACGTCGCAGAGGAAATCGCGAAAGGCATCCCAGTTAGCTTTTTGGTAGAGGTAGGATGTCCTATAGGTAGGGGGCTCCTGGGGGGAGTGAGATTGGAAAGAAATACTGAGAGAGACTACAGCGTGGTCGTAGTTGCCGAGAGAGCAAAGCTGCGAGACTTGACAGGCGTCAGATGAGTATTAACATTGCATTTAAATTTCTGGAGGTTGTAGCCGTCATGTTTAAAAATGATACTGTCTGACGCTGGTTAGATGTTGTAGTGCAGTGGTTGATATCGGCTCGAAACGAGAAGTCGGAGAGCCGAGTTCAAATTCTGGTTGAATTCGTTACATTTACTTACCTTGCGAAAGGTATTTATCCGTCTCTTCTGCCTCCAGCTTTTGGTTAAATGACAAGAAAGATTGAGTTCTATAGTCATGGTTGGCAACCGGGCTACCGCAGAACCTACTGCGGAAAAATATTCTGCCCTGTCAGTCATGTCTCTTTCGAGACATGATCGCTCAAGCGTGTATCACGTGTGGCACTTAACTGACTGACTGTCGGACTATGATCAGATGAGCCGCCTAAAGTTAAATCTATACCTGGAACTGGGTTCAGTATATTCATTCGTGATGCTGTTTAATTCACGTTGTTATTCTGACAGAAAAAATGTTTATTTTTATTATATTAATATAATCTGCCATTGATGTTTATAAAGATAATGAAATTTGAAAGATGGATTGATTGATTTGTTTTGAAGCTTATGAATACTTTGTAAGTTATTTAAAGTTAAATATATTTTTAAATTGTATGAGGATGCTTCTTTGTAGGGGGAGTTTTATCTTTAAAAAATTAAAACCCATGTCAATCGTTATCTTCTGTCTTCTTGATTTTTGTTCTTTTATTGTTCTCTCTCCTTAATTATGTTTTCTTCTTCTCATATCCTTGCATTAACCTATGCACAAATAATCTTGGGAAAGGTATTAATCCGTCTCTTTCCTCCAGTTATGGGTTAAATAACAGGACAGATTGGGTTCTATAGCCTTGAGTCTGTTGCAGAAAGTAATGGCAGCCTACTGTGGGATAATCTTCTGCCCAGTCAGTCATGTTTCTTTCGAGACATAATCACCCAAACGTGTATCTCGTATGGCACTCAACTGACTGACTTCTCATAATATTATAAGTCCTGTGCTAACAGTTTCTTCTCTCTGTGGTTGAATTCTCTTTCGGCTCTTGATTTCCACTCAACTTTGATCTTTAAAAAATTAAATGCAGTATCAATCATTATTTTCCATTTTCTTTCCTGTTCTTTTATTGTTCTCTCTCCTTAATTATGTTTTCTTCTTCTCAAAATTATTGTAGGTCCAATGCTAATAGTTTTTCACTAGTTTGTTGAACTCTCTTTTGGCTTCTTACTTTTCAGTTAACTTTAGTCTTCAAAATTTTAAATAAAGTGCTGATCGCTATCTTTTGTCTTCTTAAATCCTGTTCTGTTATTGTTCTCTCTCCTTAATTATGTTTTCTTTTTTTCCATATTATTGTAAGTCCTATGCTAACAGTTTCTTCTCTCTCTTGTGGAACTCTCTTCTGGCTTCTTTCTGTTCAGTTAACTTTGGTCTTCAAAATTTTAAATAAAATATTAATCGTTACCTTTTGTCTTCTTAATGTTTGTTCTTTTATTGTTCTCTCTCCTTAATTATGTTTTCTTCTCATATTATTGTAAGTCCTATGTTAACAGTTTCTTCTCTCGCTTATGGAACACTCTCTCAGTTTCTTACTTTCCAGTCAATTTTGATCCCCAAAAAGTAAATCCAATGTCAATCGTTATCTTCTGTCACCTTAATTTTTGTTCTTTTATTGTTTAACTAACGTTTTACTTTATTTCATATTCTCTCACAATCAGTACCTCTTTTCGTCTTGGTAACTTCGTTGCCTTGCTAGGGGTGAAGCGATTATATATATATATATATATATGAAATGATTTGTTTGAACATTATTTTTGATCGATACTCGTATTTAAGTAGATATTCTGTTTATAATCAAACAGTGTTATATATTTATTTATACCGGCCTGAATTATTTACGATAAATTTTTATAAGGAAAATGTGTCTGATTCGGCAGGATTCAAACCTGCGACCCCTATCCACATAGAGGAAGCCACCAATTGATCTGGCACGTCTTAGACCTCTCGACCACGAATGACCAACAGTCTAAACGAAGTCAAATCAAGCCTATATAACAAAATTTTCGATTCATCGTAATAACCATATCTGCTCTGAAATGTATTGTAATGTCAACAAATGTAAACATGTTACGGAAATTAAAATTTTTTAAAGACCATTTCATTAATCTTATATATATATATATATATATATATATATATATATAGTGACGTGAATTAATAAATATACAGATGAGGGTGCACATATATTTATTATTATTATTATTCAGATGTTAGTTTGAAATGTTCACCTAACGCATGAAACTCTGAGTCGTGACATAGACGTAGGACAATATGTATATTTATTAATATATATATATATAATACCTTCAGTGGTTTAATATAAAGCCCTTTATTAAATTACAGGAAATTCTCATTGAAAATAAGAACTACATTTTACTTTTGTTAATTCTTATTGAAATGAGGTTTTTGTAAGCCATTCTTTTTGTTTAATTTTTTTCTTAAGTCGTGTTTCTTAATCTGCTTTTTTGTCTAAAGATTCTGTTCTCTTTCTTTCTACAAAAAAAAGGTTTATTGCTTCTTCCATAAACAAAAGACGGCTTTTTTTTTGCCATCACACTTATTATCGCGATACTTTATAATAATCAAACTGTTCGTCGCAATTTACGGATACAAAACAAAAACAAATCAAAATTCAATTCAAATTTAAAATTCGAAGCAAGTAACAAAAACAAAGAATATTCATTTTGTTCCAGAGTTCTTTTCTCAGCGCGAATAAAGAATTCACTGAAAACATCGGTACTGCACGAATTATATATTATATTTAAACAATTTCCAAGGGTTCAAATAATGCTTATCGCATCTCCATAAGTCATTATTATTATTATGTCATTTTCCATCATATTTCGATTTCTGCTTTGGTCTCACTACCAACCAAGTCTGCGGGGAGACCTTAGGCAGGTCGTGGCGTGTTGTTATGGCTCCATTTCATGTTTTTCTATCTTCCCTATCATCCCTAGCATTACATAGATAAAGTTTTCCTTAGTGTGTGGGCTGTACTTAATAAGACAATTTTTGTATATCTCTTAAGCTGGGGTTTCCAGGGATTCTTTCAATGTGTTGTTTTGTTCCATTTTTTATCATTCCAAGTGCACCTACTATCACTGGCACAACTCTTATTATTATTATTATTATTATTATTATTATTATTATTATTATTTAATAAGGTCGGCATTTTTGGGGTACAAAGCCAAACGTATGTTGCAGCAAATTAAGATCGGACTCGCTGTGAGTCCAACTTGTTCACCATTAAACTATAAGAATGAACCATCTTTATCAGTATTTACGTCGACTCTGATGGAGCTAACACAACTATACTATGGTAATGTAATTGTAATATTAGCCATGTCCTTATAATGATGGATGTGTGTTGTGGTGCATTAGATATCGACTCGGAACTACAAATCGGGGAGCCGAGTTCGAATTCCAGTTGAATTCCTTGTATTCACTTACGCACAAATACCCTTGTGAAAGGAATTAATACTTTTTTCCCTCAAGTTATGGGCTAAATAATAGAACAAGCTGGCCTTGGCTGGCTACCAGTCTACTGCAGAAAGTTATGACAACCTACTGCGGGATAATCTTCTGCCCAGTCAGTCACGTCCCTCTCGAGACAAGATCGCCCAAAACGTGTATCACGTATGGCACTTAAATGACTGACTGAATATAATAGTTGAAACAACGATTAAGGCTTCTACTGGGCATAAAGTTTTGTATTGTTATGAAGTAATAAACTGATCCCTCACTAATTACTACTTAATAATATAATACATCTCTTCTCCCTCGCGCTATGAGTCAAATAATAGGACAAGTCATTATACCCAGGAAACGAATACGCACGCATATGAACCGTCAGATCTGTTCACCGACCCCTTATCTATATATACCCGGTGTTTTCAGACGTCAGAAAGACAAACGGATCTCGATATGTAAAGTCATAAATTTATTGATCTGAAGAGAATCAATTTTGGACTCGAAACACGTTTAGTGACACAGTGGATATCGACTCGGTACGAGAGATCGGGTTCCAAGTTCGAATTCCAGTTGAATTCTTTGCATTCACTTACGAATAAATACCTTAATCCGTCTCTTCCCTCCAGTTATGGTTTAAATTTTAGAACAGATTGGGTTCTATAACCTTGGCTAGCAACCAGTCTACCGCGGAAAGCAATGGTAACCTACTGCAAGATAATCTTCTGCCCAGTCAGTCATGTCTCTTCTCATGATCGCCCAAAGCGTGTATCACTTATGACTAACTGACGTTATAAGGAAACATTTGGCATTCATTGAGGAAAGAGCAACTAACACGATAGTAGATGGAAATAATAAAGAATTATTGCAATGGTTAGAATAAGTGGATACACAGAGATTAGTAAGGCATTTCTAATCTCCGAAGCAAGACACCGGTGAATGCGGTGTTCACTATATATAGTTCTCTTTATTAGTAAGCACACAGGATATTTTATTACAACAGTAATGTAGCAGGCCAGCATCTTGATTAAGTCATTATTTTCACTTCGAGTCTCATGTACTATCCATTTTGGTTGTTGCTGTTGCTGGTAATCCTCAAGTGATATGGGTTCTGTTATTTACTACAGTAATTTATTTGGTGTTCACTATATATAGATATATATAAATATACTGTATCGCCATTTGATGACGTTCCAAAAAATAATGGTTTTCTCTGTGACCTACAGGAGTCACTTGCTCAAAGTCATTTTAATCATTCATCTGAGAAAGAGGTTGTATATAGTTATTTTCTAAGCGCCGCTTAGTTGTGGGATAAAGCCGAAAGTATGGGATACCCAGTGAGGATCGAACTCACCACTCAGTTGTAATAGGTTCTAGCGAGACAAGCTTGCTGACCATAACACCACGTCGAGGTGCCCGAAAGCGGTTGTATATAGCTGAGAGTTTAAATATCCCTGGACGGTTGTGGCGCGATCCACGACGTTCATGCAAAAACCTCGATCTGACGAGTCTATTTAAGGACAAGATTTTTGAAAGCTTATAGAGATGCGTCCTCATTATTCTGAACCCTTACGAACCTCGTGCCATCCCGATGTGGTTAAAATTATAACAAAACAACAAAGCAAAATAAAATCCAGGCTAGAAAATGAATTATAAATACCGTAGAATTTGTTTTGTGTTTCATGCATGCATAACAGCATTTTACCGTATGATCGCAAAGCATATAGTTATTACTGTAATTAAAAGAACAAACAAACTTATTATCAAGTATCTATGTGCTTTGCTATGTTCACGAAAGAAGAGGATATAGATCTGGAAAACAAGACCCCGGCCGAACGGGACGGCTACGAAGCCGATGATGACGACACAACAGCCATGACTAACTGTCATGATATGTGCCCTGAGATAACCACGGAAGACTACGATGCATTTGATGATGATGATGACTTCTTCGACTACGAAGGTATTTTTTACGGAAAGTGGATACCCCAATTTAATGTCAAGGTCAAACAATGGCTAAAAAAAAAAAGAAGAAAAATATAAGCATATAAACGCGCACGCATACACATATATGTATATATACATGAATTGAAATATATATGTATATGGGTGGAAATTATTTGGTGTACTACTTTGTTTCATGGAGGATGAAGGTAGATAATGACTGAATTGGGTTATATATGCTGAGATGAAAGAATAAATATATTTACACTGACGTCCTTAAAATATTTGGGTAGCAGGATGTAAAGGTAATGGTTGGTGGCGCGACCATACCTTCATTTAATAGCAAAAGCCCAGACCTATATCAGTCGTACTGATCTATATTGTGTCATTGTAAAAATTGCATAAGCTGCAAGACAGCATAAATTATCTAAGTTTGAATGGAGTATGAGAATGGGTGCCATGAAAAAGCGTTTTTCAATTTCTAAAATCGTTGTGACTTTTCACGCACTTTTTTTTTCGGTGTAACGTATTTACCTGAAATAGCTTATAATAGACCCACAACCGGCAGTATATTGACCGATCACAAGCACAAAATAATCATGACCAGAGCTCTCTGACTAAAACTGTTTTCAGTTTCAGACAAGCAACATAATCTATTCCCATTCAATGCAGGAGCTACTAGACGCATATCCAAAGGGTGAGATTAGTTTCCGTAGAATATGGAAACAAAAGATCAAGTAGATTTGCCCCTATTAACAGAACGACGCCGGACAGATCACCTTATTTTGACTCAAGATCACTTGCACACGTTCAGAGACTTTATCTACCCAAACAACCATGGGTCACACATAATAATACATCGTGTCATTGAACCATAATTTCACAAAATTGTGGGAATACCTACAAATAGTGCTGAGCACAAATGAACATTTAAGACGAATAGTAAAGATGTCTATTCACACGCATGATCCTAAAATTATCAAGAAGCTCTAGTCAGTTATCTCCACATCATAACTCCGCATCTTTCCTAAGGTTTTCTGATTACTTGGGCAATCAATGACACCGGATCGTTAGCTGGGCTACCTAAACTAGAGGATACGCCTATCCAGTGAGATAGGCACGTGATTGAATTACATAAGATGTTTTTGCTAAAAGCAGTCATAAATAGGTATGACGACATTGTTTAATTGTACATTATTATGATCTAAATTTTGGGAAATAATTAATAGCGTTGTATGAAATAATTAAAGCGGTTGTATATAGTTATTTTCTAAGCGCCGCTTAGTTGTGGGGTAAGGCCGAAAGTATGGGATACCCAGTGAGGATCGAACTCACCACTCAGATGTAATAGGTTCTAGCGAGACAAGCTTGCTGACCATAACACCACGTCGAGGTGCCCGAAAGCGGACAACGACAATAATTCCGAAGTTATCGATTATAACATAAACTGTTACAGTTGAGTGATTCTCGCTCGAATGAGTTCTAAGTGATTGTTAGTATTTAAAACGCTTCAATATTCAATATTACATTAAATTGTAAACAAGAACTGTCGGTTTTATTTGCTTAAAACCCGGTTTAATTCTTCTAATACTATTACTGAATTAAGTCAGGTGTTTTGTATAATTAACTAAAACATCACCAGTCCGTCATACAATACTAATCTTTTGAATAGTTGTATTTCAATAAAATTTCAGTGAAAAAATATATTCAAATTACATTTTTAGGTCACAGTAGAATGGTTGATATTAAAGAAAGTCCTCTAAGTATTCTGATGATTTACAGAATACACTAGCATATAAAACAAAGAAAATTATATAGCGTATTATATATATATATATATATATATATATATATATATATATATATATATATATATATTTCTTTTTGGAAACAAAAGCGTATTCCATTCCGAGAAATGGTGAATGTCAATCATACGGACCAAAAATTGTGTAGCAATATTTTCAAATTTAAACTCAGATATTAATTGTGTTATTCTTCATTTATTTATTGTTCCATATGATTAAAAAAAAAAACAACAACTAAAAAACACCTGTTCAGTATGTATGGAAGCATCTAAAACTAAACACTTGAAACCTCAAAACTCGATTCGACGTATGTCTTTAGAGCTGATGTTTTCAAATAACTGGCGAGATCACTTGGCGTAACTAAATTTCATTTTTTGTGAGCAGATCTAGAGAAATTGACCAACTGTATAAACTTATCATTCAAAAGTTTTAAAAAGTATAACGTCAGTGTGCAAGCACTCGGAAGATTGTAGAGTGCGCTCAAAAATTATATAGTCGGTGTGCAAGTGCTAAAAATTATATAGTCACTGTGTAAGTGCTAAGAAAATTATATAGTGTGGTAGTATATACATATATATATATATATATATAGTTACTTTGCAAGCGCTAAAAAGTTATATAGTCAGTGAGAAATTCCTCAGAGAATACTAGTTAGTTTGAATGCGCTAATATACAAACCAATTAGTACTGGTATAATTATTACTGTATACTTACTTTTGAAGTTACTGTATAATCTGTGATCAAACCCTCAGAAAATTGTGTAGTCAGTGTGCAAGTGATCGGAAAATTATTTAGTAAATATGCAAGCTAAGAAAATTATGTGATCAGCCTACAGGCGCTTAAGAAATTTGTATAATCAGTGTGAAAGCATTCAGAAAAAACATATAGTACGCCAAAAAAATTATATAGTCATTGTGCATACGCTTAGAAAATTATATAGTGAGTTACAAGATTTGAGAGTGGAGAAGTGAAAAACCGAAGGTATCTTTGTCCTCCATGTCAAAGCAGTTTTATTTTCTGACATTGTTGGGCTTTAATTCGGCTGAAGGCGACAGTAATTGGCGATTTATCAATTTTTTTCCTGATTCTCAATCAATGAGAGATTATTGATTACGGAAAGAGAAAAGCAAACACTAATCCAAAAATCACCCAACCGAGAATAAATTAATAAAACTGTAACCAGCCTCTAAAAGTATTCCCAGTATCTCTGAAGACCTGAGATACAAATGTCTATATATGTGTATAAAATGATATTTCGCCTTTTACTTAGCAAATTCAGTCTTGCTTCTAAAATTGAACTGTTTATATGCGTGATATATTAGCGTTCATGTTGTATTTCAGTATTGTTTACAATTGTCTTCACGCGCGCATGCATTGAATATTTAGTCGTAAACATTTGATTTATTTTTCAGCTCTTAGGGTATCATGGAAAAATCGAGTTCATATTATGTTTATAAAAGTCATTTAATATAAGAGTTATCAACCTCGAATGGTTTTGGTACAAGTAAAGGTAATAATATCTGTTTTCTTCTAAGAAAAACATTACAAGAAAACGTATGAGTCATTGTATTTATAAACTGATTTGCTGTAAGAATTGGCGTATTTTTAAATTTTTTATTGTCATGACAATAGTAATATGGTTTCCTTCTAAGGAAACAATTATGAAGAAACTAATTCCTAATTTTGTGTCTTTTTATTTAATTTTTCTATAACTGAACATATCTTTTATATTAAGATTTCATTTTAAAAAAAGATGTTGTGCTAATTTAGCCTAAAAAATACTTTTATTTTCTCGTCTCCCCACCCAAATAACTTTTGTCACTGTTTATGACTTTGTTTTCCTTTTATCAAAAATGTCGGGATAAGGGATCTTGCTAGTATCTTTTCAAAATTCAGTATATTTTTATTTTTGTAATCGTGTTTTTTTTTCATGCATTTGTTTTAATCATTATTCTATGCGCGCGTGTGGGTTTGTACTTTTTTTTTTTTTTTTTTTTTTGCTTGCTTCTTGTTTATAAAACTTCGTTTTTTAGGTTGAGTGATCGCTGCGTAACACGGAGCCGCCTTTTCGAACAAACTGCGTTCTATATATATTTTTGATCAATTTTAAAATGATTTTTGTTATTTTATTTTATGGCCAGTGGAGATTGTTATCATCCGTACAGACCCTTTGCATTCTCCCCTCTTTTCAACAACCTTTTCACCTCCATATTTTTTTTTGTTTTATTTTGTTTTGTTCCTTAAGAAATTTAATTTACCTTCACACTTGACAATTTATGAGAGTCTTACATTTTTTTCAGGTTATTTTGGCGGGAATTAACCCACAGCGCATTACTTTAAGCATGCAATATTATTACCATGTATGGATTTTCGACGTATTATCTCTATAAATCTGATAAAGAAATAACCATAGCTTAAGACTATTCTTTTGTTTTATTATATTTAAATAATTTGAGACAATATTACATTTATATCCTTAATAATAATTAGTATGATTTGAATCTCAGAACTTTTGCTAGAATTCTTTTTTGTTTTTGCTATTTTGAATTGAAACTAATTTGATAAATTGAATACATATATATATTATACTATGTACGTGTATGAAAGACTTTTTTGAAGCAGGTCGAAATTTGCTGTATTCGTGTACTATATATATATATATATATATATATATATATATACACTATATGTACTATATATAACTATTTAATTACTTAGTTTTTGGTCATAATTAAATTAGACGAGTACACATTTGTATTACAAAGTGTTTAATGCAATTATATTGTCAGTCAGTTAAGTGCCATACGTTATACACGCTTTGGGTGATCATGTCCCGAAAGAGAGATGCTAACTGGCAGAAGATTATCCTGCACTATGTTGCCATTGCTTTCGGCGGTAGACTGGTTGCTATAGAACCTAACCTGTCCTAGTTTTTAACCATAACTGGAGGGAAGAGGCGGATTAATATCTTCCCTAAGGGTATTTGTGCGCAAGTGACTGCAAGGAATTCAACTGGAATTGTAGAATATTGTAGAACTTATAAATATTTTTCATTAGTATTCGAGTTACTATGCAACCCAAGTTTCTACCGTCTGGTATCTTCAGGCAATTTACAATATATATATATATATATTCGTCATCCACATACAAGACTTTTTTCGCTGTATCACAGACATCCATTGCCTCAGGCCGGGATCGAAACTCGAGTCGCTAACCCCTAAGCCGCATGGAATCAGAGAACGGAAATTTAAGCGTGTTACATATAAGCGGCGTATACACACAGCAGTCACCGAAAGAACTCAATTCACTGTTGAAGAGTTATCCATATATCGCCGAAGTGGTGATTGTTTTTTTTTTCACTCTAGAGTGCTCAATCGTAATGAGAGTATACTACTCGTCGTCCACATACAAGCCTGTTATGCACACACACACACACACACACACACACACACACACACACACACACACACACACATATATATATATTTCATTTGAAAATGAGTTATTTCTGCAACTTAGGTTTCAAACTTTCAATGTCTTCAGTCGATGTACAATAACTGATTTTACCGTTTTTCAAACGCTCGAACCGGGATTTTTTTATGAACGGGCGACTGGAATTGTCAAACAACCAAAACAATTTCAAAATTAGATTTATTTAAGATTCTTAGAACACTGTCATCAATGCTTCTATGAACCTAGGATGTATTTATGAGCATGATTACATTTGGACATAATTTCTGATCTTTCATTTAGTAATTTTTTTCTTTCTTTCTGGGGACAACATAATAGCTAATTTTTCCTCCTTGCACAAGCTGCATATGTTACCACTCTTGTATGGTGAAAATAGAGTATAAAGAAAATAGCCAAACTGTTCGTAAAAAAATCCCTGATTGAACGTTTGAAAGACGGTAAAATCAATTATTGTAAATCGCCTGAAGATACCGAAAGTTTGAAACCTAGGTTGCGGAAATAACTTATTTCCAAATGAAAACTATTAAAAAATCTCTACAATATAATTGTATTGAACACTTGTTAATAAAACTGTAAGCTGGTATAATTTAATTACGACCAAAACTAACTAACTATATATATATATATATATATATATATATATATATGTTTCATCAAAGACTACCGACAAGGTACTTCGATTAAACTTTTTCTTTAATTTTTCTTGTCTTCGTACAAGTGTTTACCTTTCCTGGACATAATGAGCGTAAAAACTGTCAAAAGGTTATGAATATCCAAGCACTTTCGGCTAAAGAACACTTGTACAAACACAAGAAAATGAAATAAAAAGCTTAACGAGAATGCCTTGTCAGTCGTTTTTAATAAAACTTGTATAAAAGAGTGATTGCTTCCCAATTGCACAATTATATATATATATATATATATATATATATATATATATATATAAATGCTTGCGGAATTTAATCGATAACACAACCTTGGTTCAACCTTTCTGTATTTCAAGCGTTTTATATTAACTGATTTTCTAACAAGATACTTTCTGAACGCATAACTGGAAGTTTAAAATAAGGGTGGTGCTTCTCAAGATTTCGTAAACATTTTCATCCGGGTTTTATGATCCTAAAATATATTTTCTGACGTATTTACATCCGGACCTTATTCCGGACCTTTCATTTAGCAACCTTTCTCGTTTTGGAAACAATACCATGGCTAACATTTCTTCTTGACACAATCTGCCGACATCACCACGGTTGCAAGGTTTGGCTTTTTTAATATGCTCCCAGTTACATAAGGTTATTTGCCACTTTTTAACTTAATTTACACACGGGATTGGCCTTGTTTGTTTGTTTGTTTGTTTGTTAAAGCTCTCATTTTCTAAAACTTCCTGTCATGCGTTCGAAAAAACATTGGAACATCAGTTGATATAAAACTCCTGACGATACCGAAAGGTTGAAACCAAGGCTGCATAATTGACGGAATTCTGAATGAAAATATTTAAAAGCAGTACATTATACATGTATTGATTTAATTTTTTAATACAACTGTCTGCTGGTTTGATATAATTCTAACCAGTAACTGGTTAATAGTTATATATATATATATATATATATATATATATATATATATATATATATGTGTGTGTGTGTAGTAATGAATTAATCGTACATTGTGACACGGAAATTTCTATGTTTCGAGGTAGATTCTCATCATCAGGCTATTGTTGATGATGGTTATGCAGATGATTGACATTTAAACAAAAAACAAAAACAAAAACCAAGTTTTTAAAAAAATGTAAATCATCTGCACAACCAACATCAAACATTGCCTGATGATGAGAGTCTATCTCGAAACATAGAAATTTCCGTGTCGCAATGTACAATTAATTCATAAATATATAGTTATATAAAGCTCCATAATACTTATTATATTGAGCACTGTTCATAATAAAATAAATGCCGGGGCAGTCAAAATAATAAAACCTTGAGCCCTCTTCACCTGGATATATATATATATATATATATATATATATATATATATATATATATTAATGCAGGTTTCATTGAATAATATAGACAAGTTTTGTCTATTAATTTTGTGTAGGATCCGTTCATACCGTCTGATATACTTGATGGTGATGTTGTTGAAAGACAACAAAAAATCACAGTAATTGTTGATTTTTTTATCGGGTGATAATGGCTTATGCGAGCTTTCGGCTCACATAAGCCATTATCAAAGAGTAAATATTAACACACAGTTAACACAGAACATTTTACTCTTTCTTTTAAACATATTCTTTGAAAAGAAACGACAAGAAAGATTTTATTCATTTTGGTTTAAGGATGCTTAATAAAATTAATAAAATCTTCCTTGTCGGTCGTTTTCAACGAAACATGCTTAAAAAGAAAGGTTGCTACCCAGATATATATTAATTAAATTACACGACCCGATAGCCAGCAAGGAACATAATACTGGAAAAATTAATTCAAAATTAATAAAATCTTCTTTGTCTGTCGATACTAACTAAACATACTTATTTATATATATATATATATATATATATATATATATATATATATATTGTTTAATACTTAGTTTTTGGTCCTAATATGGTTAGACCAGTACACATTTGTATTAAAAAAGTGTTCTATACAATTATATTGTTGAACTTTTTGAATATTTTTCATTTTTAAACGAGTTATTAATAATAATAATAATAATAATAATAATAATAATAATAGGTTACTACCTCATCATACATTAATTTATATATATATATATATATATATATATATATATATATATATATATATATATTTCCAGATGAAGAGGACTCAAGGTTTTATAATTTTGAGTACCACGATATTTATTTTATTATGAACAGTGCTAAATATAATAAGTATTATAGAGCTTAATTGTATAGTTATGAATTAATTGCACATTGCGACACGGAAATTTCTATGTTTCGAAGTAGCGAAATAACTCTTTTAAAAATGCAATATATATATATATATATATATATATATATATATATATATATATATATATATATTCTTTGTGTGTTTGTGTGTCTGAATTTTCTGCCTGTGTGTATGTAACGTTTCTGTATGCATTTGTGTGCATAAAGGACGTATATTTTTACCTAATTGATTAATTCAGTAATAATCTTAATGTTTCCTTTGACATATTTGTAATATTTTACCATGAACCATTACTAATCTGATGTTTATTATTTCTTTACATTATGCATCGCAGGAAGAGATAAGGTAAGCCCACTACATTTTATTCTTTCTTTCTTACTTTCTTTCGTTTTATTCCTCGTTAAATTCTGATTACTTGATTCTTGGTTACATAAATATAAAGGCGGTTTGTATTCTTGCAAGGATTCCATTGAGGTCAGCGGTTAACCACGTTCAGATATCGCGTGCCTTAAATAAATTCCACCCAAGTTTTAAAACTTTGCAAAGAAAACTGATAAAAAAACAAAAAAAAAAACATTTTAAAACATAGCCAGCAATGATTCATCCTTAATTGGACAATAGAGTTCATTTGCAAGGGAGTTAACTCTGTCGTTTACTCAGACTTTTAGCAAGTGTTCTTTCTCTTTATATATTGTCTTTTCGGGACGTTGTCGATCATGGCTCTTCACAATTTCCTGTCTTTTTTAGTTTGTAATAAATTTTGTCATTTTATTGTTTTTGCTAAACCCTGTTCTGCCATCCATATCGCTTGGTAGATTATTTACGTTGTTTTTCTCAGTCACGCTTGCCTTCAACTTTCCTGTATCAAAGCTAGGTACCTCCAATATTTCGGCATAAATTTTCGATACCTAAGTTAAAAATGAAATTTTTAAAACGAAAAAAACATTCTTGAAGATTTCATTTTAGATTTAATTAAAAGCTTAATGATTAAATTTATTATTTCCATTAAGTAAAATTTCTGGTGTATTTCAGATATAAATTATATGGATTTGAATGTCACATTTAATTTTGATTTCTTAATTTTTTTTAAAGCGGCCATTTTCTTAATTTAAAAAAAATTGTAAACAAACAAAAAATTCATCGATTTTAAAAATATTTCAAAAAATCTCTGACACTTTATTTTAGTAAAATTAGAAAATTGAAAGTAAAATTAATCTGATTTTAAAGAAATATTACTTACTTATAGCATAAAAAAGTAATATACAACTAATTATTAACGATTGGTCGTGTTCATCTGATCGAACGTTTGACGGACTGTTGAATGACAAAGCAGTGATAGCTTCTACGCATGATCATAAATGCAATTTCATAAATCAAAGGGCAGAGACAAAACTCTTAAATTACGTAACCTTTTCATAATAATGGCAGTTTTAGTCAACCATAAATGAAAATAAAGACCGTATTAAGTAAATAAAAATTATTTTAAAAATAGAATTGCTTAACTACGTTTAATAATCTTTGCAATTTTGAACTCATAAATTTGTTTCCACTTAATTGTTATATAACCTGCAGGGAACACTGCAATACAGACTTTTACACGATTTTAAACGATTATAAATTATTATAATTAAAATGTAAAAAAAAAAATTGAAAAAAGTTATTCTAAAAATTCATTATTCATAAAAACATTTTCATTAGACAATAATATCCTTAATATTACTTATTTACAAAAGCAATTCGAAGCTTTTCTAATTAAGTAATGTCATAGTTTTATTGGATTTATTATTTTTCAATTCTGAGCAGATTTTTATTCAGATGGTACTTATTTGAGAAAGAAGTAGGTGATTTACAATTTCCAAAGATTCCAACTTTTACACCCCCCCCCCCGCAAAAAAATTGTCAGGGAATACGAAGGTTATGTGCGAAATTTCATGAAAGTCAGTAAGTGGAGGAAACACATTAAAAAAAAAATATTTTACCAATATTTCCTAAACATAAAGAATTCAAAGATAATTTCATTCATTTGTAAATAAGTCCTAAAAATTTCATTAAAGTCGGACAATTATTTGATTTTTACAAGAATTTCTAAATAAATCTGTTTTCTACAGTAAAAAACGAGTAAAAAAAATCAATGTTAAAAGAGAAGGCGATGATGTAAACAAAAGATTTTAAACAAAATTTCGAACGTGTTAGAAAGGATTAAAAAAATTCAAAAAATAATTACAAAATACTCTGGTCTTTCCTCTTAATAAAAACATCAACATTTTGACGATAAAACTTTATTTTCGTTAAGTATGTTGCCTTTTTCATTACGCTATGCTGTTTATCCCGTGATTAAGTGACGGTACCTAATCAAAGCCCTCTTTCTTCATTATGTGCCTTGAAAATTTAAACTGTCACGTTCTGATATCAAACAAATAATTATCTTCTTGTTTCTATTTTCTCTAAAAGCTTCTTCGTTGCACATATGTTCGATCCATGGTATTCTCAACATCCTTCTGTAGGGTTACGTTTCTTTGACCTCAACACTCTTTTTCGACCTGTGAGTAGAATGTCCAGAATTCGTTGTCATATAGGAAGTCTGATATTACATTATAGTTCATGACTCTTTTCTTTGAAAAGAGAGCCCACGTCAACCCTGCTATTTAATCATCGTGTGGGGAGATAAACCTTCCCTAAGTACTGTTGTGCGAAACTGAACGAAACAAAATTAGCTAAAATTCAAATAAAATTTATTGACTTCTTTTGGGGAGTCTTTAACAATTAGACTTCCCCAAAAATTGAGCCTAAAGAAATTGATAATAATAATAATAATAATAATAATAATAATAATAATAATAATAATCTGTAGAAAAGCAGAACGGAAGTCAAGAGCCGACTATTGCGGCAAAGAATATGAAAATGAAAGCCAAAGATAAAGCTCTTGAACAAATGAAACAGCGCTGGCAAGACAAACCTCTGCATGGCCAATATCCAGTACGTGCCAATAAATCCAATGTTGACAAAGTGAATACTCATCGGTGGTTACGTGCATCTGGATTAAAGTCCGAAACTGAAGGCTTTATTCTTGCAGCACAAGACCAAAGTCTTTTCACGAGAAACTTCCAGGCAAATATTATGCATAATAATATGGATCCAAAATGCAGGTTTTGTGATAAACACCAAGAAACAATAGACCACCTAATCTCAAGCTGTTCTGTGCTTGCCCCAAATGAATATAAAAATCGCCACGATAGAGTTGGGCAATATTTACATTGGGCAATATGCAAACATTATGGAAAAGCTGTAAACAAACACTGGTATGAACATCACCCAGCACTGGTTACAGAAATAGAAGATGTAACCATTCTATGGGATTACACCATCTACACAGACAGAAAAATTGAAGCAAACAGGCCAGACATTATTGTTAAAAACCAGAAGGAGAAAACTTGTCTATTAATTGATGTGGCTTGTCCAGCGGATTGTAACATAGCAATCAAGGAATTTGAAAAACTGTCAAAATATAAAGACCTGGAAATTGAAATAGAAAAAATGTGGAAATTGAAAACAAGAGTTGTGCCAGTGATAGTAGGTGCACTTGGAATGATAAAAAATGGAACAAAACAACACATTGAAAGAATCCCTGGAAACCCCAGCTTAAGAGATATACAAAAAATTGTCTTATTAAGTACAGCCCACACACTAAGGAAAACTTTATCTATGTAATGCTAGGGATGATAGGGAAGATAGAAAAACATGAAATGGAGCCATAACAACACGCCACTACCTGCCTTAGGTCTCCCCGCAGACTTGGTTGGTAGTGAGACCAAAGCAGAAATCGAAATATGATGAAAAATGACAACATAATAATAATAATAAACCCACTACATACAACCACGCTCTCCCGCAGACTTACCTGCCACCTTATTCATCATAGTTCAATTAAACAACATTTCTTAGAAAAACATAGCCATGTAGGTAATATTAGACAGATTTTAGTCGATAACACAATAATACTCACACATACACACAGTAAAAAGAACCTTCAGATATTGGAGGTCATCTACATTAAATCAAAGCAACACTCACTTAATAAAAACACATTTCGATCTAGTTACAACACGTTACATTGCATTTAGACATATGTTTCTGTTGTTAACATTTTGGTCTTTCACATGGTGTGACGTCATAGAATCGCATTACAAATTTACGAACTGCGTCTGCTATTCGGTTATTGTTATCGTCGCATAGCAATGTTTTCTATCAACACACGTTATTCTCATCTTTGATGGTGGATTTCTTTAGGTTAATGTCCCTGAAACTTATCTGGAGATGGCTCATGTGAGCCGAAAACTTAGAACCAGTATAATAAAAAAAATATCCAAATGTTGGACATTTTTTGTCTTTATTTTCACCTGAAATTAAAGCTAAAATACGATGTTTAGAACGGCTCATGATTAACCATAATAGGCATTCATTGTCTGTTGTATTTAACAGTATATGTTTAGAATATATATATATATATATATATATATATATATATATATATATATTATAGCAGTATAATATAACTGAAAAAATTACTTATAACATTCAATTAAGAGCCATATGTGAGACACGCTTGAGAGATCGTGTCTCTTTCGATTCATGTCTGACAAGACAGATTTTCCCACAGTAGGCTGTCATTTCTTTCTGCGGTAGACTGAAGCGAAGTCTGTCCTGCTTGAATAGCTGGAAGGAGAAAAAATAGATTTATACCTTTTCTAAATGTATTTGCGCGTAAGTGAATGTAACGAATTCGACTGGAATTCGAACTCGGCTCTCCGACTTCTCATTCTGAGTCGCTATCCATTACACCATAACGTGTTATAAAAAGTAGGGCTATAATATAATTGAAAAATTACTTTTAACATTACGTGTTTTTTCATGTGCTTAATATAATTCCAAAATTATTAAAACACGAGTGGGCCTATGCCGTCAAAAATGACGGCAAAATATAAATTGATTTAGCTACTATTGAGTATCTTTTATTAAGACATAAGAAATATATATAATTATTTTTCACTAGTTTTTGATCATAGTTACATCAGGCCAGTATACAGTTGTAGTAAAAAGTGCTCAATACATATATAATTTAGAGCTTTTGAATATTTTTCATTTGGGAAACAATTATTTCCGCAACCTAAGGTTCAACCTTTCGGTATCTTCAGATGATTTATAATAATTGATTGTCCAACGTTTTCAAACGTACAACAGGGATTTTTATGAATGCGCGATATTATGATCAATAATTCTCTCTCTCGCTCTCGATGATAGGAGGGATATATATATACATATTAAATCCAAAAGGATGAGCAAATAAGTAAAATCTTAAAAATTGATCTATTAATGTTAATTTTATTAATATTAAAATTGATCAAGGTGGAGGGCTCTACGCAAATAGTAGTAACAATTTACAGGGCCAAGTATATAAAGTAATTCAAAAATTTCGAAATTTAATTTCGTTGGATGGCCATTTCAGCGAGAAAATTTTCAGCAAGAATTTTTCTCGCTGAAATGACCATCCATCCATCCATCCATCCATCCATCCAACGAAATTAAATCCCGAAATTTTTGAATTACTTATATATATATATATATATATGTGTGTGTGTGTGTGTGTGTGTGTGTGTGTCTGTGTGTGTGTGTGTGTGTGTGTGTGTAAATTTGTTTTTAATTAAAATTACATTGCGGCACAGAAATTTCTATGTTTCGAGATTTCTACCTCGTCGGCAATGTTAGATAAAAAACTTTTTAAAAAACGATCTTTATTATAATACAGAGGCTTATTATATTTATAAAATTAATAATTATTTATAACATTAGCATTACGGAGTATTTTTCATAGGATTATAATATTTTGGCGAAGTTACTTAAAGAGTAATTTAACGGTATTTATTAAATATAATATATATGATGAAATCTTTTTAAATTTAGTATTTAAAGAATTTAAATTGGAATTTAATGATTTTCTTGTTTTCCTCTTTATCTCACTTTAGAGAGAGTGTATTTGTGTTTACGTGTGAGTGAGTCAGTGAGTGAAAGTTTTGTATAGTCCCTATTATATTAACATAATGTAATCAGAAGGAACGTGCGCAGTCTTCAACAGCCGCATAGGTGGAAATTAAGAGTTAGGAAAACGATATTCATTACAGGTTGAATAAATACATAAATGAAAACTGAAATAGTTTTCAGCATATCTCAAACGTTGGCTCTTTGCCATTAAACACCAAACAGATCTGACAGGAGTAAAAAGCAATTCTCCAGGTAATATAATGTTCATATATCGGTAATGTTATTTTATCTCTTTTCATCTTCCTTTTTTTCCTCCATTTCTTTCTTTCTTTCTTTCTTTCTTTCTTTCTTTCTTTCTGTCCGTTTTTTCTTTCTTTTTCTTTTTCTTTCTTTTTTCTTTCTTTTTTCTTTCTTTTTCTTTCTTTTTATTTCTTAGAAAAAGTAAATTTAAAAAAGTAAAGGAAAAAATAAACGAAAGAATTCGTTTATTTTTTCCTTTACTTTTTTAAATTTACTTTTTCTTTCGTCTTCCTTTCATTTCCTTTTTTTCATTTCCTTTCGTTTTATATTTCTTTCTTTGTTTTTTCCTTTCT
Source organism: Ascarosepion bandense (assembly GCA_037127315.1). Lineage (NCBI taxonomy): Eukaryota > Metazoa > Mollusca > Cephalopoda > Sepiida > Sepiidae > Ascarosepion > Ascarosepion bandense. The sequence goes on from JBBBDQ010001215.1 coordinate 4,732,587, forward strand.
CCCTTCCTCTTTTGCTTCTTGTTTCTTTTTCTTTATTTCTTTCTGATTTTTTCTACCTCGCATTTTTCTTTCTTTCTTTTTTCTTCTTTCTTTCTTTTTCTTCTTTATTTCTTTCTAACTCTAATCGTTCTTTCTTTTATTAACTACCTTTTTCTTTTCTTTCTACCTCGCATCATACTTTCTTTCTTTCTTTGTTTTTCCCTCTTTCTTACTTTCGTTTCTTTCATTCTTTTTTCTTTGTTTCTTCTTTTTTTCTTTTTATCTCTACTTCGCATCGTTTTTTCTTTAATTATTTATTTACTCCTTTCTTTTTTCCTTTTCTGCACCTTCCTTCCTTCTTTCCTTTCTTGTTCTTTCTACCTTGCATCATAATTTCTTTCTTTTTTTTTTTTGCTTGTTCATTCGTTCGTTCGTTCGTTCGTTCATTCCTTCCTTCCTTTTATTCTTTGTTTGTTTGTTTCTTTCTTTCTTTCTTGCTACCTCTCATATTTCTTTCTTTTATTATTTACTTACTACCTCCTTCCTTTCTTTTTCCTTCCTTCCTTCCTTCCTTCCTTTGCTCATTCCTTTCTTTCAGTTTTATTTCTGTCACCAACATTTCTTTGTTTCTTTGTTTCTTTCTTGTTTCTTTCTTTGACCCTTCTTTACTTCCTTCCTTCCTTCTTTTCTCCCTTCCTTCGTTCCTTCCCTCCTTTGAACGCATTATCTTCACATTTGTTTATCGGATATTTTTAAGCAAGAATCCCCACCCACAAGATAAATGTTCATATTGTAAATATCGTTTATTTCTTATTTTATCTACCTCACATCTTTCTTTCTTTTTTGGCCTTTTCCTTCTTGCTTTCTTTCCTTTCTTTCTTTCATTCTTCTTTCTTTCTTTCTTCTTTTTCTTTTTCTTTCTACTTCGCATCTTTCTTTCTTTAATTATTTATTTACTTCCTTCTTTCCTTTATTGTTCTTTCTACCTTGCATCATTCTTTCTTTCTTTTTTATTTGCTCATTCCTTCCTTTCTTTTTTCTTTCTTTCTATCACCTGTATTTCTTTCTTTGAACGCATTATCGTCACATCTGTTTATCAGTCATTTTTAAGCAAGAATCCCCACCCACATGATAAATGATTATACTGGAAATATCTTGCGTAAATATATTTAAACAATGGGAGATAAGCTCCGAGGCCATATTCTTCATGGTTTTGGATCACAGCCACTCAGTATTCGTCTCACCATTTTCTACTAAGAGCAGAAAAAAATCATAAAATTTTATTACTGTCAAAAAGTACTTTGGGCATCATGAAAGCTCTGATGAAAATTCCATTTATTTGAATGAAGAAAGAATGAATGAAAAGAAAAAAAAGAATAAATGAAAAGAAAAGGAAAGTAAGATAGAGACTATGACACTCATGTGTTATCGTCTGCTTCAGTGAAATGGAAAACATTGTCAAATTTGTTACGCTCAAATATTTAACGATGCTACTGAGAAATTTTAAGACCTATTTTACAATCGTAGAACTAACCAAAATATTATTAAATCATTAACTTAATAATTAAGATTTATCAGAAAATTTAAATAGTAAAGCCATAAAATGTTAGTAGTCCTAGTTTTATATATATATATATATATATATATATATATATATATATATATATATATAAGACTGCTGCTATGTGGAATAAAATCCCAGGAGGATGTTTCCCCGATCACTACAATCTTGTTGCTTGTTCAAATCTTGGATTAACCGATATCACCCTCACATATCCGCATAAATTGTGTTTCTTTTTTCTGTAACCTCTTCCTTTAGTGGCTCTTGGATGTTGTATAGGGTGAACATCAAAAAAGCACTAAGCTCATGTAAGGAATGTTATTCTTCTAGTACAATCGTCCCTGCTTCTTTTTCGGGTACTTAACACTGGAACACTAACCATTAATTGAAGTTACACAGCTAGTAACCATGGGTATATTATACCCGATTTGAAAATATCAAAAAAATATTAAATATAAATCTTTATTTAAAATATTTTACATGCAGGCACTTCAAACTTTGTACTTTGATTAATACGAACTGAAAAACATATTATTTAGGTAAGAAAATCAGGTACTGAAAATTGAACTAAATTGTAATTAACATGGCGTCATTTGCGTTGGGTACTATATTATAATAGAGAAATATGTATATATATTCTTCACTACTCTACGACATAATAATTGCCAAAAATATTAAAATTATAAAATAAAACAATGAGGCACTATTAAAGAGCAAACATGCGGCAAAAGTATAACTGGTAGTAAAAATTAATAAATGGTAGTAAAGAGAAGGATCTGAGCCGACGCTGCCTCGCTGTTGTCTCCCTAATGAACTGAGCCGACTCTCTCTCAATGAGCATGAAAGGAGGGATATATATATATATATAATCATCTGCAGACAGATCTGTTTCGCTGTATCACAGCTCATCTGTACGGTTAGACTCCGATTGCTTTTAACCCAGGATTGAAACCCGACCGAATTGGCGTCAGTCGGCGATTCTACCTCTGAGCTATGGGCGCTCGGTAGAAGAAGGCAGACTTTTTAGCGCGTATATTATCATTATACACGCCCAATAGCCAGAGTGCTCTAATTCATTATTGAATGAGCGATGCGTACATGCCAAAGTAGCTACTGTTTTTCAAAGTCTCCCATTTTTCCAGAGTGCTCAATCAGGGTGTGAGAGCGTAAATAGTCATATATATATATATATATATATATATATATATATATATATATATATATTAATGCATGTTTCATTAAATAATATAGACAAGTTTTGTCTATTTATTTTATGTAAATGATGTGGCCTTGGTTTAAGACCACTCAGAGAATAACACGAACGCAAACGGTTTGGTTAGATACATGTATTCAACATACAAAGTACAGAACAACATATCATACATAAGATGGTCAAATCAATAAAGCGCTGGTCGAGTCTTGCTGTATCGATAGTGCTACTACCGCTACGCGACTCAGTTCTCAGCTAAGTACTGTCTCATGGCTCTTGGTGAGTCCATTCTGATCTGTGGGTAATCCTTCCACAACAGTATTTTTTTTATATTCTCTGATAAGCTTAATAAAATTATCATTAGATGAAGAAAGAAAATTACAATATTGTTAAATAATTTTTTAATAATTCAATCTAAGTTTTCGGCTTTTTCAACAATTATTTTCAACGATGTCAAATTACATTATATATTATAAACACGGACAAACGATAATGACAAACTGTTTTTGTTTACATGGAAGATTTCCAAGCGACAACAAACTCGTGCATTTAAGACGCTAGAAGCGAGTGTCGCATCACGGCTCGTGACGTCACACATAACCAAGCGTGAGTAAAAATAAGAAATATTAAGTATGGGAAGTCAATGGAATAAACCAATGGTTTCTCTTATTAATTATAGGCATTTAAGGATATTTGTGGAGATTTCATAGTTCAGGTTAGGTTTCAACTGTTTTATGAATATTGCTTCGAGAATCATTAGTTTTTGTTTATTGTTTTCATATTTAAGTATAGTTGTGTTTTCAACTAGGGTTTTCCGGAATTGTGTATGTGGCTAAGCATGTTGTTTTAAATGCCTAAAATGTTAGAATTATCATTCAAGTGTAGTGTCAAGCGTCGTGAAAGCGAGTATGTGGTATTATATATATATATATATATAAACCCAAAAAGTTTGATTAAAAAGTACCGACATGATTTGACTGTATAAATTATACATTATATTTATACAATTTTCTGATAAAGTGTTTAGTAATGAGTCTGAAGTTGTGGGTAAACTAGCCCAAGTTCATATTTTGTTATTTTTGTTTAAATAATTTCGACTTTCACAGTTATTTTCAAGAAATGAGATGGTGTCTGAAATCTGGTATTCTTCGGGACGCTCGATGTTTAAAAATGGTGTAGCGTGACGTCATCTGTAACGGTTACTGGAAACGAGGCCGTACAAAATGAATGCGATTTATTTTGTTATTTTCTATTATTATTTAAGTAATTTATTAATGAAAAAAAAACTGATATAAAATGCGCGTACATTAATTATATGATATGAACTTGGAACTGTTTATCCACAATGCTCAAAACCGTATAAAAAAATTGCAAAAATACAATTAAAAAATAATTAAACAGACAGACCTTGTCGGGTTACTTTTAATCAAACTTGTTCGCCTGAATACCTGCTATCTAAATATACTTCATATAATTAAATAAGTAAAAAAATAAACAAATGCGTATATAGAATTCCTAACCCAGATTCACAGGGTGAAATTATCTTTCTCAAAGCCAATTTTTCTCATTATACGCCCCAGAAATTTCAGCACTCTTTTTTTTTATTCTCAGTATAAATGGTCTGTGTTTTTCCATTCTCTTTAAAAGTTCCTCATGTTTTGTTAATGGTATTCTCAGTAAGACTATAAGACTTCTATAAGACCTTCTGTAGAATCTTCTATAGAACTTTCTGGAGAGTCTGCTGTAAAATCTTCTATAGAACTGAGGCTCAACTGAGTAATGGTTATATAACCCAGTTTGTAAGCTTGACTCCCGTAAGGTAAGAGGAGGTGATGATATACCAGTGGCACAGTCATAAAGAAATGTGCCTCTAAGCTCTCATTTGTTCTCTCCTATCTTAGCTATTACCTCGTCGCTTCCTGTTTTCCTGCTTGTTGGAAGTTCTCTTCCGTAGTTCCTTTTTTTTTAAAACTATGGTCAAACTCCTGAAATTATTGCCCTATCAGCCTCTTACTGCTTTTTAGCAAAGTGTTGCAGACTATCATCAATGCTGAAATAGTTCATAATCTCACATTCCAAAACCTACACTTTGGCAAACAGTATAGCTTTGGCTTCGCCAGGTTTACAAACAGCCACCACTGAATATATATACCAGGCTCTTGATAAGAACGGCGAAGTCCAAACTGTTACGCTGGATATCTCGAAAGGGTTTGACAGGGTTTAGCATGCTGGCCTTTTGCGCAAGCTTCAGAGCTATAGTATTTCTGAACTATTGTTTGATTTAATGCAATCGTTCCTATCAAATCATGAAATCAAAGTCGTTTTGAATGGGTATGCTTCCAGATCCATTTAAAAGAACGCGGGCGTCACTCAAGGCTCTATCCTTGGTCCTACGCTTTCCCTGATGTTTATCAATGATGTAATCTGTTCCCAAGTAGACATCTACTCCCATCTCAATAAGAAATCTGCCAAGGCTGACAAAGTAAACCTTGCTGCCGGTCTTGGAAACGACCTTCAATCTGTGATGGATTAGGGCAACTAACTCCCTGCGAACTTGTGGCTTTCTTGCTTTGTGGTTAAACGATTATAAAACATAGGAATCAATCGTTATGATATAAAATATATTCTTATGATTCCTGTATATCTAAAGTTATTTATAAATGGAACTTTGTCTGTGTGTGTGTGTCCGTTACCTATATACTCCGAAACGGCAAATGCGATTTTCTTGAAAATTTACACAGTTGTACTATAAGCGTCTGCGAGTGTTCTTAGCTAGGTTTTGTGTTGAGGTACCCCCGATAAATATCGAAAATCGATAATCGAAAAAATTGGGTTATAGAAGGAGTGGTCCGATTTTAATCAAATTTGATACACTCATAGACAAAGACACAAGAAACGATATTCAGAAGTTTCAAGGTTGCAGTTCTTGCAATAGTACAGAAAATCGATAATATATACATATATATATATATATAAGGCAAGATGTTTGTGTGCGTGTCTGTTTATCTGCCTGTATGTCTGTATTTTTTCAGCTCTTTTATTTTAGTTTTTGCTTCGGGTTTGGCACTAAGTAGGTATAATTGTAGTTCTTAGTCTCAGCCATGATACCATTTACTCAGAGGACTTATTTAGCCTTCAACATTCAGTTTACGACGAAAAAACTTATTTGATATCGATACCAGGAAATCAAAATTTGACTTACATCCATTCATTTTTCTTTCAGTCTAGGGTTTCGCTTTAACTGGAAACAACTATTGCTTTTTAGTCTTTCGTGCCAACGTCCAAAGAGTCTGAGCTCCAGGACCATGGATTAGTTTTAAAGCTTTCATTACACCCGAGCAACGCCGGGCTACACTGCCAGTAAAGAATAAAAGCATTCATCCTGAAACCTGTATTTAGATGTTTTGCGTAATGCTTTAAGGATAAGTTCTAATCTCTTTTAGTGAAGGTGGTCATGATTCCAGGTTTTCAAGTAGCAAAAAGTTAGAAAACTTTTCATTGTCAATCACATATAAAGTTTTTACACACCAGGTATTTAATGTTAGCGAAATTGGGAAAAAAGAAGAGCCGGAATTATTGGCTTTGGACTTTGATAATTTCTTTTAAAAATCAAGTAAGACGATAAAGCCACTAAGACGCAAACATCTGCTGAAAGTGAAAGAAAAGACATTAAAAGGAACCGTAAATCTTATCATAGCCTAAATTTCAGAGTTTAAGCTAAGAGCTATAGAGCTGACCCAATCCTAAAAAGAAAATAAAGAGTAAACCGCTACTTTTCTTCAAAAGACCCGGAAGAATTGGGAAACAAGCGATAGGTGTACCTATCTACTCTTGTTAAAATTGATATATATTGTCTGTAAGAAACAAAAATCAAAGAAACTACCAATAACATTTCACAATTCCATGTAAAAAAAATAAAGAACTCGGAAGACCTGCGACTATTTTGTGGGTTAGAGACCGGAAAGTTTGGAGAGGACTGATAAATAATATTCTGGTACCTCGACTGCAAGAATTTAAGCATGTTACTAGCATGTTATTGTCAATTAGGTCTAAGTGTTTTACTGTTGATGTAGTGAGATGCAACCGTCTCTTCTAGTCTAACAGTATCTTAATTATGTTTTCTTCTCATATTATTAGAAGTCTTATGCTTTTTTTCTTGCCTGCGAAAATCTCTTCTGATTTCTTGTTCCCTGATAACTACAATCTTCAAAAATCTAAAACGTCAATTGCCATCTTTTTTATTCCTTTTGTTACCCTTTCTCCTCGCTAGAGTCTTGTAGTCCAGACGGATATCGCGTCAGAACGAGAAATCGGAGAGCCGAGTTCGAATTCCAGCTATGGCTATGGGTCAAATAACAGAACAGATTGGGTCCTATAGCTTTGGTTGGCAACCTGTCTACTGCAGAAAGTAATGGTAATTACTGTAGGAAAATCTTCTGCCTAGTCAGTCATGTCTCTTTCGAGGCCTGATCGCTTAAGCGTCTTCTCATTCATTTTCAGTGCGAGTAAACCCTTGCAACCAAGTGATATTTTCGCCTTGCTTGGGGTGAAATGATTAAAAAATGTTGCTGAAGATGACTAAACACATTGGTTTGCAGTGCTCTTTCACGTCGAAACAGCTGTTATTATGATTATCATTTGGGTAGCCTAGTATAAGCGGTGATTCTTATCTTGTCATGTCTTGTCTCAGTAGGTGTAAAACGAAAACAATTTCTCAACCGGACTTGTGGCAGCGAAGTTAAAATAAGACGGGGGCCAACGATGCTGTGCCACAGACATAGCGATACATTTTAAAAGAGTGAATTTATTCTGTTTGGCATTTCCCTGTGATCCGGTTGCAGCATTTTAACTACAGTCTCGCTTATATTATAGTTGATGATTAAAACAAGCCTTACCGGAAATCCACGAGCGTCAAGAATCGCGGTAGGTGTAAACACATTGGAATGCGCATCAAATGAACCCATTAATTTGTATGTCATTTTTTTTTGTCTAATAAAAGAAAAACGGTCTTTTAAGTATTTGAAAATACTAAAATTTATAAAATGGTTCTATTAAGATTAAATCTTTTAAGTTCGATGAATACTGTAAATTTTAAGCGGCCTAGATTTGTGAGCTTTATATTAACAGAATGTTAGCTATAAACCCAATTTCTCAAAATGTCTTACTTCCGTTTGATTTATATGAGACGTTTTGAAAGATGAGATCTCTGGATGGTAAGTCCATTTGCAAGTCTTTATTGAGAAATAGTGGCCATTTTCATCTTCGGTTTCTTTTGTAACTGTTTTTTTTATTTCGGTAAGAAAATACCACATGTTGAGGCATGTTTTAACTTCGCCAAATTTCTTCTGTGTTATTTTCCGTCTAGATACTTTGTTTCTTTTAAAAATAAGACTAAGGGTTTTGAAATACAATCTCATTTCCAGTCTATTTCAACAGCGCTGAATCATTCGACTCGGGATATTTTAGATAATAATGGGGCTAGTAATATATAAAATAGCGTAGGAGAGGCAATATTTAGCCGCTGTACCTTTAAAAATTAAGGGTACTTGTGCATTTATTTTCGTGCAAATGCCCCTGGGAAACGTATCAATCCACCGCTTCTTCCTCCAACTATGAGTTAAATAGCAGACGGATTGGGTTCTATAGCTTTGGTTTGCAACCAGTCTAAGAGTAAAAGAATGTTGCCTGTATGCTTATCTACTAGTATGATTAAGTTCATGTAGTCAGGTACCTCTAGATGAATAGCAGGAGTATTCGACCAGATATTGCAACAGTATTTGATGCACGGACGAATCGTATATATATATATATATATATATATATATATATATGGCATTAATATACAGTATATATATTAATATATATTTTAAACAGTAAAAGGAACCTTCAGTAATTGGAGGCCATCTACATTAAATCAAAACAATCCACACTTAATAAAATCACATTTCAATCTGGTCATAACGCATTACATTGCATTTAGATATATGGTTCCGTTAAAACTTCCGTCTCTCACGCGGAGTGACGTCATAGAACTGCATTACAAATTTACGAACTGCGTCTGCTATTGGGTGATTGTTATTGTTGTTTATCAATGTTTTATGTCAACACAAGATAAAATCATCTTTGATAGTGGATGTCTTTATGTTAACGTCCCTGTAACCTCTAACGCTACTATATATATATATATATGTGGTGTGTGTGTGTGTGTGTGTGTGTGTGTGTGTGTGTGTGTAGTAGTAGTAGTAGTAGTAGTAGTAGTAGTAGTAGCGGCCATAATATAAGGAACGGAAACAACAAAGACATAAATCTTTATTCGGTAAAAAGTTCATTGCTAATCATGCATTACTTAAGTAATACACATATTTATGTCTTTGTTGTTTCCATTCCCTATATTATGGCCGCTACTATATATATATATATATATATATATATATATATATATATATATATGTGCCTTTAAAACAAATCAATCGATCATCCAGTCAATCAATTCGATAACTCATGTTACTTAGCAGCCTAATCTGTGAACACAGCAACTTGGTTTAGGTCTGAACATTTGCATGACACCATGACATCAAGATACGGTGGCTCTACCGACCATTAGCCTTGTATTACTATCCCATGATGTTGGCACGTCATTGTCCATGGAATAGTAAATAAAACGTCGATGTTAACTAGTTCGGTGGCAATTTATTATCGACACCGCCCTTTCCTAATTTGTGAATAATAGATATACAAAAATAGAAAGTGGGTGTGTCAGACAAAGATGTCTCTTCTCACCGGATCTATTCAAACTGTGAAGCTAAACAATTCTGAGAGAACTAGAAGGATTCGTCATTGGCGGCTACAGTCTTACAGTATAAAATACGCATACGGCACCGTGCTGATAGCAGACATGGAAAAAAAAATACAAGATCTCTTACAGAAGTTAGCAAGGAAAAGCGAAAAGGACTAAACGTAAACTACAAGAAAACTGAATGCATGGTCATCGGCAAAAAGATGACCCCAAAATGCCAACTACAGGTAAGGGATACTAAAATCAAACAGGTGCTGAAATTTAAATACCTGGGAAATGTTTGGACATATGATGGACTGAAGGTCGATTATCATGACCAAGGATGCATTTCAAAAGCTAAGCAGAGTATTGAAAGGCAGGAAGATTTCATTAGAAACCAAGAATGCTGAACAATCTTTTCAAAGTTGAGACTCATAGCAACAGAAATGTGTTTCTACAGAAGGATACTGAGAATACCATGGACCGAACATGTGAGCAACAACAAAGTTTTGGAGAGGATTTAAACGAAAAAGAAACTTTATATCAGGGAGAGACAGTTGAAGTTTCGGGAACACCTAATGAGGAAGGGGGCTTCGATAATCTAATACTCACAGGACGGATAGAAGGAAAGAGAGACAGGGGAATGCAACGCGAGACAAATTTTATGGGCTTGAAAAAGTGGATGGTGGAGCAGGGTTTGGAAATGTTAAGAGCGACAAGGGATAGGGGTAAGTGGAGGCCCATGATCGCCTACGTTCTGAAAGTAAAAGAAGAATAGCTTTGAATGAAGTCATATACACAATTTGATGATTGTTCGCAGTAAACGATTAATTTTTTTTAATCTTAGTTCTATTTTTAATCTGATACATAGAATAGGTCAGATTGTTTAATTCAACAACATATTAAATGTTGTTGGGTTATTTAATGTACAATCAGCTAGTGAGCAAAACAAGAGCTCGCGTGTTATCTACTGCTTCGGACACCTAGCCGTGGCGCAAGACGGGATGGTCGCCCCAAAACCACCTACGTTGACCAGCTATGTTATGACACAGAATGCCTCCCTAATGACCTTCCTACTATGATGCAGTTCCCAGATGGTTGGTATAATAATCTCACAATTGTCTGCGCTAGCTCTACCGATTAAAAAATATGAAATTATATATATATATATATATATATATATATGGTGTATGTTTAGGTCTTGTTGGCTATCACAATGCGTTTAGTAAAATAAAGGAAGGTAAAGAAGTTTTTGGGTATTGCCTATTTATTATACATTAATATTTCGAGATCAAAATCTCATCTTCAGAATGATAGGAGAGCTTGTGTTTAAGTTTCGTGCCTTTCAACGAATGGTCATTCTTGGCTGCTGTTGCTGTCATTAATTGTTGTGTGTGTGTGTGTGTGTGTGTGTGTGTGTGTGTGTGTGTGTGTGTGTGTGTGTGTGTGTGTGTGTAAGTGTGTTAGAGCATGTATGTATATGTGTGTTTATGGTATATATATATATATATATATATATATATATATATGATTGATAGTTGGGGCCTTTTTATGGTCTGATTATATCAGTCCGCTTGAATATGTGTTTATCTGAGTATGCGTTGACCTGACCGATAGTGTGACTTTTGCCAAAGTGGTAGAGGGCTTTGTTTATAATATCTATCTGCTTTAATTGGCTAGATGTTTATTGCTAAATGTTTTGTCATCCTGTATTCGTTCTCGTGTGTTCTCGCGTATGTGTGTGAATGTTTTTATGTGCGTATACTTCTTGTATATAGGTAATACCCAACAACTTCTTTACCTTCCTTTATTTTACTAAACTCATTGTGATAGCCCTCAAGACCTAACCATAAACCTAATATACACAATGCTTTAAGTAAATTACAAAACTCTCTCTCTCTTATATATATATATATATATATATATATATATATATATGGGGTCGCATCATACGCGACATTAAAAAAAACAGTGTATGTACTGCTGGCATTGCACAGACTAATTTTATATCCAGTGTATGATGTGACCCCCTTAAAATTAGCTTCAAAAGTAAGTCTTCAAAAGTCGCATGATACTTACTATCTATCTATCTATCTATCTATCTATCTATCTATCTATCTATCTATCTATCTATCTCAGTCTGTTCATATCTATCTATCTCTATCTATCTATCTATCTATCTATCTATCTATCTATCTATCTATCTATCTCAGTCTTTTCATATCTATCTATCTATCTATCTATCTATCTATCTATCTATCTATCTATCTCAGTCTTTTCATATCTATCTATCTATCTATCTATCTATCTATCTATCTCAGTCGTTTCATATCTATCTATCTATCTATCTATCTATCTATCTATCTATCTCAGTCTTTTCATATCTATCTATCTATCTATCTATCTATCTCAGTCTTTTCTATCTATCTATCTATCTATCTATCTATCTATCTATCTATCTATCTCAGTCTTTTCATATCTATCTATCTATCTATCTATCTATCTATCTATCTATCTATCTATCTATCTATCTCAGTCTTTTCATATCTATCTATCTATCTATCTATCTATCTATCTATCTCAGTCTTTTCATATCTATCTATCTATCTATCTATCTATCTATCTATCTATCTCAGTCTTTTCATATCTATCTATCTATCTATCTATCTATCTCAGTCGTTTCATATCTATCTATCTATCTATCTATCTATCTATCTCAGTCTTTTCATATCTATCTATCTATCTATCTATCTATCTATCTATCTATCTCAGTCTTTTCATATCTATCTATCTAGCTATCTATCTCAGTCGTTTCATATCTATCTATCTATCTATCTATCTATCTATCTATCTATCTATCTATCTCAGTCTTTTCATATCTATCTATCTATCTATCTATCTATCTATCTATCTATCTCAATCTTTTCATATCTATCTATCTATCTATCTATCTATCTATCTATCTATTTATCTATCTATCCTTCTCTTTTATCCTCTCTCTTTTTCCTTCTCACTCTCTGACTTTATTTCCATACTCTTACGTGAACGCAGCATGCATTTTCCATGACACTGCTCATGTGTAAATCCATGAAATCCTAAGTGAGCTATTTTTTCTGGACACCTAGCCATATCGCAAGACGGGATGGGCGGCCATCAACCACCGACATTGACCAGCTATGCAGACACAGAATGCCACCCTAATGAACTTTGGAACCTGATGCGGAACCATGATGGTTGATGTGATAGACAAATGAATGTCACAGATAGCACGATCGAATCTGTAAGCCTTATAGGATAATAATGATTTGATTGAATGATTTGTTTTTCGGTTTATCAACCTTTTCAGGTTATTTAAAACCAGAAAATATCTTTAGATTTTAAGAATTTTGCTGGGTATTTTGGGAATACTAGATTGGCAGCTAGGCCTCACCATTTTACAGTTAAAATTGCTAGATGTAACCGCAATTTCTATGCTAACAGTTTCTTTTACTGAACTTTTTTTATGGAACTCACTTCACGCTTTATGCTTTCCTGCCAAGTTTGATCTTCAAAAATTCAAATGCAGTGTCACTCGTTATCCAATGTTTCCTTCTTATCCTTTCATACACAGTAACCCCTCGCGTTTTAGTGGCTTTATTATCTTGCGTGGAGTAAAATGAATATATATATATATATCTGCCGGAGTAATAAAAATCAATTCTAAAAATTTTCTTTGCTTACATTTTGATACGAAACTGTGTGCAGATATAAAAAATACTTGAGGAGATTTATGACGGAAAAATTTCGCTTGAAAGAATAAAATTGCTTTGCTTTACTGTTTGTTCATTCGTGGCCAAGTGGTAAGGAGCGCCATGTTAAATTATGGCTACCTTTGCCCACAAAAACTAAAGATCTGCGGACTTATATTTATATAGACATTTGTCTTTGTTTTTCTGTGAGGAACCCGCCCCCAAAGTTTGTAAAAGTATTTTAATACACTATATATACTGTGCAAAGGACAAGAACAATTTTTATCTTTCATGAAGCATCAAAATAAAGTTTAAAATCATCCTGTCCTAATACATTTGCACACTACCGGTAGTGTGCAAAAGTATTAGGTTTCCTAAAAACCTCACTGAAATTCAAACACAGGGTGAAAAGCCAAAACTTTGTAAGAATTATTTAACTAAAAAGGAAGAGGAAGGAAGGCTTTGGAAATTGAATTGGCCCCCACAAAGTCCTGATCTCAATCCTATTGAACATCTATGGAATATTTTGGTTAAAAAAAATTGATATATCAAATGTTACTTCACAAGACACACTTTGGGAACAAATACAAGCTACTTGGCAGGAGATATCATTATATACATTGAAGAAGCTTGTGATGTCAGTGCCTGACAATGAAGGCTGTGATCAAAGCAAAAAGCTATTATACTAAATATTAAATTTATTTTGTAACAAGTATTTTTTCTTGTGAAAGCATTTGTTGAGTAAATAAAATAAAATGAATTTAATTGGTTATTTTCTGTCAATATGCCTCATAAAAGATAAAACGGTTCATGTCCTAATACTTTAGCACAGTACTATATATATATATATATTAGCATTCAAATAATCGCTAAGAAATGAGAATACATGCTGAAAAAAATGCCCCGAACTTAATAAAACCAAAGTATTGTCATTAAAATCTTTATTATTATCAAAAGAAAGGCATCTTTTAATTTTTGTTATTTTACTACTGCGACACAGGATGAGGAAGGAGGGATTGGAGAATCTCATACTCACAGGGCGGATAGTGGGGAAGAGGAACGTTGGAAAGCAACCCGTAACATACTTAATGAGTTTGAGCAAATGGATGGCAGAACAGTGTTCTGGAGAAATAACAGAAAGACCAATCTTATCAAGAGCTACAAAGGACAGAAAGATGTGGAGGGCTAGGATCGACTACGTCCTGAATGGACACGACATATAAAAGAAGAAATTTTCTCTCTCCTTAATAATGTTTTTTTCCATCTTTCATCTCGTTTATTTTTTTTTTTTCTAATTTTTCGCTTTGTTTCCTTCTTTTCTTATCACGTTTTGTGGCACACACGGACGCACGCTCACGCAGACAAACACAGCTTTGGGTTGGGTGTTCTCTATTTTGTGTTTTGTTGTGTAGTGAACAAGGTTTATAAGATTTAGAAATCAACTTTGGCTTCGTAAATACATTGTACCTTTTCTTCTTGAAAAAAAAAAATAAACAAACAAGCAAACTAAAAGCTTATCACCACTGGCGATATTTCAAACAAAACAAATATAAAGTCTTTTTGTATGTCGTTTTTAACGAAACATCAATAAAAGATGGATTGCTCCCTAAATACACAATTTTTAAATTACATGCACCGGGAGTGATAGCATCTTGTCATAT